>JANAVB010043417.1:6131923-6275927 GCA_029216955.1 Iris pallida
AAATAGAACTAACTAGAACTAAATACAAAAATTGATAAGTAAATGAAAGAACTATCAGAAAATACTCACCTGATACCCTGTGCAACTGATGAATAGATGTCTGAACCTGAGTCACAAGGTCCTAAATAAAGTAATACAGGTTATGATGTATTCAAATATGTAATAAAGGAAATCTACAATGCAAACTACATGATTCTAAATCAATCTAGGTGAAAGGAGTCAAACCAAGTCAAACTAAGTCAAACTAGGTCAAGGCAAGTCAATCGAAGTCATTCTAGGCCTAACAAGGTCAAACTAGGTCAAGGCAAGTCAAACCAAGTCAAACTAGGTCAATCTAGGTCAAAGGTTGACTTATGTTGACTTTTGGTTAACCGATCAACCATGGTCAACTTCTAGTCAACTATAGGTCAACTGGGTAACTGGTTGACTCACATTTGACTTTTGGTCAACGGGTCAACTGTGGTCAAGTTGTATCAATTCTAGGCTAATTGTTGACTTTTGGTTGACTTTTAGTCAAAACAGTCAACCACGGTCAAACGGGGTCAACCCTAAGTCAAATACTCTATTTCTAACCATTATCAACCAAGCTATCTTAATTTTAACTATATCTTATTATGTTATCTAGAATATCTTAGTTATAAGATATTACCTTAACCCTTACTCCATTACCTTACCATGGTAAACTCATTACCTTAGCCTCTACTTTACCTTACCCTTACCTTAACCCACTTCATGAGACTCTAGTACCTTGCTAAGGTACTCTAACCACTTACCCTCGTATCTCGATACCGTAACTTGGTATCTTGATACCACTCCTAGGTAATAAGGTAAACTATCTATTTACCTTGAAGGTAAAGGTAAATACACTATTACCTTATCATGATAACTTGGTATCATGAGATACCAAGAATCAAACTCTAACTAAACCTATCTATACAATATCTAACTAAACATCTCAATACTCTAACTCTAACTAGTATATAACACTAACATATTAACATATAACCTCAATGCCTCACTCTAACATAAAACCTTATCCTCAACACATCCAAATACCTTCCTAACATGGACTCAAACATGCACACTAACATGTCACTAACATAGAATAACATGACTCTAATCTATCACTCAACTCTAACTCTAATAAGCTAGATATCAAAACTCTAACCTAGACTAACTTCTAACATATTCATATCCTAACATATACTTATTCCCTCTTTGAACCTCACTTTAAGACACCTCCACACACACATATTACCATATATATAGGGTATATAGAGGCTAATGGGGGTCAAGTGTGGGGCCAACATGGGGCTGCACAACAGCATCCAAGCCGCTGCTATCAGTAGCAGCTGCTGCCTTGAATCACAAAGCAGTCCCCATTGGGGACTGCTGCTGCTGCTGCACTACTATGGGGGGCAGGAGCCTTCCACCCCCATCTCCTGTAGCTGCTGCTGCTGTGGTCTCTTCTTCTTCTTCTACTCTCTTCTATTCATCATCCATTCAATTCATCCACTCATAAATTCATTCATTCACTCATGAAAATATACATTCATTCGTTCATCTATAAACTATTCATTCATTCTTTCATAAATACATCTATTCATTCGTCATTCATTCAATTCTTTCATAAATTTAATTCATCCATCTTCTCACTCTCACAAACACAAAACCTGCTCTCTCTTTAAATATATCCACACACACATACTCAAGACACAACCACTCCCTCAAAACCCACTCTACAACACACAGACTAAGACCAATATATATATATATATATATATATATATATATATATATATATATATATATATATATATATATATATATATATGAAAATATTCCACTATATATAAAGTGACACTTGTGGGCTAAATCACAAGGATTCTCGCATAAACATACACATGAAACCTTGTCCAAACATTCCTACCATGCTAGATCTATCCTCTAAACATTCTGAAACTGAAATTAGAGTCCTAATTGGTCTATTAGCATTTAGACATGCACATTGGGTGTCCTAATTTGGGATCTATCAATTAGGACACATGACACATCTCTAAAATCCTCAAGAGAGCTCCATATGGCCTCAAATTTAAATCTAAAGGGGGTACATGCATGGGGGTGGATCCTACGGATTCAAAACTAACTAATATGCAGAGGAAATCAATTTAGAGGGTTGGTTTTACCTATTGGGAGTGGAATCCCAATGATACTCTCAAGGATACGGCTCCGATACGAAGATCCTTCCAAAATGGAGACTCCTTGCACTTTGTTCCAAATCTTTGCTAGCACCCTCCCTTGGTAGTATGAGAAGGTTGGATGGTAGTTTTAGTTGAGGGATGTAAGGATTTGGAGATCAAATCAAAGAGGGAAGCTCTCTAATTTGGGGAAGAATACTTTATGAATAAAATGAGGCAAGTGTGAATGAAAGAAATGAAAGAGAAGCTAACCTACCTATAGTGGCTGCCATGCTGTGCCATATTGGGCCTTGGGGAAGGCCCATTAAGGCCTCAACTAGTCTCATTTGGTTAAATCTAAGTTTGGTTCAAGTTTGGGATCAAAAGGGTTAAGTTTAAGCCTCTAATCTTAACCAATCTAACAAGTAGGATTAGTCTAAACTTGCTAACTTAATTAGTGGGGTTTGTGGGCCATGACTAACTAATCTTGGGGTCCCGTCTAGAGTCTAAGCTATCTGGGTCACTAACACAAGTCGAAACGAGATAAAAATCGAACCCGACTTAACAAATCCCATAAAATCAATATTAAAATATAAAATTCCCAAAATGTTAAAATATGAAAAATGACCAAACATCACAATACATCAATTTAAATATTATTAAAATAATCCAAAATTCACCAATTAATCAAAATCCAAAATAATTTAAAAGTCACAAAATGACCAAAATATCCTTTGCCGGAAATGTGGTAATTAGCTTATCTAATCACATAGGATAGGTTCCCATAGTCATGGTTAGTCTCTAGGCTAAGCAGTTCTAAGGTTACAATTTTGAAAAGGCCCAAATCATAACACACCAAATTAATTAGTATTAAATTAATTAAAATTCACCATAAATCATTATTATTAATATTAAAAGATGATTTTTTACAAAAGTTCAAAATTACCCTCATTTTAGAAAAGTGGTGGTTACACAGAGGTTCCGTCGTCTCCAGAAGTACGGTCTACTCGTCGCCACAGAAGTACAACAACACTTAGTCCTCACCAGAGTCACAGGAAACATGGATCCACCCCAATTGGTTTGTTTAAACCGCCTCTTACAGAGAAGATTGGAATTAAATCAAGATTGATATCATATCAGATTGATTTAAATCTTAGACGAGGATCAATTAGACTCTAAATCTAAGATGAAATCCAAAGATTTACTCGGCTGTATTCGAGCAACCAAATCGGCATGCGCCACGTGTCACCTCCTTCGGTTATATTTATAACCACCAGAGATCTCTTTTGAGGGGAATCTCGATGTCCGCCACGTGTCAACGCTGCAGAAGCCAGCGTCGTACAATGACGGCAGATTCTTTCATATCTCAGGAACACTAATGCACATCGCATATGTGCTCGGTTCTCTATAAATAGAAGGACTTCTTCTTCTACCATAGCATTAAAATCGACAGAGGGAACATCGACAATCGACAATCTTCAAAGGAGCAGCGATCTCCATCCTCAAAGAGTCGACCACCTTCATCCACCTATCAACCAAAGAAACAACCAACCAACAATCTTCAAGGGATCTTCTCATCCAGATAGCCTCTTGATTGGTGACCCCAGAGTCCCATCAAAGGCTCCAGAGAGCCATAGCAAGGTTGATTCATCGTCAGATCGTCAACGGAGTAAAGGAGCCGCTGCAGTTCTCGATCTCTACCGTCATACTTTTTCAGAAACCTCTTTTTCTTGTACTTAGAATATCCTGTTTAGGACTTCCTTCTTTTTATACAGATACCTTATACGTTCAATAAAGCAAAAATTTTATTCAACCTTTTGTTACGTCGAACAAAATGGCGACACTGCTGGGGACTACCTTCTCCTCCAACGAGAAGGCGATGATGCAATCTGATGATAGCCTGCTGGGAGTTTCTCAAGACATGCTGGTCGTACGTTTCGACCAACAGGCTTTTGAAGAGCTTCCCACTGATAAAAAGTCGAAGACTTCGAAGCAGTTCGTACAACCGAAGAAGACTCGACGTGTCAGGAGGCCTAAGGCGGCTGCAGCCCGCAGCACGACAACAGGAACTGTATCTCAGGACCCCCTCAATGTCAAAGCCACAGAGAAGATCCCGGCTGCTATAGCCTTATCCCCTCGCTAGATTCCCATCCCGGGAAAGCATGGCAAAGTAGATGGTGGTTCCATGGTTGATCTGACGAAGGAACGACGTCAAAGGAAGCGTGTACCGGTCCAACCCCTCACGACGGGAGTATTGTCGACAAGGAGATCTGTCTTCGACAGAATCACTTTTCCTTCAGGTAAACCTTCGAAAGACTATGAATACTACTCACCAGCTGGGGTAGTAGGAAGAGATCCTAGGTGGCTCGTGCTTCGTACAACAAGCGTGCGGCACCAGCGGCAGACCAGAGGCCTGTGTTGACAGTAACACGTACAGCCGACAGAAAGCTATACAAGACTGGCTCTCGTGCTCCGATGCCTCAACCAGTCGAATCTCCCTTCTAGTGGGTTACTCCCCTGCGTAAGCCAAGCCCAGGGGGTACGTCCCACGGAGAGGGAGTCATGCAAGCGTTATTCCTGCGGTAGCGACATGAGGCTTCCTCGCCATACCCGCTCTGACCGTGCTTACATGCAGCTTCCCTACATGTACAATGGGAGTGCTACGACAGAATAGCCAAATCTTTCCTACGCGGAAGAAGAATCTGTGGCACAAGACGTGCCTAAATCAAGGTACCATTGTACCCAGATTATAATCAACTGCCGTTGTCAGCAGACGGCTGCGCAATCGCCAAGCAGGCGCTCGATCTTCCAGAGACTCTACTCCACGCAGACTCCATGCCAGAGGCCTAACAGGGGGTCGATGAGACATAGAGAAAATGAGCCTCACATCGCCAGATGCTACACGGCGCACGGTTCCAGAGCTTCCAAAGAGCCTTCCAAGAATCCTCCCATATCGGTTGCTAAACCGAAGAGGAACTCAGAGAACAGCAAATCTAAGGTACCCGATGCAGGTGTGTTCCAAGGCACTCGTTCCAAATCTGCATTAGGTGCTTTGTCAAAAACTAGGGGTAGCCAACCTCCTACCATGCACAATAACCCTGTGTTCCAATCTAACGAGGCGCAATACGATACGGATGTCTCCATTGGCGCAGCCAGTCACCAGACCAGGGGTAGCAACCATATTGAGTCCGAAGAAGATTACAATCTTACGGTATATCCTCAAGGCAGCGAGACTCGGGCATCTGAGCCAGAAAGTGAAGGATCCACGGCTCCCTCAAGTCACCCTCACACTCGGTCTGTCTTCATGGTTGACGGCAATGAGGAAGATAACAACGAAGCTCTCAGACATATCGAAGTCCTCAAGATGAAGTTGGATACGCTGACGGACACCCTGAAGACCCTGTCTTCGGTCATAATCGACCTCAAGAGTAGCATGGCCCCAGCTGCCTCTTAACCTGCACGTGATCCGCCAACTAATGACGAATCCATCAGGTTGCCTACTGCCAATCAGGCATGACCATCCTCATCTACTCCATCGGCTACAGTATCTACAATGCCAGCCGAGATACAGCAGGCCATCAAGAAGCTGTATGCTCGTCATGATGCCAAGGAGATGCAAGCAACGCTCCGAAAGATGGGGATCTGGCAGCCGTACCCTGTCGAGTGGGACAACGTCGTCTATCCTTTCTAATACAATCCGCAGATGCTTATACCTTATGAAGGAAAGGGGTCTCCCAACAATACTTGAGGTACTTTACCTCAGTAACGGGGCACCTGCCAATGGAAGATGCCCTCCTGTCCAACATATTCATAGGAGCCCTATAGGGGGTAGCCTATGAGTGGTTCTGCAGTCTCACATACGACTGCATCTCGTCCTTTGAAAATCTGAAGACTCAGTTCGTGGACCGATTCTATGAAGGAGGCATGGATATTGATGGAACTGGGGATTCCCAGGACCCTTTTTTTGGTATGCGTATTGATCGATAAAAAGTTAAACAGATCTAATACGTGTTCTAACCCTTTATAGGCGAAAACTAGGGTTCACAAATTATACCTGCGACGGAAAGGAGACAAGTAATTCCTGGCAATCTCGAGCGGACGACCCCAAGATCTTCTGCACGTATTCCTTCCTCGAGTTGGACGTCGTGCAGGCGACGATCTCCCAACCTTTTCTTCTCTTTGGCAGCCCTCTCTTTCTCTCCTTACGTGAATCACGAATTTAGAGAAAGTTTCAGATTTCTGATCAGTAATATGGCGGCCAGAGAATAGAGGATATATATAGGCTACGGTATGGACCATGAGAAAAAATTAGGGTTAGGCCTCCTAACGGATCTAGATATCCCGTGTTCAGCCCGAACACACAATCTAGGCCCATTAACAATAGCTCGGTCCACTAATGAGCTATTGTTGCACTACCTCCCTAATCCCAAATTATGTTTGTGGGCTCCTTTTATTATATGCTCGTTTGGCTCCCCATGTTAAGATATCGTATGTCCGTCGATCAAATTAAGTTACTGACAACTATATTGATTCGACATCTTTTATCCTTAAGTAGTACCGCTCAACTTTATTTGTCATGTCGGATATAATCCACCTGCAGGGTTTACATGACAATCCTTATGAGTTCCTTAAGGGGACATCATCAACCCGATGTATCGGGACATGGATTCCATTTATAATCAACAACTCATTATATATACAATGTTATTACCCAATTCATAGAGGTTGTTGATCCATAATGAATCGCACTCTTTTATGAGTCAAAATAATGCACACTGCATATACATGTCCGTTATTATATCCTGGTTAAGAGCACAAGCATCCATAATAACAGAGGTGTTTGTTATCTTATGTAGTCAGTACAAAGAGAACAACCTCAAGTGGTCATGTTCAATACACACAAAGTGTACTAGTGTAAACCTATAGTCAAGGTAGACTAATACCAGATTACACTACAACCTTTCTAATAGATTGTCCAAGTCCATCTAGGTTGTGAACTATTTATATACTCCATAGGGAACTGATAATATGATCTTCTGTGTGACACCACACACTATATTATCTACAATATAGAATATCAGACATTTGCATTAACACTTGCAACAAATAAAATATGCAAACATTTGCCCATATGATTCTCAATCAAAATCTAAGGAAATAAGGTTACTACAAAAGTGAAGCTTTTAGTATATAACCCTAACAATCTCCCACTTATACTCAAAGCATGCTTTTCAGTATACTGTTACAAATCTCCCACTTATACTTAAAGCCATGCTGCTACACATCTGACTCCCATTCCCTCAACATGACTATCAAAAGCCTTAGCTGGTAAGCTCTTTGTAAAGGGATCAGCTAGGTTGTCGGCTGATGCTATCTTGATCACAACAACTTTTCCTTTCTTTTCGAAATCTTGTATCAGGTGGTACTTGCGCTCAATGTGTTTGCCAGTCTTATGGGCTCGTAGTTCCTTCGAGTTTGCAACTGTACCACTATTATCACAATAAAGTGTAATAGACTTAGGCAAACTAGGTACCACATCCAAGTCCAACAGAAAGTTTCTGAGCCAAACCGCTTCTTTGGCTTCCTCAGAGGCTGCCACATACTCGACTTCCATGGTGGAATCAGCAATACATTTTTGCTTAATACTCCTCCACACAATGGCTCCACCTCCCAAAATAAATACATAACCTGAGGCAGATTTCCTGGAATCCCTATCTGACTGAAAATCTGAGTCTGTATACCCCAAGGGAACTAAACTATCTGCCTGGTAAGCAAGCATATACTCTTTAGTCCTTTTTAGGTACTTCAAAATATGCTTTACGGCAGTCCAGTGCTCTTGTCCTGGGTTAGACTGATATCTGTTGACCATGCCTACGGCAAAACAGATGTCTGATCTCGTACATAGCATTGTATACATTAAGATTCCTACTGCTGAAGCATAAGGAACTGCCTTCATGTTCTCTATCTCTTTAGGTGTCCTCGGACACTGCTCCTTTGATAGAGCAATTCCATGTCTAAAAGGTAAGAAACCTTTCTTAGAATTTTGCATACTAAAACGAGTTAGTACAGTATCGATATATGAAGCTTGGGATAAGCCCAACATCCTTTTCTTGCGATCTGGTAGAACTTTGACCCCAAGGATGTGACCTACTTCTTCCAAGTCCTTCATATCAAACTGTTTGGATAACCATACCCTTACAACAGATAACACCTTCACATTGTTTCCAATGAGCATGATGTCATCCACATAAAGTACTAGAAACACTACCACATTTCCGTCACACTTTCTGTATACACATGATTCATCTTGACATTGATCAAATCTATAGGATTTTATCACATGATCAAAATATATGTTCCAAGATCTGGAAGCTTGCTTAAGTCCATAAATGGACTTCTTGAGCTTACAAACAAGATGCTCCTAGCCCTTTTCAATGAACCCGTCTGGTTGCTTCATATAGATGTCTTCCTCAAGACTTCCATTAAGGAAAGCTGTCTTGACAACCATTTGCCAAATCTCATAATCGAGATGAGCTGCAATAGATATAAGAATCCAGATAGACTTAAGCATGGCTACAGGAGAAAAGGTTTCCTCATAATCGATACCCTCTCTTTGAGTAAAACCTTTTGCTACAAGCCGAGCTTTAAAGGTTTCAACCTTACCGTCTGATCCTCTTTTTCTCTTATAGACCCACTTGCATCCAATGGCTTTTACACCAACGGGTGGTTCTACAAGCTCCCAGACCTGATTAGATTCCATAGATTCTATTTCAGATATCATTGCTTTTTGCCAAGACTCTGCATCTTTATCTTGGAGTGCTTCATTGTAGGTACAGGGATCATAATCTTGTTCCTCAGGGACGAAGTCTGACGACTCTCCCAAGAACATATATCTATCAGGTTGTATCACAACACTCCCACTACGACGAGGCACTATCGGTTGTGGTGTAACATTTGTGATATGTTGTGCAGTTATTTGTGGTTCATCCTCTTGTACTGTTAGTATTGAAGTACTTGGTGTCTCACGTCTCAGTTCTTCTAGAACAACTCTACTAATGGGTTTATGGTTCATCACATAGTCTTCCTCTCAGAATCGGGCATTGGTGCTAACAATGGCCTTCTGATCCTTAGGACTATAAAATAAACCTCCTTTCGTTCCTCTTGGATAGCCTACAAACAAGCATACTTCTATACGAGATTCTAACTTATCTGCTTTCCCATTCAACACATGTGCTGGACTACCCCAAATGTGAACATGTTTCAGACTAGGCTTACGCCCAATCCACAGCTCTGTGTGAGTAAGAGGTACTGACTTAGAAGGAACCAAGTTCAAAATATAAGCTGCAGTCTCTAAGGCATATCTCCAAAACGAATCTGGCAAATCCGAATAACTCATCATTGATCTAACCATCTCCATAAGAGTTCTATTCCTTCTTTCGGCTACACCATTCTGCTGGGCCGTTCCAGGTGCAGTCAATTGGGATGCAATCCCAGCCTTTGATAAATAATCTCTAAACTCTCCAAAGAGGTACTCACCACCACGATCTGACCGTAATGACTTGATACATTTTCCATGACGTTTCTCCGTTTCAGCCTTGTACTCTTTGAATTTCTCAAAGCACTCAGACTTACGGCGCATCAAATAAATGTATCCATACCTTGAATAATCGTCAATAAATGTGACAAAATATTCAAAGCCACCTCTAGATTGGATAGTCATGGATCCACATAAATCAGAATGAACCAATTCCAACACATCTTTGGCCCTATACCCCTTTGCCGTAAAAGGCCTTTTGGTCATTTTACCATCCAAGCAGGATTCACATACTGGTAGTGCCTCCACTTCTAATGAACTCAAAGGTCCATCTTCAACCAGTCTTTGAATTCTTCTTATGTTAATATGCCCCAATCGCAAGTGCCAAAGATATGTTTGGTTCATACAAGAAGGTTCTTTTCTCTTATTTAAGTTAGATGACGTATTATTCATTTCCATAAGTTGCATTGTGGGCGAAATAGGATTAATTACATACAAATTATCAACCAATGCACCAGAACAGATAAAATGTTTATTCTTTCTAATAACAATATTGTCATTAAAATAAACTGAATATCCATCCTTAACTAACATAGAAACAGAAACTAAATTCCTTCTAAGTGAAGGTGCATAAAGACAATCTCTCAATGTCAAAGACTTATTTCTACCAAAAGATAAAGTAACATCTCCTAATGCAACGACTGATACTTTTGTAGCATCACCCATGAACAAGCATATCTCTCCATCACTGAGCCGTCTGGTTTCCTGAAACCCCTGCAATGTATTGTAGACATGATTAGTGGCTCCTGTATATACACACCAGGTGTCGGTAGATAATACTGCTAAACATGTTTCAACTACTAGTAAATGAGATATACCTTCTTTGTTCCCTTGTTTGAGAAGTGGACAATCAGTCTTCCAATGTCCTGACCCTTTGCACTTGAAACATTTGCCTTTCGGCTTTTTCACCGCGCCTTGAGGTCTCATGCCCTTCTTTGCTAAGTTTGCCTGTTTCTGAATGTTATTCTTCTTCTTACCGCTTTTGGCTTAGAAGTAGAAGCCTTTTCAGAAACAAAAATATGACCACTCTGCCTAAAGAAAGATTCAACATCCTATAGCTCTTTTGCAAGTTCTGGCGAACTATACAACCTTTTGTTCATGTTGTAATTAAGGCAGAAATTGTCAAAACTTTTAGACAGAGTCCCGAGAATGATATCGACTTAGGATTCCCCATCGATTTCAGCTCCAAGGATCTCCATCTCATTCAGATGATCCATCATCTTGAAAACATGATCCCTTACTGGTGTACCCTCAGCCATTTTTGTATTCATCAAACATTTCATAGCAAACTGCCTAGCTGCTCTACTCTGATGTCCGAAGAGTTCCTTGAGGTTATACATCATGTCATAAGCAGTGGCCTTGGCCTGATGCTAATGTTGCAGTACATTTGACATAGATGCCAGAATGTAACACCGTGCTATCTCATCTGCCTTTTTCCACTTCTTATAAGCCTCTTTGACCTCTTCATCAGAGTTAGCATCAAGCTTAGGTGGGCATTCCTCAACAAGTATATATTTGTACTCCTCAGCAGTCAGAACAATATCCAAATTACGTTTCCAGTCAATATAATTAGGTCTAGTAAGTTTGTTTTCTATAAGAATTACCATAAGTGGACTGAAAGAATCCATTTTTGAAATCCTGAGAACCACATAAATAAAATTATGTAGGGCAAAAAAAACTTTTTGAATTAACTAAATATTGATTCCCTCAAAACAATAATAAGAAATTCACCAATACCTTGAACACCATGAATTTAGCATGCCACGATAGTGTGGACGTATACAAATTCAACTTTGTTGAAGTAGGTTTTCCTTATTAGTTTTACTATCATGTCAACATAACTTTATGACAAATCAAATTAATATGCTGGTCTTGCTCTGGTCATACAAATAATAGCAGTGACTTTGATGGGAAGGATACTATTATTTGTATCTAAGTGTATACCATTACTTAATATTAAGTCCATTACCTTGTAATGAGTTCCTTCAGATGGAGAAGTGAACACATACTAGGTAACTTTCTACAATTATCCCTAAGAAAGTTTGTACTGGTGATCCATAATTATACTCATCCGATATGGAGGAAAGCAATTTAGCCAACACGCAAGTATAATTACATCACATACAAACCAGTAATGGAGACCATAGGATTTAAACTAAATAAATATCCTCTCCCACTTAGTTATTTAACAATGAGGGTTTTTCTACTAGTTGATATTATGTCCATGTTGTCCATTATTAATGTAGGCTTGGTTTTTCAAAAAAAACAACCACACAATAATAAACATGCATAATCAGAAAAAGCAAAATGACAAAAATAAGAGAAAATATCCAACTATTTGGGTCATCTTTGCTGCTCTGTCCTCAACTATCCGAATCCAAAATCTGGTGCTGCGTAGATCTATTCGGGGTTCGACCTCTGGACTGCTTAAGGAAGGCTTGGTTTTTTTTTTTCTTTTTTAAGGTTTTGGCTGTCGATTCCTTCATCGAAAATCATCTGTCTGCCTCTGGACTGCTTAAAACCAGCATCTCGTCCGACGTCAGAAACAGCCACCACCGCCATCACGATTGATCAAAAATAATTAAAATTACATCAATCCTATGCCTCCCGAAGGAGTTCACACATAATCTAGATTGCAAAATTAAAATAATAAGCACGATCAACAGCAACAACAACATCCATGACATGTTCTAACCCTTAAAAACATGCACAGCAACAACAACATCCACGACATATCTGTGGTTTAAACAACACAATTAAAAACATGCATTGGACCATAATAGTTGGATCTAAGATGCCTACAAAACCGAGTTAGAACAGATCTACATCTACCGACTATTATACAGCGCAGGTTTTATTGGACAACATGAACGTATCAATCAATACGTAGATCCAAAGTGGCTCTAATACCAATTGATGGAACTGGAGATCCCCAGGACCCTTCCTTTGGTATGCGTATTGATCGATAGAAAGTTAAACAGATCTAATACGTGTTCTAACCCTTCATAGGCGGAAACTAGGGTTCACGAATTATACCTGCGGTGGAAAGGAGACAAGTAATTCCTGGCAATCTCGAGCGAACGACCCCAAGATCTTCTGCACGTATTCCTTCCTCGAGTTGGACGTCGTGTGGGCGACGATCTCCCATCCTTTTCATCTCCTTGGCAGCCCTCTCTTTCTCTCCTTACGTGAATCACGAATTTAGAGAAAGTTTCAGATTTCTGATCTGTAATATGACGACCAGAGAATAGAGGATATATATTGGCTACGGCAGGGACCATGAGGAGAAATTAGGGTTTGGCCTCCTAACGGATCTGGATATCCCGTGTTCAGCCCGAACACACAATCCAGGTCCATTAACAATAGCTCGGTCCACTGATGAGCTATTGTTGCACTACCTCCCTAATCCCAAATTATGTTTGTGGGCTCCTTTTATTATATGCTCGTTTGGCTCCCCATGTTAAGATATCGTATGTCCGTCGATCAAATTAAGTTACTGACAACTATATTGATTCGACATCTTTTATCCTTAAGTAGTACCGCTCAATATTATTTGTCATGTCGGATATAATCCACCTGCAGGGTTTACATGATAATCCTTATGAGCTCCTTAAGGGGACATCATCAACCCGATGTATCGGGACATGGATTCTATTTATAATCAACAACTCATCATACATACAATGTTATTGCCCAATTCATAGAGGTTGTTGATCCATAATGAATCTCACTCTTTTATGAGTCAAAATAATGCACACTACATGTACATGTCCGTTATTATATCCTTGTTAAGAGCACAAGCATCTATAATAACAGAGGTGTTTGTTCTCTTATGTAGTCAGTACAAAGAGAACAACCTCAAGTGGTCCTGTTCAATACACACAAAGTCTACTAGTATAAACCTATAGTCAAGATAGACTAATACCATATTACACTACAACCTTTCCAATAGATTGTCCAAGTCCATCTAGGTTGTGAACTATTTATATACTCCATAGGGAACTGATAATACGATCTTCTGTGTGACACCACACACCATATTATCTACAATATAGAATATCAGACATTTGCATTAACACTTGCAACAAATACAATATGTAAACATTTGCCCATATAATTCTTATTCAAAATCTAAGAAAATAAGGTTACTAAAAAAGTGATGCTTTTAGTATATAACCCTAACAGATATGACCATGTCGACCCTCATGGAAATTGTCCAGAGGAAGAAAGAGCCTGTCTGCATACATCGAGCGCTTCTGCCAGGCATCCCTCAGATTACCACCTGGCATGCCCGAGCCCATGCTTATAGAATCTTGCCGCAAGAACATGATGCCCGCTATAAAATTATGGCACAGTGCTCCCTGTACGGAGTGGACGCCTTTCATTACAAAAGCGGATGTCGTACAAAGGAAAGCCCAGGACGTGCAGCTTCCCGGGCTATACTTTCCCACACCCGAAGACAAGGGAGACGATCGTACAGCAACAATCCTAAAGACGGAAAAGGCAAGCAAGCCATGACCGTCAAGATCTCCAAAGGTTCAGCAGTTGCGAACCCCAAGTCTACGGAAGCGCAGAGGACGAGGGAGACTTACTCCTTCAATGATGAGGATACGGTGAAGCTCTTCGAGATGCTTACGAAGAGTGGCAAATTATCCATCCCGCCACCCAGGTGTCCCGATGAAATTGGAAAGGTGGACCATCCCAAGTACTGCCAGTATCACTAGTACGTCTATCACTCAACACAGGACTGCTATATGTTGAAGGGGCAAATTCAATGTTTTATTAATGCCAACATCATATCATTGGATTACGAGGAGAAGACCGTCACAGCCAACATGGTTACTCTCGAATTCGGGAGTTTTTTATCCACAGAGGTACAAGATGGCGTCATCCCTATTCCAAAGACGACGATGGAGGTAGTCAACCTTCCGCCAGTACGGGACAATGCTCAAGGGCTCATCCCGTTCTCCACACCTCGAAGCCAAGTCACGTGGTTACATCCTGACTTGGTTCCCGACATGATAACATCTACGACCCTTTCTGCCAAAGGGAAGAAAAGTAAGGCATACCGCATTGTCTCAACGTTGACCGATGATGCTTTGGTGACCACCCGTTCGGCGCAGAGGCAAGAGGAGAGCCAAGATCCAGACTTGGAGGATGCTCCCCTAAATACTCCTCCTGTCCCAGATATATCAGGAGCAGGTCCATCTCAGATCCCTGAGGCACCAGAGGCGGGTCCATCTCGGGCCCCTATCGTGGACAAGCAGAAACAGAAAGAGGTTCGTTTCGACAAACCCCTCAGAAAGGATCCAACAATCGGGCCTCTCAAGCCCTGTAACTTCGATATTCTAGCACAGCTGGCTAATACTCCGGCTAGATTGTCACTTTTTGAGCTCCTCTGCCTCTCTAAAGAGACCCGAGATGTGCTCAGTAAAGCTTTACAGAATGTCGAGTCCTTCTTCACCCAGGTTCAGCCACCGAAAGTGGATCCCACAACTTGTCCACATTGTCACAGCGTGGTCGAAGTGATTCCCAGTATCACTTTTACCAGCAAGACATGTCGCTAAGGAATAACCGGCACAACCGTCCCTGTAATATACGGGGTATGTCGGTGCCATTAAGGTCGATCGCATCCACATCGACCCAGGTTCCTCTTTGAGCATTATCCCATAAAGCCTGCTTCAAACTTAAGGGGTTCCAATGCACCGGTTGACAACCTCGAACACAACAATTAGTGGCTTCAACGCCGAAAAGAGCGATCCCTTGGGCAAAATTTACTTAAAATGTCAGATCGACGACCTTCATACTGAAGTGACTTGCTACGTTATTGATGCAGACATAAATTACATGTTGCTGGGGCGACCATGAATACATGAGTACATAATTGTCCCTTCTATCGTACATTAGTGTATGAAATATGTGGCCAGCAATGGGAATATCAAAATGGAGTTCGCTGATATTGACCCATTCCGAGGACTTGAAGCCTACTGTACGGATGTCGATCTATACAAGTCAGTCCCCTGGGATGACGACAACAATGATGCTGACGACGAGGAAGAGGCAGCTTCAGAAAGCGCAGCAGTGGCCGAAGAACCCTTAAAGGTTCGACTGAAAGGGAGGCCTCCCAAGGTGTCAGCGCCTCTTGCTGTTAAGCTTCGGGGCAAAGCTCCACCTTCACCTCTAGTGATGATGGAAGATGGTCAGGAGCCTATACGAATGAAGTTACCCCGGAGGTCCCCAAGGCCGACCATAAAGGCGTAGGAGCATCCGACCACCATTCCTTTGATGGTCAAGCAGAAAGGAAGGCGTCCTCCTTCTCCTCCGGCGGCAACTCCAGCCCTTACTGACGAAGATTTAGAAGATTACGTATACGCCGATACAAAGGCCCACTCTTTCGACGACTAATCCCTCGGGACAAGATATCCAACTTTATCAATTGAAAGTTGTCATCGAACTACTCCGGCGCATGCTGGAACACCAAGTATTTCCTGATCAATTCTTTATGTAAACTACAAACGCAAGTGACAACTGACAACCATGTGAGCCGGGTTGTTCCTGCCCGAGGTGCCTACTTCGTAGTTCTAGCCAGGAAAAAAGAAAAGGAACCCTTCACATTCGGTCGATTGGAGCATCCATAGCGAATAACTCCTGAAGACCCAGAACTTGACAGCGGCAAAATGCAGTTCTACCGCTACACGGCATAGGCCAAAAACCTTATCCAAAAGATGGGCTACGACCTGAATAGCAACAACGGGCTCAAGTATGGCAAAGGTTGGTGTCTTCCCATACGGATTCACACCCCAAAGAGAAAAGCTAAAAACTACTACTAGAGTACCCGTCGAGGACTGAGGTGTGTTACACCTACGACCACCTCAGAAGATTCATAAGAAGAAGTCATGAGACACTCACACTCTTCTGACTCCTCAACTTGGAACTCCTATACTGGCATGGGTCAAGTCCTTAAGAAGATGTTGTCTGCTAATATGATCACAAATCAGTTAACCGTCGAAGACAATCAGCACAGGCGGTTACAAGAGCTAGAAGCGTTGGATGAAAAGCGCTTGCTCATGAAGCAAAGGATTGAGCTTTACCAAGCTCGCATCTCTGGGGTCTTCAACAAAATGGTCCGTGAAAGATCCTATCAAGTGGACGACCTCGTCTTGGCAGTACGGAGACCGATGATGATGACCCATAAGACGGCTGGGAAGTTCGAGCCCAAGTGGGAAGGACCATTCATTATAGAAACGATGTACTCCAACGGTGCTTATTGGATAGCTAAGCCTAATGGGGACTTGCTAATAATGCCCATCAATGACAAGTTCCTAAAGAAGTATTACGTCTGAAGATAGAAACAGCATAGGCACCAACATTCCCTGAAAAGGGTGCCTATGAGTTCTGGTATGGGGATCTCTCGCTCTCTCTTCACGTCCATATTACCTCTGGATTGCTCCTCTACGCCTGGAAGACGCGACTACCATGTCCACATTACCTGTGAGTAGTCGTTCCTCTCGTATCAGTTCTATGATTATCCCAACAGTTTTGAAAACAATTCACGTCTATATTACCACTGGATTGTTGTTCTATACCCCGGCCAAGATCAAGCCTACCATGTCCATATTACCTATGGTCAGACAAATCCATTATGAAGATTCCCTCTTTATTCTGGAGGAAAAAGCAAAAGAAACAAGAAGGCTTCTACATATAAAAACATGTGGCTACAAATACCTATTACAAACTCTTCGTAGTTACATACACAGAAGCAAAAAAGCTGAAATTGTGGTACAAGCTCTCAATAGCGCGGGCGGCAGTAACAGAGCCAATCACTTCCTGGTCAAAAGGAAGCCACTGCCCGAAGCTTCTACTGGCCTGAGCCAAGGATGAAGACCAACACAGGACTCACTTATCTCCCAGCTGGCCGGCAAGAGCAACCACAACAGCAGGCCTTGCTATTCCTCGGTCAGAATGGCAAGCAATCCTAACCCAGCAAGCAGAGGTCCGAGACACCATTGACACCCATGACATCCAGAACATAGGGAGTCTCGAGATCTAGTGATATTTCTACTACAGCATCTTTGGACAAAAAGATTTGCCATCGACGGCCGTCTCAAGCAAACTCCAGGGTCGTTAGGAGATGAACATCGGGCAAGCATGGCCATTGTTGAAGCTGAGTCTTCATTTGAAGGAGGACAGTCCTTTATGTAGGTTGTTTATGTGGTCCAAGCATGAGCCAGACATCGGTCAGAAGAAAGCTTACAAGTTAAGCTAAAGCTCCACTCTATGGTAGATGGCATTACTACGAGTGACCGAAGGAACGTGGCTCTGAACCTCCTATGCGAAAGAGATTCACGATCCCTGCAAAGATGCAAGAGGCTCCAATATCAAGAAGCCATCAGAAGCCCATGCTCTAAAATGATGACTCAGGGCCATTAATGCTAAGAGCTAGGCGTGACACCAGCCATCACCCAGCTCGTACAGTCCTGACGCGTGTTCATGCTTCTGTTCAAAGTATCCCAAGCTTGACTTAAGTTTGGGACACTTTGAAGGGGGTCTTGTAGAAGCATGAAAAATCTCAGTTGAAGACATCCCTTCGCCAAAGCGCAAAAAATGCAGAAGACTCTAGCTCAGTGCTAAAAAGACAAAACAGAAGATATGGAGAGAAGTCCCTTCATTGTCATGTCTACCAAAGTCTAGTACAGACACATCAAGACTACACATAAGGGACTAATTTTGTTCTTCTACAAAGGATCTAGTACAGATTCGACATAAGCCTAGAAGGATCTACAAGGGATGCAATCTTCATCGAAGCGCAGCCTTCCTTCTTCTCGACACACATGCTGGAGGAATAACCTCCACCGAAGCATGTTCTAATATTCTAGTAGGTGCAGCCTCTCAGAAGTATATCAGTTACTCAGTACTTTGAAGAAGCCAGAGTCTTCAAGCCACAGGCGCAACAACTTGCCTGCGCCAACCTCAGAAATATGATGGTGGTAGGGCCCTCCTCCCCTTCTATTATTCCCGAAGCCAGTGTCTGCACTCCAGAGACGCAGTTATCTGCTTTTGCCAATCTCAGACGTGCAAGGGTATCATACCCTTCCTTTCGAAGCCAACATCTCCACTGTTCAGAGGCACAGCTACTTACCTGTGTCCGCTTAAGGCGCAGGATGGTGATATGCTCATACCATCTCCATTCCCACGGTACAGTCATCTGCTCTGGATCAGAAGATTAAGTCACTTCTCTACAAGAGACTTGAATACTCTCATCACAACCAATGTAAGTCAACCTGTCGTTCCAAAAGCACAGTAACCTCGCCAACCTGAAGCACAAGCCTACTTGTCACCTACAGCACAGTAACTATGGTAGCCCGAAACACAGCTTCGTAAGTTGCTCTATACGTACAGAAGTATCGTCGTCATTCGAAGTCAAGTCCACTTGTCGCTTGAAAGCACAGAGGTTCCATCATCAACAGAAGCACGGTCTACTCGTCGCCACAGAAGCGCAACATCACTTAGTCCTCACCAAAGGCGCAGGAAGCATGGGTCCACCCCAATTGGTTTGTTTAAACCACCTCTTGCAGAGAAGATTGGGATTAAATCATGATTGATATCATATTAGATTGATTTAAATCTTAGACGAGGATCAATTAGACTCCAAATCTAAGATGAAATCCTAAGATTTACTCGGCTGTATACGAGCAAGCAAATCGGCATGTGCCATGTGTCACCTCCTTCGGTTATGTTTATAACCACCAGAGATCTCATTTGAAGGAAATCTCGATGTCCGCCAAGTGTCAGCGCTGCAGAAGCCCGCATCGTACAATGACGGCAGATCTACATCCACGAAGAGTCAACCACCCTCATCCACCTATCAACCAAATAACCAACCAACCAACCATCTTTAAGGGATCTTCTTATCCACACAGCCGCTTGATCGGTGACCCCAAAGTCCCATCAAAGATGCCAGAGAGCCATAGCAAGGTTGATTCATCGTCAGATCGTCAACGGAGTAAAGGAGCCACTGCAATGCTCGATCTCCACCGTCACACTTTCCCAGAAACCACTTCTCCCTTTACTTAGAATATTCTGTTTAGGGCTTTCTTCTTTTTACACAGATACCTTATATGTTCAATAAAGCAAAAAAGTTCGTTCAACCTTTTGTTACGTCGAACAATTGCGGAGCACTTACAGATAGACAGATGGATGGTATGTTTGTGTCTTCATACTTCAGGTACTACTTATAGTATTATTTCGTTATTCTTTCGTGTTTTATATAGTTCTTATCATCATATACTCTGCTTATTAGCCTAGCTTTGTAAACTTATTTTTGTTCTCGAGTTTTCTCGAACATGTGTATTATAGGACAGCCGACTATATTATATATTATTTATTCTTGCTTTATTTACTTATATGTGAATTGAGATATAGTTGTGATAGCATAGGTTTAGTATACTTTTTCAGCTTAGTACATCTAACGTAAGTCCATTAAATTGGAAACTTGTTCTAGATCGTATTAGCTGGCATGCTTGTGTTCCTATTCCTATTTATTTTGGGACTGAGACATGACACACATGCATTAGAAGAGGAAGCTCTTGGGGCTATCACACCTAGGGTTTGCAAGTATGCACAGAACAGAGGAGAATAAAGCAAAAGGTGTCTCTCTCCTCAAACCAAAACCCTCTTTATAGCAGAAACTTGCCAGCCTGACAAGTTTTAAAAAAGGGTACACCCAGATGCAACAACATCCAGACGAAGCGACATCATCAGGATCCCAGAGAATCTATTGAAGCTTCGACGGCTCAAGGATCCTAAAAAGCCCATGCATCTATTCAAAGTATTCCAAAATCATTTCTAAATTTGAATTTTGAAGGGGGTCTTATAGAAGCATAGAAAATTTCCAGGCTCAATTAAGGCCAAGACACCTTAAACAAGGCGCACGAAGGCCTAAAATATCCCCAACGGGATGCCAAGATCCAACAGCATAGTACCCTAAGGTACACTGTCTTTGCAGAACCAGAGGCAACTGGACCACTCCATACGACCAGCTCACATGTGGCCCAAGCACCAAACGGCTTCCCCTTCAGAAGGCCCCTATGTAGCCAAGGAGGAATGCGGCTCAAATTGCCCATAAGTCTCTATATCAAGATAGGCAGCTCAAGTCCTAAGCTGAGCCACCTTTCTCTCTACGACAAACTGGTCTGCGCCCTTGACCGGATTACCACAAACTGGTTCGTGCCGCGAATCAGATCACTTCAAATCCCGTCTATAATAGCTGAAAGGATCAATACCACATTTATGGTGTGTGCATCATAACCTCCTTATTCAAGTCAAAGGTTCCCTCCAAATTACGGTCATTGCCATGCATTAATCAAATATCATACCCTCTGATTTAAATCTCTTATTTATTGTACGTATTTTACACAACTGCACCATTCAAACAACAAGTTATCCTAAATATTCGTACATGCTAGGTCACTTGTGATCAAGCCACACGGGTGGACAGTCATAACCACCAACGATTACATCCGAGGATCCTTAAGTCCTCCTCCGGAGCTTTCGCAGCAATGGTCGCCCCATCAGCGCTTCAACTAGGCCGAGCGGTTAAACAGCCTACCTAAATAGATGTGACACCAAGGTGGCATCTTACACGCAAGAGATCCCCCATCATCATTACCTCTTTTATAGCTTTCTCACTAAAACGCAAATATAGGGAGAGTATCATCAATCAAACTGAGGAGACACTTCGATTGAACACGGAGAGCGGATATGGGAAGAAAAGATCCCCGAGAAGATGATCAAAGAGGGAGAAGATAAGATCATGAACTGATCGAATCCACCAAATCAACCTCGTCAATGAGAATATCAGATGCACATGAGAGACTCACAGAGAGTACTTCAAGAAACTACTAAGTATCATGTCATCAATGGAGTAAAGGGGTCAATCACAGTATCCAATCTCCAACAACACAGTTCTCTAGAATCTTTTGTATTAACAAATCCTTCCTATTATGGTTTTGTTGTATTATTCAAAATTGTATTATATAAAGGAAAGGAAATACGTTTTTTTTGTACTATCTCTTCTTCCCTTATTCCTTTTGAAAGATACTTGTAATCTCAAGTACTCTTTCTACATCAAAATAATCTGATGGAAAACAAATAAAGACTCTACTAGGGACAACTTTTTTCTTCGATAAAAAAGTAGTATCGCAATCTGATACCTCCATGTTGGGCTCATCGCAACAGAAGTTGGTCGTCCGATTCGACCAACAGGCTTACGAAGACATGCTATATAAAGGGTCAATCCCTTCTCTAGGTCGACAAAACCTAGAAAGGCTTGCAAGGTTTGAGTGGTCAACGCTGCTGTGCCACCACTAGCAACTACTGAGGATGCTCCCCCGCCTTCTACCAATAAGGCCCCACATCCATCTCTTGTGTATCCATTCCCCGCTCTCAAAGTCGGGTGTTGGCCCATATGGTCATGATCAACCTGATTTCGATAATCGACTTAAAACATCGAATCTGATACGTAAAGTACAAAGACTATAGAAGACCACAGTTATTCTCGTCAGCAAGTTTTTTGTCAAATTATTCTGAATTTTTTATTTGAGTATACGTTATTGTAAGTTGGATATCACTGGCATTTAGTTGAACATTCTCACTCAAACAAAACCTACTCAAACCTAAAACTTTCTAAACACCATGTAACCAAACTCGGTACGAGTTTGCACCAAACTCATACTGAATTTGATCCTCACGATTTACCTCCTGGTTAGAATGACAACCTATTCTTTTGGCTCTCAAATGTTCAAAGATTTGAACGTTACCTGAACCGAGTTCTGCCCAAACTCTGTTCTAAAATTCCTATAAATAGAGAAGAGATTTTCATTTTACTCATTCAACTCACTCTTCATCTTGTCTATCCATTCTAAGCCTTCTATTCACCAAAGAGCTTTCAATCTTCACATTTTCAAGACAACTCCCATTGTTCTAAGTGCTAGTGTGTTCCGATTAGAAGTGTTCGAGTTATACAAGCTTAGCGTACCAAAGCTATTCAGTTAGTGTTGAAGTTTTTTATAGACTTCAGATAAAAATAGGACGTTATAAGAAGTCACAAGCCCTTCGAATAAAAGTTTGTATTTCCAAGATAGTGGATTTAACATCGAGCAAGAGTACTCGAGCCTAGACTAGTCCTCTCAAAGGGATATCCGGATAAAATCTTAGTGTTTGCGTATTGTTTCTATCTCACTACTAAATTATTACTTTTGTATTATTACATGAAATATCTGACTTTACCTGCATTATTTTTAATTGGGGATAATAATTCTGTTATACTCTATTTACCCCCTCTAGAGGTGCCATCAATGCCACAATTGGTATCTATCACGACCCGCACTCGCTTTTCGGGATGCTAGTGCATGCACAAGTCAGCCTACACTGCGATATCGATGGTAAAATGCTGTCTAGGCCAAATGCTCAAGCCATAGAAATCTAGAAGTAACATGGCAATTTAGATCCCATCTACAGAAGTAAAAAGATGCAACTAAGATCAATGAGTATCAATAAAACTGAATAATAAGGAAAATATATAAACTAAAGTTTCAAGTATCAACAAATCAAGTCTCGTTCGATAGAGACAAATACACTACTAGTAGAGGGAAATAGAATAAAAGACATAAAATAAAATAACTAAGTCCAAGCTAAGCTAAGCATCAATAACGTCATCAGCTGCAGTGGTACCGTGGTCTGGTGCTGGCTCATAAACCTGCTCATCGGCACCTGGATCAACCTCGGCTAACCTGGAGAGATCACCGGGTCCTTAGGAGACTAGCAAGATACATAAAACATGTCCATCTAACAGTATAATATGTATAAAAATGGACAAAAATAAGACAATGTACTTCTAAACAAAATACATGACAACGCAACATCAAGGACAATGTTCGACACTTGGGCTAACAGACAGGGGTACCTCCAGAATCGCAGCTCATCTGAAACTAACGACTAATTGATAAACACAATCGCATCTCATCCGAGATTAACAACCAATAGAGTATCACAATCGTAGCACGAAACTAATGGCCAACAGAATAATCAACACAACCGAAGCTCATCCGAACTATGCCAACAAAATACTATCATATAGCCCACATGCCTAGTAACTGTCCTCTTCGTTACAATGAACTGTACACGGTGTCTAGTCAAGTCAACTCAAGAAAGTACAAGTAACGGGTCAAGACATACCAATGAATGGGGCACAAGGCTAAGCAACACTATCATGATCTATACATGGAATAGCAGTGATATATATGATAAAGAAAATAATGTACGTGAACCTAAAGTGAGAAAAGTAGCAATGGCAATCAAGAGAAGCATGTAATCAGGTATGATTGAAAGGAACCAACAATAGAAAAATGCATAAAAATACTGTACAGTGGGCAAGGTATACTTGCCTGCAAAGTCGTCCAAATCCGTGTTGTAGCAAGGACTTGGATCCTAAGGGCCTAATAAGGTACAAATATTAGTTAAAAATATTACAATATTATATATTTGAATATATACATTATATATTTATTTTACTTTTTTACTACGTATAGTCTGTTAATATAGTGTTCAAGTACAAATTCTACAAATCGAAGGACTTACTTACAAGGCTCATACTTCTTAGAGCATCTCCAACCCTATTGTGAGTTTAGAAAAAATGGTTGCCACATAGGAATGACAAACTTGTATTCCAAAAAAATTTATCCAATGCAAATGTAGAATAAAACATGAAGTTGACATGACAATGACATGGCAAGGAGAATGTGAGGTTGGTTGTCTAGATCTAGACAATGCACTTCACAATGACTTTGTCTCCACATCATCAATTATGAAAAAAAATATTTATAAAAAAGTTGAAGAAGTGGAGGAGTTGCCTTGGAAGTTGGAAAAAATACTTTTTATTGTCTCCTCAATACTTTTGCATTAGAGAGAGTTTTTCTATCTCATTGTCTTTTGAGATATAATTTTGCCACAAAAATAAGACATTGTCTTATGGCTCATGCCACATAGGAGCCACCTAAGATTCACAACACTTAACAAAATAATAGGATTGGAGATGCTCTTAGAAAAGTTGGCAGCTTGTCTGATTTTAAACGGGAGAGAGAGAATGTTTTGGTATTTCGGGAAGTACTAGGGCTTTATTTGTAAAACCTACATCATGCAGATAAACATGTGGCAATGAAGAAACAATTCTTTTGATAACGTGTCACTACTTCCCTCCCTTGATTTTCTACATGAATGCATGGGTTCATCCTTCATAATTCACATAGCTCCATTAATATGTTTATGAAACAATAGGATAGAAAAGACTATTACTCACTTATATCAACGGCAACGAGAGCGGAGGCTGTCGGCGAGCTGTAGTGGCTCGTCGCGTCTGGTCGCGTACAGTGAACCTGCAGGACCGTACGCCAAAGGCTGGTCGACGTTGGGTCTCGACGGCAGCGTCGAAGGAGAGAAGGTGCGGTTTGCTGATGGCGGCTGTGCTCGACAGAGGCTGAGGTCACGGTACAGTTCACGGTCTCCGGTCTTGGCTAGGTAGCACCAAGTTGAAGTGGAGAATTTGTTTCTGTCGCGATGACCGATGGGAGTTGTGCACGGCAAGGCTATCACAGCATAGGACAATGCTTCCCAGGGGTCTTTGTTTTAGAGGACTTTGTCAGTAAGGACATATGATGGAGAGAACAAAGGAGGAGGAGGTTGATAGAGAGGCGAAAGAGAGAAAAAGTTTAATAGGAGGAGGTTTTGGTATAGATATATATAAATAGAGAGAAGGATTTGATTACAATGTAAATAAGGTTCGGTCTATCATATCATATATGAGGGACTGTTGTCACGTCCCGCTACCGAATAATCGGGTACGGGCCGATGTATGCCCGGCCTACACTGTCGTTGACAGCGGTAGTGAGCCGTCTAGTCATCAATAACAAATAATCTCATCACAGCATCTAATTATGAAATCTATACAAACCATCATAGCAATCCACTATACTATTATTACAACTTATACATGAATGTCCGGGTACAAAGCCGGTAAAAGATAAATGATACAACAACAATATATAATCAAATACACTCAATCAATCCCTATACATGAAACTAATATCTCAATGTCAAGTAAGCTCCAATGCCAGCCATAACAATCTAAAGATCGATCTCACCTGTAATTAACGATCCAGTCAAGAAAGGAGTAACGTACAATGTAACTCAATAAAACTCACCATGGAGATCAATGGAACAATATAGCTAATATAACTGAAAGATAGAGACCAAGATGAACAATAAGCATGCACTAGCTACGTGTGTATATGCAATTGGACGTTATCAACATGTGGGGACTAATATATAATCAGGCATATAAAATATGCTATCAGTCAATCAATAATCAGGCATATCTGACGACAATGCTATCAGTCACGCAATAATTAAGCATGTCTGACGACAATACTATCAGTCACGCACGAAAAGGACATCAGGCATACGGAGTATGCTATCAGGCAATATTTGTCTAATATTAGTCAATCACATGTCTCTAGAACGTATCCCTCCCGACAAGAGAAACAATGCACGCGAGCAAGATAGAAAATACAAGAAATGACAGAATTAGGAAAAAATACTGAGTACATGTACTTGCCTTGATTCCAGGATTTTATCCAAGTCTTCTATATCACCTAGAAAGTTGGAAAAAATAGAATTAGGAATATACTTAATCCTTACTAATCTAATCTCTAACTAACCATCAACTAAATTAACTAAACCCAACACTTAATAAATTCCTACAGTTATACTGACTTGTGAGTCCACTAATATGGGCCCAACCCATCTATGTCTATATACTCTTATAAACAAGGCCCAATTCCTATGCATCTATTTATTGACTCAAAGTAACATGGGCTAAAATGGTTCAAACCCTGCTGTGAGCTTTCAATTCAAACTTACACTGGACAATCAAGATCCAAATCACTGAATTCTAACGGCTACTAGAGTTCCGAACAGAGCAACTATTCACACTCTAAGATTCAATGATGAACTGCACCTGTATCTGACACTCCTAATCTGTGTCTCTCTGCTACTGTCAATACCTACTCACCTTGTGTCCGATATCATCCTATTCGTGTTTGCTGTATATACTCGTGTCCGCAGAGCCTAGACAAAGGACCCTATCCTTCTAAGCATAGTACCTAACCCGATACTCATATGAATTCAGTTCGACACAGAGTAAGAGACGAATATAGAACATACCTGAGCTCGAGGAAGGTTTGTTCGTGTTACTAGGAGTCGACACAGCAGCCCCCGTGTCCAATCTTTTGCAGAATTCTTGGTTTAGGCAATTCGTCAAATAGGTGGTTGCGTAAAAAGAAAGAAGGGTTATGAGTTCAATTTGAATTGAATCAACTCCAAAATTGGAGAAAATCCTCAAGGATTAATCCAGACACTCACCATTAAAATTCTTAATCTCAAGGAAAATAAAATCGATCGACAATTGATCGTCCCAATCCGATGAAATCAATTCTAACGGAAACGAACGGAGAAATCAATAAATAGTTCAGATAAACTTACCAATTTTCGAGGGTTCGGATGCTCGTAATCAACAAGAAGCAGAGCTAAATGAATTCCTAACCAAGAAACGGTTCACAGGGAGTGACGAATCCCTACTCTGTTGCAATTCATCGATCACTCCTACTCCACCGGTCATGGCTTTGTCAAGATCAATTCCTTCGTAAGAATTCGAAAGGAGAACAAGAAGAAGAGGATTCGGACAGGAACTCACCAGAGTGTGATTAATCCCGATCGAACAGAGCAAAGGGACGAATGCGTCGAGACTGCCATGATCACTGCTACAAAAGGAATCTCCATGCGCTCAATGCTTCACTATAGCCATGGCAGAAGCTCGAACGAGGAAGAAGAAGGAGAAGGAACTATTTTGACAGGGCTTTGCCTATGGAAATGAGTGAATAAAGAAGAATGAGAGAGCAGGGTCCTTAAATAGGCACGACGATGGGCAATAGCGGTGGCACGGGCAGGCGGTTAGACGGTTTGGCGAGTAGGCGGGGTGGTTAGAAAGAAGTTAGGCGGTTGAAAGAAGCTTCTGGAGTTGGCCGGAGTCTTCTCGGTGTCGTCGCCATCGTCGTCGTCGTTGAGCAGTAGCGGGGTTGGAGGGAAGAATGAAAATGAAATTTGAATGGATGAAAGAAATAGGAAGGGGATTGAATGGTTATATAGTTAATAGGTTAATAGGCTATCGGGTTCGGGGTTATTGGGTTGGAATTTGGACCCGCACCCAACAGACTTAGTAGGCCGGGTTGGGCTTACTGAGAATGGAAGCCCATGAGTTTGGGTTGAGGAAAATGAATAAAGGATTAATAATAAATCCTAATAAAAAAATTTTAGAGGAAATATAATTAACAATTCTTAATAATTGGAATATTCTTTAATAAAGGATTTAAATAATTAAAAAATCATTAATGATAGTAAAAAATAAATAAAATCTTAAGTAAATTATAGGAGAAAACCCAATCTAGAAAAGTGGAGTTACAAATCTCTCCTCCTTGAAAAATTTCGTCCTCCAAATTTCATATGGCACGATCAAGAATAATCAAAAATAAATTGGCACGATTCAAGCGGTAGAAAGTGATAGTCATGAAAACATGGTCAAGGATAATAGCCTCAATAGTATTCGGTAATCATACATATCTGGAGTCACTTTTCCTACAGTTCCTACCCCGCCAGTATGCATCTGGCTGCAGTGAACCTTCGGTTCCGTGGTCCCGATAATGATATATTACCAAAATACTCTGTCAACTTTATCCGATATCAGAAAACAATATGAATTTAGAATTTAGTCTCAATAATATCCGAAAGCCCATAATTACCTATATTTACTTCAACTTAGAGTACATTCCTCGCCAGTGTGCAGCTGGCTGCAATGAACTTTCAGTTTCCATAATCCAGCTAAATGACTGCAGTGCACATCTGCCACGTCGTAGTAGGTCTTCGAATATTTTCTCAACTTCATCCAGAAAAATTTCCAAGGATTTATGAAGAATCAAAATGAATTTTTAACAGTCAAGTTCATGATATGAAGTGAACAAGTAGTTTTATTAGGTACTAAAAGACTGCAATGATCAACAAATGGCCAATATGAAACAATACAGAGACTTTAGAAATAAGTCTTGAATATGAAACAACAAGGAATGTCTAGACGCTAGAAAGAATCAAAAGGAAAGTGGCGATCCACGGTTTGCTCCAGCTATGCGAGAATGCCTCCGGTCTCTAGTTTTCGTCCGGAGTCGGAATAGCCTCTGCTCCTTCCTCTGTCATAAGGTAGACGCGTCCCTCTGGCTGTGGAAGTCCCGAAGATCCAGCTATGTACGAGCAATGGTGCACTCCCTAGCCTGATGATCAGCTGTACCACAGATAAGGCACTGTCCAAGTCTCTTCCTACACATCTGCCAGGTATAGCCCACCTTCTGATAAAATCTATAAGGCTGCTGAACCGGTCGTTGCTGCTGCTGCTACATCCCCTGAGGAGGCTGGGATATGAAGGTCTTCGTCTGATGGTTATTGCGACGTTTGGGTGGTCCCAAATGGCTACTCCCTCCACTGATGTCACGATCTCTCTTGGGTCGAAGGCTCAGATCAATCTCTAACCTCTGAGCAACGTTGACCATCCCAGCATAAGTAGTTGCTCCATTAGCCGTGACTAAGTAACGAAGCTCATGGCTCAAACCCTGCCTGAATCTCGTGGCTCTCACGACTGGATCTCGGGCTCTACCTTCTGTAAACCGACCAAGTCATCCAAACTCTGCTACATAGTCATCAACCGAGCGAGTCCCCTGCTCAAGAGTCTGAAACTGGCGCTCCAAAGCCTCTCTCGCCACAGTCGGGAAAAACTTTTCCTTGAAGATTTCCATAAACTGCTCCCAAGTCAAGCCAGGTACTGCGAGATGAGGCTCACTCCTAAACCAAGTACGTGCCAGATCATGCATCTGCACGACAGCTGCCTCCACCTTAAGGTCCTCCGGGAGCCTAGATAGTCGTATCACCCTCTCTATAACCTCTAGCCACGCATCGGCGTAGAGTATATCCTCAGTCCCAAGGAACTCTCTAGGTGCCATCCTTTTAAAGTCTAGGATAGACCCCTCTCTCTGATGATGGGTGGAAGTAGTATGGGTATAAGTATGAGAAGCATGAGTAAGGATGGGAGGCGGAATAAAAGAAATAGGCTCAGGCTGAACAAAAGTGGTGGTAGTAGGGTGTACAGGAGCCTGGGTGGGTGGTGGAGCTGGAACATATAATGGATGTGGAGTGTATGGCGGAGGTGGAATGTATGATGGAGTCGGTATAGTAGTCGGTACAAGTGGAATATGAGATGTAGGTGGAGCAGTAGTAGTAGTCTGGGGAAGTGGAGGTGGTGGTGGTAAGAGTGGGCTAACTAATCTCTCAATACCCTCCCGTAATATAGTGGTCTGCTCCCTTTGAGCATCCAACAAACTCTGGGCCTCCAATAGCCCATGGACTAACTCATGCATCGGGGTGCCCTTCATAGAACTAATGGAGTATCGTGAAGAAGCTCTCGTGACGGGTGGTACGTGGGTACCGGAGCGCTCTGGGTCTACCATAGGTAGGGCAGATGATCCTCTCTGGAATGGGCTACACTCGGAGGGCGGCCTCGCAGATGAGGTTCCTTCCTTCCTTTGGCCATCTCTGGAATTGTAGGAGAACTATCAGTGACTCGTAGGTGCACTGTGTGTGTTAACAAGATATAAAAGACAGAAAAGTAAGTAATATGATGACGGTCCTATGCTGTGATGAGTTTTCTATTCTGCAGGCTTCCAATGGCAATCTAATCCTAAGTACCATTAGATAGAGACCTGCATGGGCCACCACAAAAACATGTCACGCCTCGCTTCGGGTACGGGTCGATGCATGCCCGACCTACACTGTCGTTGACAGCGATAGTGAGCCGTCTAGTCAACAATAACACATAATCTCATCACAGCATCTAATCACGGAATCTTTACTAACCATCACAGCAATACACTATACTATTATTACATCTTATACATGAATGTCCGGGTACAAAGCCGATAAAAGATAAATGATACAACAACAATATATAATCAAATACGTTCAATCAATCCCTATACATGAAACTAATATCTCAATGTCAAGTAAGCTCCAATGCCAGCCATAACAATCTAAAGATCCATCTCACCTGTAATCAACGATCCAGTCAGGAAAGGAGCAAAGTACAATGTAACTCAATAAAACTCACCATGGAGATCAATGGAACAGTATAACTAATATAACTGAAAGACAGAGAAAAAGATGAACAATAAGCATGCACTAGCTACGTGTATATGTGCAATTGGACGTTATCAACATGTGGGGACTAATATATAATTAAAAATATAAAATATGCTATCAGTCAATCAATAATCAGGCATGTCTAACGACAATGCTATCAGTCACGCAATAATCAGGCATGTCTGACGACAATGCTATCAGTCACGCATGAAATGGACATTAGGCATACGGAGTATGCTATCAGGCAATATTTGTCCAATATTAGTCAATCACATGTCTCTAGAACGTCCCCCACCCGAAACGAGAAACAATGCACGCGAGCAAGATTGGAAATACAATAAATGACACAAGAAGTGTGAGTGCAATGCATGCAATGATGGTAATACTGAGTACATGTACTTGCCTTGATTCCGGGATTTTGTCCAAGTCTTCTATATCACCTAGAAAGTTGGGTAAATAGAATTAAGAATATACTTAATCCTTACTAATCTAATCTCTAACTAACCATCAACTCAATTAACTAAACCCAACACTTAATAAATTCCTACAGTTATACTAACTTGTGAGTCCACTAATATGGGCCCAACCCATCTATGTCTATATACACTTATAAACAAGGCTCAATTCTTATGCATCCATTTATTGACTCAAAGTAACATGGGCTAAAATGGTTTAAACCCTGCTGTGAGCTTTCAATTCGAACTTACACAGGACAATCAAGATTCAAATCACCAAATTCTAACGGCTACTAAAGTTCCGAACAGAGCAACTATTCACACTCTATGATTCAATGATGAACTGCACCTGTATCCGACACTCCTAATCCGTGTCTCTCTGCTGCTGTCAATACCTACTCACCATGTGTCCGATATCATCCTATTCATGTCTGCTGTATATACTCGTGTCTACAGAGCCTAGACACAGGACCTTATCCTTCTAAGTATAGTACCTAACCCGATCGATACTCATATGAATTCAGTTCGACACAGAGCGAGAGACCAATACAGAACATACCTGAGCTCGAGGAAGGTTTGTTCGTATCACCAGGAGTCGACACAGCAGCCCCCATGTCCAATATTTTGCAGAATTCTTAGTTTAGGCAATTCGTCAAACAGGTGGTGTGCGTGAAAAGAAAGAAGGGTTATGAGTTCAATTTGAATTGAATCAACTCCAAAATTGGAGGAAATCCTCAAGGATTAATCCAGACACTCACCAATAAAATTCTCAATAAGAAGGAAAATAAAATCGATCGACAATCGATCGTCATAATCCGATGAAATCAATTCTAACGGAAACGAATGGAGAAATCAATGAATAGTTTAGATAAACTTACCAATTCTTGAGGGTTCGGATGCTCGTAATCAACAAGAAGCATAGCTAAATGAATTCCTAACCAAGAAATGGTTCACAAGGAGTGACGAATCCCTACTCTGTTGCAACTCATCGATCACTCCTACTCCACGGGTCATGGCTCCGTCGAGATCAATTCCTTCGTAAGAATTCGAAATGAGAACAAGCAGAAGAGGATTCGGATAGGAACTCACCAGAGTGTGATTAATCCCGATCGAACAGAGCTAGGGGACGAATGCGTCGAGACCGCCATGATCACTGCTACAAAAGGAATCTCCACGCGCTCAATGCTTCACTATAGCCATGGCAGAAGCTCGAACAAGGAAAGAGAAGGAGGAGGAACTATTTCGACAGGGCTTCGCCTATGAAAATGATTGAATGAAGAAGAAGGAGAGAGCGGGGTCCTTAAATAGGCACAGCGACGGGCAGCAGCGGTGGCGTGGGCAGGCGGTTAGACGGTTGGACGGCTAGGCGGGGTGGTTAGGAAGTAGTTAGGCGGTTGGAGGAAGCTTCTGGAGTTGACTGGAGTCTTCTCGGCGTCGCCATCATCGTCGTCGTCGTTGAGCAGCAGCTGGGTTGGAGGGAAGAATGAAAATGAAATTTGAATGGATGAAAGAAATAGGAAGGGGATTGAACGGTTATATAGTTAATGGGTTAATAGGCTATCGGGTTCGGGGTTATTGGATTGGAGTTTGGACCCGCACCCAACAGAGTTAGTAGGCCGAGTTGGGCTTGCTGAGAATGGAAGCCCATGAGTTTGGGTTGAGGAAAATGATTAAAGGATTAATAATAAATCCTAATAAAAAAATTTAGAGAAAATATAATTAACAATTCTTAATAAATTGGAATATTCTTTAATAAAGGATTTAAATAATTAGAAAATCATTAATGATAATAAAAAAGTAAATAAAATCTTAAGTAAATTACAGGAGAAAACCTAATCTAGAAAAGTGGAGTTACAACTGTCGTTATCTCCATGTTGGTTTTATATTATTTAATTAATTCAATACTTATCTATATTTTATTAACAAAATCAACTCCATACGTTCTTTTATTGGACTAATATAATTACTTAGTTTTATTAACAAGTTGTGCTTTTACTGGTAGTAGAATAAATATTGGTTATTTTACTTAACTTGTGGCATCAAGGTGTTATTATTGTCGAGAGCCAGATTAAGAATTATTATTTCATATATTTCGGGAAGGTCAGCTAATCGCAGATGTGTGGAGGAAACTGGAAGCTGCCTTCTGCATCCGTGCACAAAGCCGATCTCTACTTGGCTTCTTCAAATTGTGGTGGTCTCGAAAGAACATGCATATCAAGGAAGTTGTAGTCGGAGCTGTGTGTTGGGTATCTTGGAAGAATAGAAACAAGTGGAGATATGAATCTTATTCATACACTCAGGATCAACTGTTATTTGAAGTTCGGAGGCAGGTTCATAAAGCACTGGCTCGGTGTCGACACTCTCCCGCCTTACCTATTTTGTTACAGTAATTTTTGTACTATTGAATGTATTGACAGTTTCAGTTAATCAATAAAGTCTCTGTTGATTAAAAAATAATATATATATATATATATATATATATATATATATATATATATATATATATATTTTGGAACTAGATAAATTGTTTTTGGAATCGCTCCCACTGGGATTCGAACTCCTGACCACTCGGGCCGCATGCATCTCTCTTAACCACTATATATATATATATATATATATATAGAGAGAGAGAGAGAGAGAGAGAGAGAGAGAGAGACTATGATTGGACGGGTGGACTTTGCTGCCATGCAAGCCAGCAAAAGGAAGTTTGTTGGTACTCCACACAAGCTAGCAAGTTAGCTCACATTAGCAAAATTTGCTTACCATGGCTCATGTTAGCAAGAAAATAGGAACTTTGACATGTTGGATTTAGAAAACTATATTATATACTAAGTCCATTATATATATATATATATATATATATATATATATATATATATATATATATATATACACACACACCCCTATTCCCTATAAATAAAACCTCTGTAAACAAAAGTATATTAATTTAAAATATCTACAAAATCCAAAATCACTATTTAGGTCAAATAATTACTAAATAAATAATTTTAAAAATCTTTTTTAGGGGGTTTACATCCTACCCACCTTAGAAGAATTTCGTCCTCGAAATTAAGATCAGATGAGCGACAAGCAACATTGTTCTAAATGGGCATTTTCAAGGGGAAGGAACTAACGATTAGACGAATGATAATTCAAGATATTCTAAACAGCAATGATGATGAATTTAAGGCAATGAAGGTGAGAAAAAAATAAACATGAGTTTTGAGTAGCCCAAAGAAGAAGGGTTATTTGGTTGAGGATAACTGCAATTGTATAGTACTCAAATAACAATGAAGCATGGACAAACCATCTGGTTGGAGGAGGGCCTTCAATCTTTCGATTCCTTTGTACGCTTCCATAGCCATAACAATCTTCTAGATAATCCAATTATATAGCTACCTTATTCTAGATATGTATTTAACAAGCCTAATGAATAATTTTATCATCATGTTCATCCATAACTCCATATTCTAATTTACATTCTTACATGTATTGTTGCTAATCAGTGCGTAGCGCCACATCGTTAACAATCTCGAGCCTTGTACTGGTTGGATCCATAAACTAAACATATTCCAAACTAGAGGTTGCAATCTTTTACAATTGTAGAAGCATGGAAAATATTAGAATAAAGGCATAAATGGCCCATACGGTTTTGGGTAGCAAGTCTATGCGGCTCATACTGGAGTTGCCCTCTGCGGCCCAAAAGAAGACCCTCAGACGCATGCGGCTCGGGGATGAATGCGGTCCAGCAGGAATATACGGCTCAATTGACGACACGTGTGACCCCCCCACAGTTGGCCACTGGAGTAATGGCCTCATTTAATGCTCTGACACGACTCGACGGCTGTCTCTGACATAAAGTATCATAATGGCTCTGCCATAATGACAGACTCTTCGGGAAAAGAAAAAAATCTCTAACCCGATCTGACAAAAATCCTAGATTGCCACGTGGCAAAAGTTTCATGCGGCTCGGATAGAGAACAGCTTCATGCGGCTCATTGAGGAGTCACTCTAATATGATTAACAAAAATCTGCTATATGCGATCCACCCATAGCCCGGTCTATGCGGCTCAACACCACGCTAATTCATGCGGCCCACAGAAACTATGCATATGCGGCTCATGGAGAGATCGTCCCCTGCGGCTCGCAAAAATTATGCATATGCGGCTCACGGAAAGTTCGTCCCCTGCGGCTCGATAAGGCATTGACTCATGCGGCTCACGAGGAGTATCCCCCTGCGGTTCAAGTGTTGGTCACCCTATGCGGCCCTGGCAGGATCCTCAATTAAAAAAACGTGGCACTAAAGATGCAACAGAATCCCAACGAGAATATTCGACATCATCATCATAATTGCCGAGATCAGGGCATATCATTCATCATCAAGCCAATAGGACACGTGGCGAGCAATCAAATATTGGCATAATCAATCACGAAGATTTAAAGCAGTCAGCATTAACTGCTCATAAGATTTGGTGCTATCCGTATTAGTGGCCGAGATTCATTATGATCAGGATCAAGGGCCCAGATAGAATGAAGGAGCGTCGACATTCCAAACAGATAATCATCAGCAAACCCTAATGATCCCACCCCACTCTTATAAATAGCCAGCATCATTCCCATGTAAAAAAGGTCGGCAACAAAAGAATAAAAAAAAGAAGAAGAGAGAGATATATACAGAGAGAGCTCCCCCTTTTCTTGATACTCACAGAGAGAGAGAAGCCAGGAGAGCAACCCGAGGAGAGTAAGAAGAGCCTTTCTTCGTCAACGCCGAGCAGATCTTCCCCGAGCCAAGGCTGTATACCGATCGTCCAAGGAGTAAGGCAGAGCGGCCGTCACTTTTCCGAGCCTCTATCGTCACCCCCCAGAATCAAAAATAAACAATCGTACTTAGTCTGCTGTACCTAGGTTTTCGTCCCTAGGCTTTCTTTATACGAGCGAGTTTGTATTGTGAGTCTAAGTTCAGTCCTTCGATAATTGTTCTGTTCTTTTACAATCAATGGCAAATACGATGGCGACTCTGCTGGAGACTAACTTCTCCACGGCTGAGGAGTTGGTGACGCAATCGGATGCAGCCAAACTTGGCTCCACGCAACAGAAGATGGTCGTCCGCTTCGACCAACAGGCGTTCGAAGAGATGCTCTCTGAAGGCAGCGCTGGCCCGGTCCAGAAACACACCCGTACCACGAAGGCTCGCAAAGAGTGGAGGCCAAAGTCATTTGCTCCTCCCCAAGCCCTCGATGGGATACCCTCGGTCGCTCAAGACGGCAAGAAAGATTCTTCTGCGGCCCCACCTCAGATTGCAGACACCTCTGCTGTCCCCAAGTTCGGCAGAAGAAAACACTATGATGCTGGACTTGCAGGGGCAAAGAGGGTCTCTGCTCAGCCTGAACCGCAGAGGGGTATTAGCCGCAGAAAGAAAATCCATGCGGCCACAACCGTCAACCACATGAAGAAAACTCATGCGGCCACTTCTGTCAGCCGCATAACTTATGCAGCTACAGTTCCCAACCGCATGGATGAGATTCATGCGGCTAGTAAAGTCAACCGCTTGCAGAAAACCCATGCGGCCACAGATGCCAACCGCATGCGGACAGCCTGCACGGCCGTGACTCCTAACCGCACAAGAACTCGTCCCACAACAGAAGACAGTCGCATGCAGATAGCCTGCACGGCACCCGACGCTAGCCGCATAGCGTCTCTACCGCGCTTCTCTCGATCAGTTTTCGACCGACTCTCATGCGGTCCTAACTCTGATCACTTTCTGGATAAAAATCCAGACTCTGTGATACCTAATGTGGACTCTTCCTATTACGCACCCACAAGTGCTAAAAAGAAAAAGTCTAGGGCAGCGCGGGCTCATCAAGTCCAGACAGCTGCCCCAACCTCTGACTATCGGGGCGTCCCGCTGAGTATCACGCGGGCCTCTGACGGGAAGTTGTATAAAGCCACTCGAGTCCAGCCCCCGGCGGCAAAATGGACAAAGTGGTTCCTCTGACCTGCGTGAAGCTATCCACCACAAACGCAAGGAAAGAGAAGGAGCCTCAGCGTGCAGAGAGTCCTCACAGGGACGTCACTGCACCCAGATTATCGTCAACTGCTGTTGCAACAACACGGCAGTAACGGAAGACCGGCCATCCGTCTTCCAAAGATTACAACATCCGAGCTCGGAAGACGAGGCACCTCCCGTTGCCTCCTGCAATTCCGTGCGGAAAGTCCCCGTGGAGGGGAGAGGGAAGAAGACAAGCATCTCCAGCCCAAAGGTGTCAACTATTGCAGCTAAGAAGCCGTCGTCTAAAGGATTATCCTCTACTGGAGTATTCCAACACACCCGTTCAAAGACGAAAACTGCTACAGTAGGAAGTTCGCCGTCTACGTCATTGGGGGTCGTCGGAACTGGGGGTAGCACTCCTCCAAACCTCCACGATAACCCGACATTCCAAGAAGACGGACTGGAAGAAGCAAATCCTCCGACGGATACAACAAATACCGACGTCCTCGAGGACGTCCTAAACGAAGCAAGCTCTGAAGCTGGGGGTACTGTTCCTTCCGAGTCCGAACCTGAAGAGAACATCCCCACATATCCCGATGATTTCTCGATGCATGAGTATGACTCGGAGGGCATGTCCACCACCTCTCCTTCTGTCACTCCTCACGTGAGGACGGTATTCATGACGGACAACAGCCAAGGTGGTTCCGGCGATCGCCAACGTATCGACACTTTGGAGGCCATACTGCACGCCTTGGGCAAGTCTGTAGACGAGATCAAAGCAGCGCTTCCTACTCTGCAGGGAGTGACACCTGGTCAGACAAGCACGGGTCCCGCGAACAACATAGATTCAAATTCAGCAGCACCAAACCCAGGCAATAATGCTCCCGAGATAACGGCCCCTACCGCGACAGATGAGGCCCGAGAAGTAAGGAGGGAGGTTCAGGAGCTTCGAGCGATGTTCCACGCCCGAGAAAATTCTCAAGACCTCAGAATACGGCAACCATACCCAGCTGAATGGAGGGATGTGCCCTTTCCCCCAAGATATAAGCCGTTCAATATCAACCCATATGATGGTAAGACTTCAGCAAGCCGGTACATCACTTACTTTGAGGTCACTACCGACCATCTGCCCCATGATGACGCCATCCTCACACGGTTATTCATTGGGGCACTGGAAGGAGTCGCCTTCGATTGGTACCGCAACCTGCCAGATAATTGCATCCACTCCTTCGCTGGCTTCAAGCGCTTGTTCTTGGAGAGGTTCTATGAGGTAGGGCAGGACGTCACGATGTCTACCCTCATGGACGTCGTCCAAGGAGAGAAAGAGCTGACAAGGAATTACATTGAGCGGTTTCGTCAAACCGTAATGAAGTTACCATCTGGAAACCCGGACTCTTCCTTGATTGAAATTTTCCAAAAGAGACTACTCCCAACAATTAGTCTCTGGATGGGCGAAAGTCAATTCAAGGACTGGAAGGCCTTCATCATCAGCGCTACAAGTGCCGAGGAAAGATTGAAGAAAGCTCGCCAACTGGGGTTGCATATCTCAGAGGGAGAGAACAAGGGGAAGCGTCCCAACGCCAGCAACGACAATGGGGGTAGCCCCTCCAACAACCGGGACAACAAAGGCAAGCAGGCCATGGTGACCGATACAGCCCAGAAGCCCGAGCCACAACCAGCAGACAAACAATGGCCTCAAATCACTTATTCTTTCGAAGACGGCCACGTCAAGCCTATCTTGGACATGCTTATACAAGGAGATAAAATTCAGCTTCCTCCACCAAGGAGGGAACCTCGGCCTGCTGATTTGGAAAATCTGAAGTTCTGCCATTACCACCGCTACGTCCACCATGCTACACACGAATGCTACCAACTGAAACGGTATATCCAGAACCTCATCGATTCGAACGCTCTGGCTATCAACTTCGAGGAGGTAACCGTAGCAGCCAACATGGTGTCCGTACAATTCGGCAATTTCCCTCCAACAGAGACTCAAGACGGTGTCATACCCATCCCTCTGGCAACGATGGAAATCACTAATCTTCTGCCTGCCCATGATCAAACTCCCGGCCTAGTACTCCTCACCACATCACGAGGGGAAATCATGTGGGTCCATCCGGACCTAGTCCACGAGGTGACTCAGCCCACTTTACCTTCTAAAAAGAAAAGTAGAAAGGTCAGATCATGCCGCACCGCCTCGGCAGAGGAGGAGAAAGTCTCAGCCGTCACTACTCGATCTGGAGCACAAGCCCAACCAGTGGCCGAGAATCCGACTAATGATCAGCAGCCCACAAACGCTGATACTCCGGGACCGGCTCAGCCTTCGACGACCGACAAGCCTAGACCGAAGGAGACTCGCTTCGACAAATTCCTCCGAAAGGAGACACCTCAGGGGCTGGAGAGGCCCTACAACTTCGACATCTTGGCGTAATTGGCTAATACACCGGCCAAATTGTCCTTATATGAACTCCTGAGGCTCTCGAAGGATGTCCGCACGGCTCTAAGTGAGGTGCTCCAAAATGCCGACGCATACCTGGCTCAGGTCAACCTCACGGGAGATAATCTGCCTACAGATCTCCAAGATAGTGCGTGTACAGGTGCAATGCCCAATATCGTCTTCTCTCCACAGGATATGCTCATCAAAACTAACCTGCACGATCGCCCATTGTACTACACTGGATACATCGACGACGTAAAGGTAGACCGAATGCACATTGATCCTGGGTCCTCCATAAGCATCATTCCGAAGGGTCTGCTACATCATCTTCGCATTCCAATGTATCGCCTGATGCCTACAAGCACCGCCATTAGCGGTTTCAATTCGGGCAGGAGCTACCCAATAGGGAAGATTCGCTTGAAATGTCAGATTGGCGATCTCCAATCAGAAGTCACCTGCTACGTCATAGATGCCGACACTTCTTACAATATCCTTCTGGGGCGGCCTTGGATACACGATTACATGATCGTGCCTTCCACGCTACACCAGTGCTTCAAATATGTCGATAAGCACGGCTTCGTGAGGACAGAGTTTGCTGATATCGATCCCTTCAAGGGGGTCAAATCTTATTACTCAGACTCCTGTCTGTACGAAAAATCAAAGAAGCATCTGGTCGAAGAGGAGGTGCAAGCTCACACCAAGACAACCACAAGATCAGAAGAACCCCTGACGATCCACCTCCAGGCTCGCAAACCGGGCAGTTCTGCACCCCTTACGGCTACTCTGCGTAAGGACGCAATCAGTCTATCGGCGCAAGAAGAGCAGATGAGAATCCGGCTGCCGAGGTCTGGCCAAGTGCCGAGACCCACACCAGGGCCTTTTACCATCAGACTACCGAGAGTCGGTCAGCTCCAAGCGGAGAAACTCAATCCCTCCGACAGACCGCTCACGATACGTCTTCCTAAAAAGGGCCGTCACCCCGACGCGAGGTCTGACACTTCCAGCGAACCAGCCACTCCTCGCCCCACGTCAGATGCCAAGCTGGGGGTTGCTAGTCTAACAACAACTCCACGACCTGCTCCTCCGGTCGAGCCTCTGAAGATCAAGCTGACTAGGTCGCTCTCCCAGTCTTCATTTATACAGGGGGTGGCCGAAGAAGAACCAGAATTAGCCAAGTATGTGGCTGTCCACTCCGATACCCCTTCCGCGGATGATGTAATCCCTCTCGAGAAGATACCTTATTTTATCAATAAAGGGCTATCTTTGAATTACATCGAGCTCAACAAGCTATGTACAATGTATGCTATGGACCACGGTATAGGCACTCACCTACACACACAAGTGACAAATGTATATACCACAATCTAGCTTACTCCGGCAGAAGACGCTTACCGAATAGTCGAGGGAGGGGACCACCCGATTATCTTCTGCCGGAAAGACGATCCGTACCCCTTCACCATAAAGGAAGTCGATCTTGGGTCAGATGCCGGGAGATTGCCTCTATACCTTTATAGTCCCCAGTCCAAATACCTCATGCAGAAACAAGGATATGATCTAGAAACTACACCAGGCTTGAATTACGGTACCGGACGGCTACTACCTTTGAAGCCCCCAGTACCGTCTGGTAAACAACGGGACTACTATAGCAAAACTCGATGTGGACTAGGGTATGTAACTCCCACAACGACTCCAGAGAGTTCAGATGAAGAATGTGATTGGCAGTTACACTCAACCGGGTCACCAACTTCCGACTCAGACACAAGCATTGGGGATATATTCAGACAAGTCCTATCAGTCAACATGGCATTTGCCGACGCTTACGAAGAAGACGAGGACATTCCTGAAATCCTCGAGCTTGAGCCGTGGGCCCAACAGTTAGACGCACAATGGGAAAAGTGGTTCGAGCTAAGAGAACCTCCTACGGAGGATGAAGTTATGCAGGTTAACCTCGGCACTGAATCCTCTCCAAAGCCAATCTTCGTCAGTAAAAGCCTAACAGACGAGGAACGAGAATCACTGCTGGAACTCATCAGAGAATACATTGACGTATTTGCATGGAGTTACGAAGACATGCCGGGATTAGATCCCGATATTGCTCTCTATAAACTCAATATACGGCCGGATGCAAAGCCAGTCAAGCAGCAGCAACGACGCTTCCGCCCGGGCGTCATGGACGCGATCGAAGCCGAAGTCAACAAGCTGATAGCCAGCGGCTTCATCCGTGAGGAGCAACACCCTGGCTGGGTCGCCAATATAGTCCCGGTCCTTAAGAAGAACGGGAAGATCCGAATCTACATCGACTTTCGTAATCTAAATGAGGCATGTCCGAAAGACGAATTTCCCCTCCCGATCACGGACATCATGATTGACAACACATGCGGCTTCGAACGTATGTCATTCATGGATGGATTCTCGGGATACAATCAAATCAAGATGTCCTCCGACGATGAGAAGCACACATCATTTAGAACACCGATCGGCACATACTGTTACACAGTCATGCCATTCGGTCTAAAGAATGCTGGTGCCACATATCAGCGGGCTATGAGTATCATTTTCAGAGAACATTTGCGCAAAACAGTGGAATGCTACGTCGACGACATCGCTGTCAAGAGTCGCCGCAAGGAGGATCATCTGCAAGATCTGAGAACGGTATTCGACCTGATGCGAGCCCACAACCTGAAGATGAACCCTACAAAGTCGTTCTTGGGTGTATCCAGCGGGAAGTTCTTAGGTTTTATCATCACTGCACAGGGTATCCATGTAGACCCTGAGAAAACTAAGGCAATAATGGAGATGGGTCCCCCGAAAAATCTCCGCGAACTTAGAGGCCTCCAAGGGAGGCTAGCCTATATCAGAAGGTTCATTTCCAATCTCTCCGGACGATGCCGGCCGTTCACACACCTCATGAAGAAGGGATTCTCATTCGTATGGGACGAAGAATGCCAACGCGCTTTCGACGACATCAAAGAATATTTGTCAAATCCTCCAGTCCTGGTGGCCCCGGTCCCTGGAAAACCATTCTTGCTCTATGTACGAGCAATGGAACACTCCCTCAGTGCCCTGCTGGCACAAAATAACAACGCAGGACACGAACATGCCATATACTACCTCAGCCGAATGATGGTCGGGCCCGAACACCGATACACTGCCGTGGAGAAAGAATGCCTCGCCTTGGTATTCGCCATTCAAAAGATGCGGCATTATGTTACAGGACAAACCATACATGTGATCTCACGGGTAAATCCCCTCAGGGTCCTCATGACTAAACCAGGGGCGCTCAGCTCTCGCCTCGCTACATGGGCAATACTGCTATCCCCATATCATATGATCTTCGTCCCACAGAAGGCTGTCAAAGGCCAAGCCCTGGCAGACTTTTTGGCGGCCCATCCAGGATCGGGGTCATCCAGAATATACGAGGAAATCCCAGATGAGGTCGTCGATTCTAATACAACCACCCACAACAACATATGGAGGATGTTCTTCGATGGCGCTTCAAGAACCGGACCCAAGGGAAATATCGTCGTCGGGGTCGGAGTAGTATTGATCTCTCCTACCGGGCTAGTGATCAATCGCGCCTACTCTCTCACGGAACCCTGTTCCAACAATGTGGCCGAGTACAACGCTTTGGTCATTGGCCTCCAACTCGCAAAGGAGCTGGGTGTAGAATATCTCGAAGCATACGGCGATTCACAATTAATCGTCAATCAGATTCGGGGGTCGTACGAAGTCCGCCATGAAGACATGATCCCCTACCACCAAATAGCAATCAACATTATCTCCTCATTCGAGGGATTCTTCATCGAACACGTCCCCAGACTTCAAAATATCGAAGCCGATGCCCTAGCAGGCCTTGCCGCTTCCTTAGCAGTGCCAAACCAAGTGCATCACTCGGTTGAGGTGATAGGCCACGAACTGGTCTGTCCCAAGAATAATATTCAATTCGTGGCGAGCTATTCCGCCCAGACGGTCGACGAAACACCAGACTGGAGACAGCCGTTCATTGACTTCGTCGTATACGATATCCTTCCGGAGAATCCAAGGGAAGCCACCTCCATCAGACGGCGTTCTCTCAGATTCTTCTACGACACAGAGACAAAGATGCTGTACCGACGATCCTACGACGGATTATTACTCCGGTGCTTGTCAAACGCATAAGCCAAAGAAGTTGTACGAGAAGCTCACGACGGTGTCTGTGGGGCCCATCAGCCTGGCCCTAAGCTACAGGACTGCCTTCGCCGTATGGGCTACTACTGGCCCACGATGGTGGCAGACGCAATAGACTATGCCAGAAAATGCAAGGCTTGCCAAGTCCACGCGGACTTCATTCACCAACCATCCGAGTTTCTACATCCAACGGTGGCATCCTGGCCATTCGAAGCATGGGGAATGGATATCATTGGTCCAATCACCCCACCTTCCTTCCGAGGACATCGCTTCATACTTGCGATCACCGATTACTTCTCCAAATGGGCGGAAGCCGTCCCACTCGCAGCAGTTAAGACTTCAAACGTGATCAGCTTCCTTAAGCATCACGTCATCTACCGCTTCGGACTACCGCAGAGGATCATCCATGATAATGGTCTGCAGTTTGCAAGCCATGCATTCTATCGATTCTGCGACAAACACCACATTCAGAATGTCGCTTCGACACCATATAACCCGACAGCAAACGGGTTGGCAGAGGCATTCAATAAAACAATCATCAAACTCCTCAAGAAGTTTGTCTCCTCCAACAAACACGACTGGAACGAGAAGCTCGGCGAATGCTTATGGGCTTATCGTACCACGGTTCGAACAACTACTGGGAATACACCATTCTCTTTAGTATACGGGAGTGAGGCAGTCCTCCCACTGGAAACTCAGATTCCCTCACTCCGCGTCGCCCTCACTTATCAATTGACAACGGATGATAACTATCGACGCCGATTACAAGAGTTGGAGGCCTTAGACGAAAAGCGCCTCCTAGCCCAGCAAAGGATCGAGCTATACCAAGCACGTATCTCAGGAGCCTTCAACAAGAAGGTCAAAATCAGAACATTCCAAGTGGGCGATCTCGTTCTGGCAGTCCGGAGACCAATGGTCATGACTCACAAGACCGCAGGCAAGTTCCAGCCAAAATGGGAAGGTCCATTTGTCATCGAGGCCGTGTTCTCCAACGGCGCCTACCGCCTCGCCAAGCAGAATGGGGACTTGCTTATGTTGCCCGTCAACGGCAAGTTTCTGAAGAAATACTATGTTTAGACAACATTCTCCAAATTATCGAGTCATGTACCCTCTTAGTACCCCTGAACTCGCACCCACCATTTTCCAAATTATCGAGTCATGTATCCATTGATACCACTGAACCCACATCCACAACATTTCAGATTACCGAGCTATGCACCCGCTGGTGCCACTGAACTCTCATTTCCTCAATATTCTAAAAAATCTAAATTATGTACTTATATTCCGGTCACTCTCTCAGATAGTAAGTCACGTATAATCATACCTATGAACTTTCTTCCTGAAAGAGAGCCTCCCTCATGATCCACTACCCGCGCTCCCAGTGCACAAAAAGGGTAATCGATCCACTAATTTCCGAAACGACCATGTCCTCATTACCTCTGAGTCATTTTCACTTCCACCAAAAACAAACCGCCCCCTCGCATAGAACTTCCATGTCCTCCTACCTCTGAGTAGTTCTATGCACCCCTTCTTCATTGAGCCCACTCCTGCCATGTCCTCATTACCTCTGAGTGGGAAGGCTCCGTCGAAGAAATCACCATATTTGCCATGTCCACATTACCTCTGAGCAAGTATGTTGGTTCCCTTTCAACCTATTATCTGTACCCACAACCGGAGTGCGACAAGGATAATAGGTCCACAAATGTCCTCTGTTGACCACAAATGTCCCCTGTTGACCACAAATGTCCTCTGTTGACCACAAACGTCCTCTGTTGACCACAAATGTCCTCTGTTGACCACAAATATCCTCTGTTGACCACAAACGTCCTCTGTTGACCACTATTGATTATAGAAAAGTCTTCCGTGAAGTCTCCCCCTACCTTGTTCTCATTACCTCTGAGTAGGAAGATTCCACGGTAAAACCCTCATGTTTGCTACGTCCTCATAATCTCGGAGCAAATATGACTGGCTTCCTTCCACCTTATTATCCATACCCTGAACCAGGGTACGCCAAGGATAGTAGGTCCACAAATATCCCTCGCTAAGCCCCTTAGCGTAAACCCGCCATTCTTTCGTGCCCCAGGAGCCCAGTTGCTCTATGGCACTCCTTTTCCCAACCCCAAGAACATCCATGACCACTTTGCCATGGCTGCTCCAAAACGCCCTAATCAAACTTGTTATCCGTACTTAAAACCAAGGTACACCCAGGGTAACAGGTCCACAAATATCCCTCGCTAAGCCCCTTAGCATAAACCCGCCATTCTTCCGTGCCCCAGGAGCCCAGTTGCTCTATGGCACTCCTTTTCCCAACCCCAAGAACATCCATGACCACTTTGCCATGGCTGCTCCAAAACGCCCTAATCAAACTTGTTATCCGTACTTAAAACCAAGGTACACCCAGGGTAACAAGTCCACAAATAATCCTCCAGCAAGTCCAATTCCATGAACACCACAGGAACAAGAAAGAGAAGATGAGTTGAAACATGCTCAAAAGAGCTACATCAGTGGGGATCACATCCCTTGCAAATAAAAATATACATATATGAAAGAAAAACAAAAAAGAGAAGCAGAAGAAGACAGATGGCGGATCACTGTTCCGGGGCACATAACACCGTGAGGCGGTCCTTTATCAAGGCGACCGACCGCTCAAACCTCTGTTTGGCTCGACGCTCAGCTTCCTGGTTCAACACCGCCGGGTCCTCCAGATGAACGTGGGCCTGCCAGTTGTCCTCGAACTTCTTAAAAGATCGCTCCAGGTTGGCAGAAGTTTGAGAAATCCGCTCGGCCTCCCGAGCAATCGACTCCTGTTCTGCATGAGCAGCCTCCCGCTCTGACTCTAAGAAGGCCAACTCCTTCTGGAGTGCGAGAATCCGCTCCTTCGTGTCAGCTATTCCACGAGAGGCAGATTCTTTGCGGGCCCTACAAGCCTGACTCCGACGACCCAGTCGGTCATAGGAGACGGAGAACTTGTCAATATCCCCCTGCACAGCCGGCCCCACAGTTTCTCGAGCGAGCTTGATCCTGTCCCGAGCAGCAACCAGGAAGCCCCGCTCTCGTTCGATCGCAGCAGGCAAACCAGCCTGCCGTACTGCCAGCAGTTGGGTCACAAGCTGGTCAGCCTCTGTCAGCTTAGGCTCCAGGAACGCTGCTAACCCCAGCCCGCCAGGAAGACCCTTCAGAGTGTCAATTTGGCCCCGAGCTCCCCGTAGAGACAGAGAAAAAGGGAGCCCCCGTTCTACGGCAGCATTTATACCCCTCCCTAAGTGGCGATAAAAGCTGTCAACCACATCCTGCGTCACCTCGTCCAGAGCCTCCGAGGAAACCGGTGTCAGCGGGAGTGTGGCAGGTAGCACGGAAGAAGACGCGACGGAATCTGCCGCTCCTGCCACAAGAGAAACCAACTCCGCACGGAAAGACGCTTGAACAGCGGCCAACTCCTCTTCAGCAGCTCGCAGGATTTGGATGCTCGACAAGGTCGAGAAGTCGACTTCCGGAGCCGTGTCAACAGCGGAAGACGAGGCGGAAACCATTGCCAACTCCCTCCCCGTCTGCCCGGAGACGGCAGGAGGCTCTTCAACATGAGAGAGAGGAGAAGAAACATTCTTTTCGTCCGGATAATGGCCGACCGAACTCTCCCCGAGAATATCTGCGGCGGGAGGTAAAAGGTCAGGACCTGCAGGGCCAAGGCAACCATGAATCGACTTGACCCGAAGGATATGTTGATAGAGCAAATAAGCCCCCTCAGTGGTCAATATATGGCACAGCTTACCAGTGGAGGAATGTGGAGGCTGAGGTTCGCCTACAGCCATCACAACCTCTTCACCAACAGCCTCCGAGTCAGGAATAAAAGACTCATCTGCCCTTGCATCCTCGGGAGGGGATGCACCGAGGATGGTGTCATCTCGTTGAAATTCAGAAATCTCGTCACCCTGGGCTGGGGCCTCAGCAGCTTGGGAGTCCTTAGTCGCCGCTGAGAGAGCCCCCGCAGAGAGGACCGCAGCACACATGTCGCTAATCAAAACGGCAAGGGCCGGATCAACTACTGAAGCAGCAGATGGTTCAGGAGAGCCTGGTTCGTCAGACACCTACAAAGAAAAAATGACCAAGTCATATCCCCGAGAGGAAAGAAAGCTACAATAAAGATAGAACTCCGGCTTGGACTTACCTCCGGAACATCGTCTACACCCTCATCCTTCTCCGTAATAAGCAGCCTACGGGGACCGACAGCCGCTCTCTTTACAGAAAAAGTTACTTCTCCGTCGGTAGACTCATGCCTGCCTCGCTTACGCGAAGGACCAGGCATGGCGGGCGATAGATCTACCCGTACCTCCTCCGACGTAGATGGTAACGGGTCCACTGCTTCGTCAAATACAGCCGACGGTTGTTCCGTCGCCATCTCAGCCGCCATAACGGGAGGCTGACCCGCCATTATCCCATCACCAGAAGAAAAGAAGTCTTCGCCGTCCCGTTCATTATTTTCCTCAATTGTGTCAAAGGATTCGGAATCGGGCGATGGAACCCTATTCGTCCTTTTCTTCTTTGCTCTCGACGTCATAGCCTTCTCCGCTAGGCGAGTGCCCACAATAAAGCTAGTCCTCAAGTCAAAATCGAGGGGAGGAGGATTCGCCGTGACATGATACAGGGCTGCCATATGCAGGATTTTATCCGTCACATTTGCGGCAGGGACCAAGAAGCTAGTCCGAGTATGACAGGTGTCATAGTAGCTCCATGCTCTGATACCATCAAGAATGCTGCCTTCAAATCCCAGGTGAGAACTGGGGCGCCCGAGGAATAGCTGACTATACCCAAATTGACGGGCAAACCTACTAGGCAAGTAGGGCTCCAAATACACAGTGGTGCGATTCCGGTAAACTAGATGCGCTGGGCGAATGTTGCGCAGCCAGAAATACATCTTTTCAGGCAAGAAATGAGGAGGTCCGACCCCATCAACATGAACACTCCTCACCTCTTGATCAGTGAAACGAGGAACGGATACGAAGAAATTGTACCCATCCACCCTCGCCAGCATCCTCCGACACGCCGGCATGGTACTACATTCCCAAGGCTGGTGGTGATACTTGAAAAGAAACGCGTCATCACCTGTAACGCCATCTCCCGTCCCGGGTCTCATCAAGGATTGATAATGTAGCAATAGCCATCCCAGTAAGTAATGGTAAGGCAATTCTACACGTTCAAAATCCATTGCCACGTCACGAGCAATGACCTTGGACGAGAAGGCGCGAAGACCATGTTGAATACTGCACACCATGGCAGGAAGGAGGGCCAGCCTGACCCCAAAGGCCAACTTCACGGCAGGAAGAATGAAGTGGTGACTGATCCTCTCAATAGAGCCTGCCCCTCCTGAGACCACGCAATTGCACAGCCACACCATTAAAAATCCGGCCAAGAGTGCCTTCTCGGACAACCGTCGAGTGCCATAACGAAAGTAGCTAAAGGAGTCAATCTGGCTCCCGAACCTGTCACTTTGAGACTTCGACCTTCGGGCAGTCGACATCAAGACCTCCACTTCTTTAGGAGTTAAACGATCTCGGGAAGTAACTCGGCCAGCTGCGCTAAATTTGAAAAGGTATGCAACCCAAGATTTAGTATGGGGAGAGTCCCCCTCCGAGCTATCATTTTTCTGGATAGTCGTCCGGTGACAGGTGCTATGATGGCATAATAATTCTTGATACACGGTGACGAAACCGGGGAATCGCTGATCCAAATTTTGGAGCTCCTCATTCGTCGGCGTATACACTTCGAAGGGTTCATCCCCCCAGGGGAGCTTGGAGACAGCATACATCTCGTGAAGAGCGAGCCCTAATTCTCCAACAGGGGTAAAAAAGGTCCCCGTTCGATGATTGTACATCTCCAAAAGGGCCATGAACAGTGGCTTATTAACGGGCAACCCGTGGCTGGTACCCCGTCTAGCTTCATAAAGGTTGACTCCCCGCAAAAACTCTTCATACTTTCGTAGGATCCATGAGGACAGATTAGCCCACGGAGGAATGGGGTGTACCCAGCTCGGCAGGACCAACCTACCAATAGGATAGGACCCTTTGCGAGCTAGCTGACTCAGGAAGGTATCAGCCTGGAAGAATAAAAAGTTAGGACGAGGGGTGTTGATGAAGGTACCTGGAACTAACCCCATCACGGACCGACTGGCTGGATCTTTGACTGCGCGTACTGACCCAGTGGCTCTGTTATAACGGATATTACCAACAAACATCCCCGGTCTGGTTGGAGTGAGGGTGTCCGGCATCTACCTATCCAGAACGATCATATTGAACCACTCAAAAGGGAAATGGCGCTTCATAATAGGGATGTGAATCGGCATCCCGTCCAGGTCAAAATTCCAACTCTCCGAAACATCCAACACTCGGGAGTTTTCTACAACCAACGCATCCCCAAAGAGGAAGACCGGTTTCAGATACTTCCTGTCAGACTGCCCAGAGCTTATCATATCAACAAGAAACTGAAAGGATTGAACCCTGATGACATTTAGTCGTTCCAAAGGTTCATCAACAAGTAGCTGTTCGGACACTTGATGAACTAAGTCATCCCGATGAATGCCCGAGGCAAACTGACGCGAGCCTACCATAAGTTCCCCAGCAGGATTCACGGGCAGAGTCACTGAAGACAGGCAAAAGAAACAAGGTCAGAAGATAGACAAAAAAAATAGAAGCATTTGAAAGGTTATTGGAGTCTATGCGGCTTAGGTTGCCACAGCCTCATGCGGCTCATCAGCAGATAGGTCCATGCGGCTCTGCGCATCATAGCCCCATGCGGCTCTGAATTAACCAAGTCCGTACAACTCAGATTCAGAAGGGTTAATAGATTCATACGGCTAAGCCAGACTCATACAAACCGCTGCGGCTATAAACCATCAAGTTCATGCGGTTCAAAAGTGAGCAATGCTTATGCGGCCCAAGTCGAAAACACACATACGGCACAAATCGAATATGACAAGCTCATACGGCCATAATGGGCGAAGTGCTTATGCGGTCACATCGATCCGTCTCGTATATGTGGCTTGTGCATAAAGTATGCAACAGAGCCATGGCAGCAGTTAGGGTTTTTCGGAGTGACCCCCTTACCAGCGATGGGCGGGTGAACATCAGGATGGACAGCGCCTACAGCAGACGGCGGAGGAGCGACTACATTCGTCGCCGCAGTCGCCATAGCAGCAACTGCCTTGCCCTTCGCGGCCTTCGATGCAGCAAATCTCTTGGGAGCCATGGTCGATGGATGAAGAAGGAAAACGAAGAGCGAAGTTGGCAACAGGGAATTCAAGCAAAGAAAGGAGGTAAAGAAATCCCCAAGAGCTGAAAAACTCCTATTTATAGGCGATCCATAAAGTAGAAAGACGCCTCGAATTACGCGCCGCCTCCAAAAATAAAGGCGAGAACGCTTCGGTCAAGGCAAAACCGACCCTTGGGATCCTCCCCCAAAAGGCGGCGTCAAATCAAATCGAAGGCAATTAATGAAGATTTGCTCACGTGGTCAGGGCGCGTGGCAAAGAGCCTATGCGGCCAGAAGAATCTATGCGGCCGAGATGCTAACGCGGTCAGGAAGCTCAGGTAAACAGAACATCCTATGCGGCATGAACGGGGCCATGCTTCTTATTCAAAGTGTTTCAATTTTACAAATTGAAAACTTTGAAGGGGGTCCTGTAGAAGCATGGAAAATATTAGAATAAAGGCATAAATGGCCCATGCAGTTTTGGGTAGCAAGTCTATGCGGCTCATACTGGAGTTTCCCTATGCGGCCCAAAAGAAGACCCTCAGACGCATGCGGCTCGGGGATGAATGCGGTCCAGCAGGAATATGCGGCTCAATTGACGACACGTGTGACCCCCCCCCACAGTTGGCCACTGGAGTAATAGCCTCATTTAATGCTCTGACACGACTCGACGGCTGTCTCTGACATAAAGTATCATAATGGCTCTGCCATAATGACAGACTCTTCGGAAAAAGAAAAAAATCTCTAACCCGATCTGACAAAAATCCTAGATTGCCACGTGGCAAAAGTCTCATGCGGCTCGGATAGAGAACAGCTTTATGCAGCTTATTGAGGAGTCACTCTAATATGATTAACAAAAATCCGCTATATGCGGTCCACCCATAGCCCGGTCTATGCGGCTCAACACCACGCTAATTCATGCGGCCCACAGAAACTATGCATATGCGGCTCATGGAGAGATCGTCCCCTACGGCTCGTAAAAATTATGCATATGCGGCTCACGGAAAGTTCGTCCCCTGCGGCTCGATAAGGCATTGACTCATGCGGCTCACGAGGAGTATCCCCCTGCGGTTCAAGTGTTGGTCACCCTATGAGGCCCTGGCAGGATCCTCAATTAAAAAAACGTGGCACTGAAGATGCAACAGAATCCCAACGAGAATATTCGACATCATCATCATAATTGCCGAGATCAGGGCATATCATTCATCATCAAGCCAATAGGACACGTGGCGAGCAATCAAATATTGGCATAATCAATCACGAAGATTTAAAGCAGTCAGCATTAACTGCTCATAAGATTTGGTGCTATCTGCATTAGTGGCCGAGATTCATTATGATCAGGATCAAGGGCCCTGATAGAATGAAGGAGCGCCGACATTCCAAACAGATAATCGTCAGCAAACCCTAATGATCCCACCCCACTCTTATAAATAGCCAGCATCATTCCAATGTAAAAAAGGTCGGCAACAAAAGAATAAAAAAAAAGAAGAAGAGAGAGATATATACAGAGAGAGCTCCCCCTTTTCTTGATACTCATAGAGAGAGAGAAGCCAGGAGAGCAACCCGAGGAGAGTAAGAAGAGCCTTTCTTCGTCAACGCCGAGCAGATCTTCCCCGAGCCAAGGCTGTATACCGATCGTCCAAGGAGTAAGGCAGAGCGGCCGTCGCTTTCCCGAGCCTCTATCGTCACCCCCCAGAATCAAAAATAAACAATCGTACTTAGTCTGCTGTACCTAGGTTTTCGTCCCTAGGCTTTCTTTGTACGAGCGAGTTTGTATTGTGAGTCTAAGTTCAGTCCTCCGATAATTGTTCTGTTCTTTTACAATCAATGGCAAACAACAATATGGCCTACATTGCCACAAAGTGACAAATAATACTCTTTTGATGATGGTATGGAGCTGCTCTCGGTTATTGTATGGGGTGTCTCTCCGGTCCTCCCGATGGTGCTCTGGCTGCTGTTGTCGCTGGCTGGGGATGAGGCTGCTTGTGATACTGCTACGGTGAAGTCTCCTCTAGAATATTAGGACGTTTTGCTAGTCCCGATTAGCTACTACCGTGGCATCTGTCACCCCGATTAAAAATTTGGAGATTTTTTTCAATTTTATTTGACTAGATTACGGTTGATTTCTATGATCATAGGATGTCATGCCTAAGCCCATAGGCGAGTCAGGACTATCTTATGGTTATATGGCCTCTAGGTAGGTTATATAAACATTCTATAGCTATTTTATAGTTTATTATGATTTTTAGATATTTTAGATAATTTTTAAATATTTATTTTATGAAGATTTATATATTTTATTGACTTTCATGATTTACCATATGGCCATTCAGGGTTATTTTTGGGACCCAATATTTTATTTAGGCTCTACTAAGTTATAAATATTTTCTAGAATTTTCTAGAACTTTTCTGGATTTATTTAGAATTTTTGGAAATTTTTAGATAATTAAAACCTATAGAATTTATATTTTATAGACCTCTAGAATTTACTGTGAAAGACTATGAGCATAAAATGGCCCAGTTATTTTTCTATAGTTTATAATGGTATTTTACACTTTCTAGAACTTTTTTGGAATTTTCTGATATTTTTACATATTTATTTGGAGTTATTAGATTAAAAAATGATTTCTGGTAATTAAAAACCAACTTTCCTAAAATATTACACATTCAACCACATCCGGGCCCACCTGTCAGCCACTCAGCTGCGTGGGGCGGGCCCAGATTTCATGTACTGGCAGCGGTGAGACTGGGTCTCCGAGCCCACCCGGAATCCAAGTCGTGCCAAGTTCGAGCTTAGCTGAGCCGGCAGCTCCCTCATCCAATAGATCTGAGATGAGCTGTGGAGATGCAGCCACGTGGCAACTTTAGCCGACTCAAGCTGGCTCACTTCTCTCCTCTCTCTTCCTATATATATTTACTGTTATTTTGAAAACCTAGAAATTCCAGCAGCTTTTTAGAGGAGAGTTCATCTAGGGTTCTTCAACTTCCCAAGGCGATTGCGGACAGCCCCGACCTCGGATTCACGTGCCATTTTTTTATTTGATTCATATTGAGGAGAACTTTCAGAATTTATAAATTATTTTTGAATATTTTGCATCTTAATTTCTATGGAATTATTTTAGTGTTGCTTGTCCAAAACTTGACACGTCGTATGATTTTCGAGATCCCGAACTCCGATTTGCGATCCGTTTAAAATTTTGAAAAGTTAACACGACGATCTTCAACATATAAATTTTCAAGAATTTCAGAGGTTTGTTTTCTATTTTATTTATTAAGTTAAACTCGGATTTGATCGATAAATCACCATTTTGGTCACGGTTAGCCATAACAACAATATCTTTTGACCAAAGCGTGATTTGTGGCACGGTCAATTCCAGTGCACTCGTGACACTGAAATCTAGCAAGTTGAACTCTGCAAATCTTGAGTTCAAGATGTTTGACTAGATAGTTAATGATACGCCTCGATTTGCGTGCCATAGTTTCCAAAATTGGAAACATAACTTTCTATGGCCAAACTTTCTTGTTTAAGTTATATTTTAGATTATATTAGATTAAATTAGGTTTTAGATAATTTATTCTAGAATTAAATAGAATTTGTTATGTTAAACCATGATCCAGTGTCTATGATTTTTATAGCGGGATTTTCAATATCTAACTTATGATTATTTATGTGACGGGGTAGATCGGTCTACGACGTCTTGAGTTGTGACTTCATCATCTAGCGGAGCCAGGCAATATCACTATGACCTATGTTGCCTTTATTTTATGATGCATGTTATTCCTTTCATTAACTTGTTAGTCTTATCTTTTATACCATTGGTGCACGAGAGTTATACTTGTTACCATAACCATACATGTTCACTTAATATTTTCGTTCAATGTTCAACCTTCAATGTTCAATGTTTAAGTTTAAAGTTAATGTTAAAATGAATTTGTTTACTTGTGAGAGAGTCGGGAGGGGGAATACAACTAGTATGCATGTGGTCTACGCAATGTACATTTTCCCCAATGTCAATGTTGATAGCAGTCGTTGCACCTCACGTACCGACTACCGGATGTCCTAACCCGTCCACATGTGAAACACTTGTATTCTAAAACATACAGTACATATGATTTGATTTGTGTTGACATATTGTCCATAGGTTTTCTTATATTCATCGTTCTCTTATATTGTCTTCATGTCTTTATTATACCTTCAATTGTTCCATGTCATAATTGTATTCTCAACTATTTTTTCCAATGTATAGTGGTCCCTTTTTGCATCAGGTATATTCATCCTTTCCTTATTGCTATTCTGCGTGCTTATATATTATATTGTGTAGTATAGTGTAGTATTATGGTGATCTTGCTCCAATCCTAACTAGATAACTATTTTTCAGCTTTAGACGACGTGGTTTGCCCTGAGGTTTATGGTGCGTATCTTGGTGACACTGACATTAGCAATGTGCCGGTTGCTTCTTCTGATGCAGAGTAGCATATTTCTTTCTTATGCACTTTTGTGTTATTCTTAGCTAGTGAGTTTAGCGGACTTTAGTTCTAGTTGTTTATATTTATTTTTAGCGGATTTGTTCCCAAGACTATTATGAGTTGTAGTGGATCTTTCTTTAAATCATTTATTGAGACTTTTAAGTTTAATCTCTTTGTATTGACTTAGTTGTGGATGATATATGTGGACTGTGTACTTGTATGGATAATGCTTATCATCGACAGCATACTACCACCGATACTGTGGCGTAGGCTGGGCTTGGACACGTACTCGTATCCCAAAAGCGGGTGCGGGTCATGACAGCTATCTCCTCTATATGCATCTCGGTCTCTCTTCGACCTACGATCCAGCTCTTTCTCTACTGCTTGTTCGACCATCAAGATCTCTTGTAGGTAGTGGCTCGACTGGTGGCGATGGCTAGGCGAATCTCGTGAGATAATTTCTTCTTGAATCTTCGAGCTTTGCTTTCAGGGGTGTTGACCATGCTCTCTATGAAGCGGCTGAGGCGAGAAAACTTTGAGGTGTACTCGTCGATGGTTAGGTTTTCCTGCTCCAGACTCTTGAACTGAGTCTCTAACGCCTCTCGAGCTACGTCGGGGGAGAACTTCTTCTTAAACGGTTCCTTGAATTCTTCCTAAGTCACATCTAGTACGAAAAGTTGGGGCTCGTCTCTATAGCACGTTCGGACGATGTCGAAAAGCTGCATGCTGAGTGACTCTATCTTCAAGTCTTCAGGAACTCGAATCATCCGAAGAAATCGGTCAATATTTTTTAACCACTCATCCGTGTAGAGAATCCCTTATGTTCCATAGAATTCCTTGGGCTTGAGGTCCATGAAGTCCTTGAAAGTTCCACGACGCGGTCGGTGTCACGACCCGCATCCAGTGTAAGGGTACAAGTGCGTAACAGCGCCTAGCCTACGCCGTAGAATTGGCGGTAGAACGATGTTCTAGGTCACTATCTAAAACAACTCACACAATTATATAATATACATGTCTTAAATCTCAACTCCGAACGGAGGACAAGTATAGAAATAATATAACTCAATCACATTCTAAGCACGATGGGATAACACAGAATTCTATAACTAAAAGAAAACAAATAAAAACTACTAAATGATAATATCTCAAAACAACTCAAAACAAGTCAAGTCTCAGATTATTACAATTCAAATTCTAAACATGAATTCTATAGCAAGTCTGCCAGACTAGTCTCCCGATCACTCGTGAGAGTCGGGGCCAAAGGTCGCTAATCTCTCTCCAAGTCCATAGCAAGTAGGGCATGTATCCTCAGGACTATCATCTGTAATATTTTTAATATGTCCAGTCAGAACAGGAACGAATACATCTCATCAAAAAAAATCCAAGTAAATGATAAAGACTATAAAACAATTATAGACAGTTATATTGATGAAGCATGGGAGTTTTAGACAGTTTAAGATCTAAAACGACAGTTAAAATAAGGAAAGTAAATGCTATGAAACAGAAGATCATATCAATGAAGACTGTAAATAAAAGCTAGCTGAACTAGAATAATGTGATATGAGTCCAGGTGGTACACTGTAGGTCAAGTGTGATTCCAATCACTGATTATAATAGGTTGATTCTTGTAATAATCCTTGTGATCATTCTAGTAAAGATTCTTGTGGTGATTTTAGTAATGATTCTAGAGATAATACTCAAAGGTGTATTTTAAAATACTGAGATCGACATGTAAACGGCTAGGGGTAATCTGGCACATCACACACTGGCCAAGTATGGGATGGCTATCGTTCTTATATAATTCACAGGGAGGTGGTTCAAGTATTTGGGAATATTTACATGTCTACTCAAGTATTTAGTACGAGTGAATCCATAATACGATACGTAAATCGAGAATAAATCTGGCCAGAATACGAAAGTGCTTGTAGGTGATTCTTGTAGTGTTCTTGTAAGAGAGGCTAGACAAGTAAGGTGTATTTGTCTTATACATGAATTCCAAAAATATCCATCCGTATTTGTAACAGAGAATCAAATAGAACTAACTAGAAGTGAAATATAGAATCGACAAGTAAATAAAAGAACTATCAGAGAATGTACTCGCCTGATACACTGAGTGAATAATGAATAAAGATGTCCGAATCGGAGTCACAATGTCCTATTTAGAGCATTATAGGTTATAATGTATTCAAGATACACAATAAGAAAAATGACAATTCTTGACGGTTTATAAGTTGACGGTCGTCGAAAACCGTCAACAATAGGGGTTATCTTGACGTAATTAGGCTTACGTCAAGAGATGCCATTTTTTTGTTACTGTAGCAATTTTATAGCATAATAGTTGACAGTTTTATAGGATCCGTCAATAAATATCATTTTATTTAGTGACGGTTCGGTGATAACCGTCAAGTAATGTATGCGCAAAAAACTTGGCGGTATTTTTTCAACTGCCATTTTGGTAATTATTTTGAACTTTTTTTTTCTTTTAATCACTTCTATCCCCCAAGCCCTAGCTAGCCCCTTTCTATTTTACTACTTCCTCTCCTCTTGCTCCTGAGAAACCCCTTCTCCTTTTAAGAGAAAATCTCTTCCCCCTCTCTCTCTATATAGGAGGAATGGCTTCATGTCACTCTATATAACCTGCCATCTCCGACATCTCCTACTCTCGAACCACTGCAAGGTGACGAAGAGGAAGGGGTTCAAGTTCTTAGACCTCGAGGCCCAGGTCATCAACGAGGAGGAGGAGTAAGACGAGGAGGACAGTGAAGATGGTAAGTGGTGGCTAAAATTAGTTAAAATGTTAGAATGCAAGTAGTTTGTAATTCCTAGTTATGAATTGAAGCTTCTTAGTTATTTGAATTCTTGATTAACTTTCCTCTTCTTGGATTATGACTGATTTCTGGTCGTATACTGCTCTGATTGCAATAGGGAGTTGAATGCTGGTGAGTTTTCCATGAGTGTAATTCAAATTTTGATAAACAATTAAGGAACTTAAGATATTTCTCAAAATTATAGTTCTTATATTTCTTTTGCTTTTTGTAGCAGTAATTGTGGTTCTTGTAGAACTACCAACCAAAGTTTCTGTAATTAAAAGTGCTTTTAGATGCAAATACTTTGAGAAGTTTTTGATTTTTCTAGTGATTAAAGTAGAAAATAGGAGATTTTTCATTTTCTTTTGTTGTAGTCCTTTATTAGAATCTATCTAGGCTTTATAAATCTTGTCTTGTCACCCCCAATTTTTAGAAACAGGGGTATTTTTGTCATTTTATATTTTTGAACATTTTTAAAATTTATGTTATTATTTATGATATTATTTTGGGGTTATTTGAGTCGGGTTCGAATTTCAACTCAATCCGACTTGAAACGGGGACCCGGGGGTAGTTTGACTCTAGTGGGACACACACACTAGTTAGACATGGCCCACATGATATTAATTTTAGTTATTAGTTAGACTAATTATTTATGGATATGTTTAGTTTAATTAGAGACTTAAATCTAGACTAATTTGACCTCAACCTTTAACCCATTTCTAATTTAAATCAAATGGATTAGTGGAGGGAATTTTGGACATTCAAAATGGGAACACCTCACCCTTTTTGGGCAGCCACCTATGGGGGGATAAGGAGTGAGTCACCATCTCTTCCATTTCATTTTATCCATCCATTTTCTCTCTCTTATTCTTCCCCAAATTTCTAGAGAACAACTCCATTGATTTTATCACCAAATCCACCATTTCTTCCACCAAATCTTCTTCATTTCTATTCTATTCCATGGTTAGAGGGTGCTAGCCATGTTTGGGAGGATTCGGAGCTCGTTCGTGTCCTTTTGGAACCTCTACGTGTCGGTGTCGTGTCGAAAGGATTTTCCTTTGAATCTCTCTCCCGGAAGGTATAATCTCTCATTTAATCCATCCCTATATGCATATAGGAATATTTTGAACCCATAGGAATGACTTCCATGGTTGTATCTCCATTTGTGTCCATTTCGTGTCCATTTGGAGGTCATAGCAGTGTCCTTTGTGTTGTGGTTGTGTTCTAGTGAAAAAACTCCTATTTTGGACACTTGTATGCATATATATATTGTAGGAATGATTAATTAGTGTTTTAATCTCAGATTTATATTTTTAGAGAGTGGATTGATCTTATTTAGGATGGTTAGAATAAGTTTTATTTAGATAGCTATGTTGGTATCCAAGTATTTTGGCCTACATGTGTTTTTGTCCAAACAACCCAAATTCGTCATAATTTTTATCCACGTTTTTAGTAGCGAGAGCAGTTTAGAAATGTCATAACTTTTAGCTCATAACTCCAATTAATCTTTCGTTTTTTTTAAAAGAAGCGTATCGAAGTTAGCTTTCCAAATATATATTTTAATAAGCTAAATTCATTATATAACTTTTTGTAGAATTATTTGAGTGTCAGCTGTCCGAAAGATGAACGCGTTTCGGTGTTTTTGCGATTCCGGGAGCTTCCGGACACGAAAATGCGATCCGTTTGAAGTTTCGGAAAGCTAACACGAAGAGCTATAACATACTTTAATCCTAGAATTTAGGGAAGGCCCAATTGGTACAGTATTGGTTTTAAGTAGAAGAGTGACTATATGACGTAGGTATTTTGTGTAATCTATGAGCCTAGTATGGATATCATGTGAATGTAGGTATCTTATATTGTCAAGAATATGTATGATATAGTACATATATGTATATATATATATATATATATATATATATATATATATATATATATATTATTGTTATGTAATATATGTTAGTATAGTGTGTGTGTTTGAATGAGATAAGGATGTGTGTGGTTAGTGGAGAGAAGTGAGATTGATAGATGATATGTGCTAGTGTGTGTTTGATGTTGTATAGATAGTAGTGTAGTGTGTGTGTTGTGAAGGTGAGAGAGTTGGGAGGATCATGCCATCCTATTTGACTTGAGGCTAGTGTAGTTTGTTGAGTGATTTGTGTTTTGATTGAGTGGTAGTGTGTTTGTATATAGATGTGTGTAGGTGTGTTAGAAGAGAAGGGTGGTGGATTTGGTATATGTGTTTGTGCGTGTGGTTAGATGGTTAGAGAGTGAGAGAATGAGCAGGAAAGCAGCAGGAAAAAGCAGTAAGCAGTAAGCAGTAAGCAATAAGCAGTAAGCAGGAAGAAGCAGTAAGCAGAAGCAGTGCAGGATGGTTTTTTGGGGTTTTTGTGGTCTCGAAACATCCCATTTTGACCCACCTTAGCCCCAAATACCTACCCACACTTATCAACCACATTTAGTACTACGAAACCCCTAAGTTAGAGAGTATTTTTAGTGTGTTAGGCGGTTAGTAGGGTAGTGTTTATAGTGGTAGAAAATAAGGTTTGTCAATGTTAGAAAGTATGCCATGTTATGTTATCTTGAGGGTAGTGGTAGATGTTTGAGTTAGTTTTTGAGAAATTATTTTAGAAGTAGCATTCTAAGTTAGATGGAGGTTAGATAGATGATGTTTGTGAGGGAGAGTGAGTGTGGTTTAGAAGAATGAGTTATGTTAGATGTGGTATCTTGATATCTCAATATTACCTTAAGGTAATATGTAGGAGAGTAACATATTAGAAAAAATAGTTTTGATGCCCAAGAACCCTAGATTTCTTGGTTGGTAAACCCTAGATAGGATAGTATCTACCTACCCTAAGGAGCCTAGGCTAGTATCTTGAGTATTAGCGGGGTTTCCTTTGTAATGGGCAAGGTATCGGGATTACCTTGGTAAGGATAAATGTAGGTAATAGGGTATAGTTAAGATATTGAGTTTAACTTCTAAGATATAGTTAGAGTTAGGTTCTCTTGGTTGGTAATGGTTAGGATTAGTGTCCTTAGACTAGTTTTGACCTCGGTTGACCATTTTGACCAAAAGTCAACCGAAAGTCAAACTTAGCCTTGACCGAAACCAAACTAGAGTTGACTAGTTGACTGAAAGTCAACAGTTAGTCAACATTTGACTAGTTTGACCTAGGGTTGATCCAGGGTAGATTAGAGTTGACCAGAGTTGACCAAGGTTGACCAGTTGACCAAAAGTCAACTGTAAGTCAACCTTTGACCCTGTTTAACCTAGTTTGACTTGGATTGACTTCCCGTGACCTGGTATGACCTAGTATGAACCAGTATGACCCAGTATGACCTAGTTTGACCTAGTACGACTCAGTTTGGCCTAGATTGACCTAGTTTTGACTTAGACTTGCATTCATGACTTAAATTAGTTTCCTTTTTCAGTATAAACCCTGTTTAACTCATAGTATCTCATTTTAGGTCTGTGATTTACTCTGAGCGTATGTTCACCTTATCAGCTCAGGATCACAGGTGAGTACATTCACTGATAGTTTTCATTGTCTTGATATCTACTATATTCGATTCAGTTGTAGTGTCTTACTTAATTCTCGACACGATAGTTCACGGACTAGTATACGTCGGATCCTGTCATGATATGTTATTCTCGGATTTTCCTTGGTATATTGGTGTGTGATATCCATGTTTCATGTACTTATATAGACATTGATTTGGGAGTGGGCTAATCACCTGCTTTTGAATCCGTGTCATGACGTGCTATGTCCGGATCCATGATACTATTCGGGGATGGGGAATTATTAGGGGTTATCTGATCAAAGCCTGCATGTTACTATTTTGCTAGTGCCACCCTCACTTCACGTAGGGTGTAGCAGATACCCCATGTCTATGTTATCCAGGTTGGCCGGCATGACCCTTTCAGATTTTCATGTGATTGTCGGGCCAAGTGGATAACCCTACCATGATTTCCTAGCCGATCACATAGCGCTCTAATAATTCAAGTCACATTTTTATATTTATTTATCATAGGAGGCTATGTTCTGTTCGGGAGAAGGGTTACAACCCCGGTCCTTGTTTGGTTTAAGGGTTGTAACTCGGCTTCCGAATAGTTCCTAAGCAATCCTACAAATATATTGTCGTCCTATTCAGTACTCACATCTATTATACATTTCCCTGTATTTCACATATCTTTGTCTTGTATTTTATTACACTGTCTCTTATAGTATTTATCAATTCATATGGAACTGCTGTTGGTGTTTGTACTTGCTCATTTTCCTGACAGGATACCGTTGACATATTACAGATGATTCTGAGGCAGATTGCCCGACCTATTATGGGGTCGAGTCTGATGGAGTAGACCCGGGCTGTGGTTTATTAGTAGAGCCACTAGACTTTGCTCACCCTGAGTAGTGTAGCTTAGTTAGGTTTGCCTGGCCTACGAGCCAGCTAGTACTTTTTATACTGTAGTAGTTTTCATATATTATGTGATTCTTTGGGTTGTTTGTGTATAGCTCTGGACTTGTGTGGATCTTGGACTTATTTTATGTTCTCATCATTCGTATTTTCCTTTCCATACTATCTACCTTAGTTTTACATTGTGATTGAGACTGTATTGCTATGTCACCTCCATTCGGAGTGTATATACTGTATAAGTACATTTATATGTTTAGTTGTAGTATTTATAGATGACCTAGACAGCATTCTACCGCCGATGTTGCGGCGTAGGCTGGACGTAACCACGTACTCGTGCCCCTAATCAGGGTGCGGGTCGTGACATGTCTCAATTAATATTTTTGAATGGGATATTTATGATAAAGCATTATGCCTCAATTTTGCTTCTTCAGCAGAACACACTTGAAAAATACGTGACAAAATTATACTGTCACTGTGGAAAATTTCCAATTGATCATAGGGCTACCTATTAAAAAACTGATATTATAATTTCTTTTAGATGCATTGAGTCATACACTAATTTTTTTGATTTCCAGTAATTAAAGGAAAAATATGAGACTTTTTACTTCTATTGGTTCTAGTACTTTATTAGAATCTATGTATGATGTAATTCTCTAATTACAGACTTTCAATTTTAAATTAAAGTTTTTCTTAATTGGATCCTTATGATAGGTCATAGGGCGTTATGCTTCAATTGCATTTCTTCTTTAGCAGAATGCACTTGGCATTTCAGACAATTTTTTTCCCAATGTTGAAATATTTCCTTAGATTGTCATTTATATTTCTATGCATGTCTTTCGATATAGTTTAATAAGGGGGGAAGGGATGAGATTGGGAAGTCTGAAAAAGGTAGTTGGATATTGGTGAAATTTTCCTCCTTCACTGGTTTGTGGTACTCTCCTAGTTGGGAGCACAGAATGGAGAGAGGGGACGGAGTTTCGAGAGCGACATAATTCTCAGAGCCAATGATGATGATCTGGCCTTGTTAAATGATATGAAGAAAATGGAGAGGGATAACTTCTTGCTCCATGATTTTGACGATTTTGACGAGTCTCTATGTAAAATATCAATTTAACCTTCTACTTCATTTTGTAGAGTTTAACTTTTTTAAGCTATCTGAAATACTTTTTTTTTTCTTCATGAATGTGTTTAGCAAAATTAATATATTTGTTGGACTTCAAGCATGCTAAAACCATTCCAATTCGAGGAGAGAGGAGTGATTACTAAATGCAGAGGGTGAGAAGAATTATTATGATTGGTGAGTTACATTTTGAAAGTGATTGTTATGGATTCATGCTTACGCTTTTTGAAACTTTTTGATATATTTTGGGAATTTACATTTGATTGATTAATAATTTTTACATACAAACATACAATGAAATGGAAACATGAAATAAAGGGATTAGTAGTTAAATTTGAATTGATTATAAAACCAAAATATTGATTGTACTTGATGAACCTTCATTTTTTATATTTGTAGCTTTGGGATCTACTGTGATTTCTTTGGTCTTCTTATCAAGTTATTTTCTGCATTTACATGTGGTTACTAACCTATAATAAATGTTTGTTGTTGTAAGACAGGTTAATAACTCCACCCCATACTCCTCTCTTCCATTGCTTGGACTTCAACTGCAAAATTTGCCCCCAAGGGCAGACCACAAAGCCAGCCTATCAGGAGTTTGAGATCTCCATACTGGTAAATGTTGCTTATTAGATGCCACTCAATTTTTGATCTTTCAGCACAAAATAGATATTTTTTGCAATCATTGTATTCAGTCAGTCTCCTAATTTTTATCTGCAAATATAGACTGGAAAAAGTCAAATGACAAATAAAAATAGTGCTAGCCCTCGTCGTATAGTCCTTCACCTCGTTCTTGTACTAGTGACACAAAATTATAGAGAGAAGAAACATAGGAGGTAAACATACCCTTTCGAGTTAGAATCCAAGACACTAATCCAGTCTCCCAAAAAAATCTGCTTGTTTCTCTCTCCTGACCTTACGTCAAAGCTAAATCAAATACAAATAGTAGAGAAGATCGATTCCTATAACCTAGAGGCCCGTAAATCCTCAAAAATGAAAAAAAATTAGGAACCAAAAGACAATAAAAAATTAAAATTACAGAGAGAAGAAACAAAGGAGATAAACATACCATTTCAGGTCAGAATCCAAGGCACTAATCCAGTCTCCAAAAAAAAGTTACTTAAATGTTCCCCGTAATTCAAAAGTCTGTTGTTGCTGGCAATAACATAGCTGCACCATGAGTATTCAATAAACTGCATAATATTAGCTTTACTCAAGTAGGTCACTGATTCTCATGCCAAGTCTTCACCTAGTTTTTTTGGTTTGTTTCTTTCTAAAGATGTCCCTGGTAGTAATAAAATTGGAGCAATCATTCATGAAGAGGGAGTTTTTGCTACAGAACTTGTTATTTGTGTTGGTCAGGTACGGAGTTAAACCATTAGTCAGATGTCCCCCAATACTCATTTTTTAATTCTTAATTTGTATAATATTCTTTCTTATTTAAGATCATATGTTCCGCTATCTTGCTTTAGTTACAAACTTTACTTATATGTAGGCAATTGGTAGTTTTGGCTAATACCCATAAAAATGTAAAAATTGCTTCAAATAAAGTTAAGATTGGATACAAAGAGTTGGCTCCCATCCTATCCAAAAAGAAGCCACTAAGGTTGGGAGTTTTCATCCTAGTACTGAGAGATGCCTTGAAGAAGGGGATATAAATTGGTGCTTTCTGTCAGGGGAATGTGACAAGATCATAGAAGTGTAGGTTCAAGTAGGAGGTCAAGAGCATTTCTACTTGGAACCAAATAGCAGTTTGATTTGGATAATTGATGGAGGAAACGAAGTTCATATGATTTCTTCTACTCAAGTAGGTGAAAGTTATTGAATTACAAAGAAATATTATTAATGGCCTTCTGAATTGCTTATTTTTGGTTTTCCTTTTTAGTTAGGTCTCTTATTCAATCATCATCAAAATTATAGTTGTATATAATGTTTAATTCCTTGAATAGTGTTAATGAGCTTAATTTTATTGCTTAGTGAGTAATGGCATCTTTTCCTGTGCACAGTCCCCCCTAAAAGCACCAGGACCTTGTTACCCATGTTCTTAAGTATAGCAATCAGTATGATTTTGAATGAATTGCATAGAAATTTAGAATATTTGAAGAATGGAAGGCAAGCTTTCTTTTCTTTTATATGATTTCATTTATGTTAGATGTGTAAAATTAACTAGTTTACAATAATAACTGACTTCTCTGTTTTTCTTTCACTTTGACTGAACACCCCTGGATCTCAAAAAGAAAGGTGTGATATTTGATGATTCAATATTTTTATCCTAGTGTAAACTGTTAAGTCACCATCTACATTCTTAGATTCATGCATAGAACGAGTCCTTGTCTAGATAACCTGGTTATCTGTATCTACTTGCTTAGTTTTCAGGTGTTCGAACCTGCATTTACCTGTTACTTTCTATAGAAAGAAATTGTAGGATGCATCATTTTCTAGAGTATGTCTTGCTTAATCTTCGTATGGACGTGCAATCCAATCTGTTGTTTTTCTGATCCAACATATATTTGTTCCTCCACAGATCATGCTTTGTTCTTACACATGCCCTATCACAGCCTATAGATTTTTGTTATATATGTTTGCGATCGATTTTTGCATACATTATGAGTGTTCTTATGGGACAAATGATGAACAAAGGACTTCTAACCGATGCAGAAGTCAAAATATTTAGTCAAATCATACTAGCATTTTACAATTTATCGGATTGCGAATGTTTTTGAGGGGTTACTTGTTCCCTCTTTCTTCTTGCAACTGTTATGTAATTGGTTGCAACTAGTAGACTATTACTAATGCTCATCATATGTTTGTATTGCATGAGATGGTTTTTATTTCCAAAAGGCTTCCATGTTTTCTTTAAGGAGCATGTGTTGTGAGATTTTGATGGTTTATGATACCTTCTTAATTATACTTCTGGTTCTTGTGTGCATTTTTCTTAAAGTAACTATTTTCTATTACTCATAGCGCTAATACTAAAATTTAGATTTCATACATGTCCCAAAAACATGCAAATAAGTACTAGATGTTCTATTGTTACAAGGACCATATAAGCTGAATTCGAAGATCTTATCTTTTAGTACTCTTATTTTCTTCTTTTTAGTTGTAGCCTAAGTTTGTTTCAAGAAGAAACCTATTTGGTTTCCCAACAGACATATTTGAGAACTTTCAATGGCATGCGCTTATGGTAGATTGCAAATAACTTTGTATCTCAGGCTTCTTAAGGTGAAATTTTATTTGAAAAAGATTGTCTTAACCTCAATTCTAATGGGAGAAGGTTTGGATCATGATGATTTGGGATGATAGTGTTGACTGTATTCTTTTTCATTATTGCTATTTGGATAACATTACTAGCAAATTTTACGGTCTTCTTGTCTCGTCCAACAATTGTCTTACATATAGTTGAATGAATTCCTGGAGGGTCACAAACAAAGGTTTAAGTTTTTGTTGTTAGGTTAGAACTGGTTGTATGTTTCTTGCTAATAGTCACAAACATATTGTATATTTAGTCAAACTGTATTGATAATTCTGTAATAGTGATTTGATAATTTGTGTTCTTGTTCTCTCAGGAACTAGCTGAAAAATAAAGGTACCGCATGCTGTGGATATGAAGGATGTGCTCTGATATGGTTTGCTACTTTTTTCGTTTCATTTTGTAGTGTTGGTGGATTATGTTTTGTGGTGACAAGTGATGGATGTTTGTAGTTTGGATATTTAAGTGGTATAGAAACAACAGATGTGTGATGTGTACTTTATGGTTGGATTATGTTGTGGTTGGACAAGTGAAGAATACTTTATGGATGTGTATTGGAAGTTTTTGTTGTATGAACAATACAGTTTGTTAATATGAAATTTGAATTTTATAGTAATTTGATGTGTGTAGCTTCTGGATTGATATAATGTGTGGTTGATTAATATTATATAATTCTTGACAGAATTTTGGCATGCTTTTCTTGACGGTACTTTGGATAGCTTCTCTTGACGGTTGTCAAACGTCAACTTTAATTCATATCATGCTGCACAATATAACCGTGAATTAGTGCTTTTTATGACGGATTTTGTCCGTCAAAACAAAATGCTTTTATTAACGGCTAAATGCCGTCATCTAGGCCGGAGTTAAGAAAAGTTTTTGCCTATGTTGACGGTTTCTAAAAATGCTATCTTGACGGCTAAAAGCAGTCAATAAAATTACTTAATATGACGGCCAAAAACTGTCAAGAAAAGCCATGTCAGCGACCGTCAAGAAAATGGGGGGTATTTTCTTGACTCCGGCCTAGTTGACGTATCAGCAACCGTCAAGATACCCATTTCTTGACAGTTTTTCCTCATCAAGAAAAGCCTTTATTCTTGTAGTGATAGAATAAATAAAGTTTACAATGCAAACTACATGCTTCAAGGTCATTCTAGGTTAAAGTCAACTCTGGTCAACTTTGGTCAACTTTGGTCAACCATTCTGGTCAAACTAGGTCAACCCTAAGTCAACTAGTCCATTATCCCAAATTTAGGTCAAACTTGAGTTATCTAGTCATTTTAAGTCCATTTAGGTCAAGTTTGACCTAAAGTCGACTTTTGTCAACTTGGGCAACTTGCTAGTCAACTATGCCAAGTTAGGCCTATTGGGTTATTTCTAAACAAACTTATTAATCCCTATGCTATATCCTATAGTTAAAACCTATATATATTCATTCAATTCAATTTACTATGCTATATATATATATATATATATATATATATATATATATATATATATATATTATATATATATATATATATATATATATATATATATATATATATGGAGCGGATCAAAAGCCCCCCATAGAGAACCCCCTAAAAACACCCTCACTCTCAGCCGTCCATTTAATGTTAATGTTAATATTAATGTTAATATTAACGTTAATATTAATGTTAATGTTAATGTTAATGATAATATTAATTTTAATGTTAAGTTTAATGTTAATTTTAGTATTTAACGTTAATATTAACATTAATATTAACATTAAATGGACGGCTGAGAGTGAGAGGGTTTTTAGGGGGTTATATATATATATATATATATATATATATATATATATATATATATATACACAAAAAAAAAAAAAAAAAAAAATATATACACACCCACATTGGGCCCTAAGGCGTGAAGATCGCCAAATGGTCCCCCACTTTTAACCCCAACGTCGACTCAACGATCATCTCGACGTGGATCACCCTGCCGAACCTACCCCTAGTCTGCTTCGCACCTGCCACACTCAAGAGAATCGCCAGCGCCTTCGGGACCCTGGTAGCCATTGCAGATGAAACACGCAATCTGACCAAAGGCAACTATGCCAAAATTTGCGTAGAGATCGACCTATCCTCCGACCCACCCCCTCTCATCCATCTCGAGCTAGGAGGACGAACACACCTGCAGACGCTGGAGTATGATAACAACATATGCACTTCTGCCAGCACGGTCAGATCAGAGGCCACCTTGCAAAGCATTGCTTCAAGGCTCACCCAAAGCTCAAAAAGAAAGCTCCACCCAATTCTCAATCTCTGAAGGCGATACAACTCCCCTCCCCAGGCCCTATCTTACCTCCCTCCCAATTCTCACTCTCACTTCACCGAAAGCGAAGGCATCCCCAGCCCACACTCTCCCTCCTCGTCGGATAACGACAGATCTCCAGACAAGGCCACAGACATCATCCTCATCAACAAATTCGAGATCCTTAGCACCTCACCGGACGATTCCATGACAGACCCCCTCCCCGACAAACCACCGAGCGTCGAATGTGAGGTGAACGTTGAAGGACAAGCTGACATCGAGTCGGTCCACTCAGGGGAGCATCAGTTGGCGATGGTTATCCACCCATCCCCTGTGGACGCACCCGTCTCCTCCCCTCCATTTGAGGTTGCATAGTCTTTAGGCAGGGAATACGAGGCCAGGATACGACAAGCACAAGATGTCGGTTTCTTGAACCCCAACAACCCCTTCAGTGCTCTGGCCGAGATCAAGACAGAACTCGCCAACCCCCCGAAGGAAGCCTCTGGAACCTCCGCCCCAGGCATCCATGTATTGAAGGTAACACTCAACGCAGTGACCAAAAGAGTCCCCAAAATCCCTCAAAGCAAGAAGAAAAAGAAACAAGCTCAAGAACCCTCGGTTAGAACCACCAGGTCAACCACCAAAATCAACCCTGCCCCCAATCATAATCTCCCCAATGCTTAATATCCTAGATTGGAACGTCAGAGGACTAGACAATAAACCTACCATGAGGAGATTAATCACCCTAACCAAAATTCACCGGGTCGACATCAATGTGATCATCGAACCCAAAATTCTCCAGAGAAAACTCAAATCCATCGAACTTCAGCTAGGGTTCCCGAACGCCGTCGTCAGGTGCCACAACATCTGGATCCTCTTCTCTGACGAATGCATATTCGCCACCGTCCTCGACTCCGATCAGGCGCTCTCCTGTTGGGTGGAACACCCCTCTCTCTTCGCCCGTTCCCTTATCTCTGCTGTTTATGGCAGCTACAACTTCGTCGAGCACAAGCTGCTCTGGAACACCCTGCTGGACACCCACAGCTCCCTCCACCATCCCCCGTGGCTTTGCCTTGGTGATTTCAACATGATCGTGCACACCGAGGAAAAATCGGGGGGTCGCCCCCACCAACCGGCCATGAACGACTTCAACTCCTTTACGTTTCAGGCCAACCTACACCCGCTCCCATACTCCGGTAACTCCTTCACCTGGTGTAACATGCAAGAAGGTCCCAGACGCCAATACTCTCGTCTTGACCGTGCCCTCGTCAACAACCGGTGGGACGACATGAATCTCGTATCCAACCTCTCCCACCTTAATTCCACAGAATTCGACCACTCCCCTCTCCTTATTAAGGTCAGCAACAACTCCAATCCTATTAAAAAATCTTTCAGATTCCAGGATTTCTGGAGACATCACCCCCTATTCCATAACATCGTGACTTCCGCCTGAAACTCGACGTACAATACTGACCCCCTCATCAGAGTAGCTGCGAGACCCAAGGTTACCAGACTCGCCTTTGCGTCCTGGAGCAGAAACGCCTTAGGCAACATCTTTCAAAAGGTTAAGGCCACGGAAGATGATGTCACTCGTACGGAGATTAGGTGCACCGCGGTTAACTCCCCTGAGTCCTGCGCCACGCTTAATTTAACCAAGGCGATATTTAAATCCCACTTGAAAGTGGAAACAAAATTTTGGAAACAGAAAGCCAGGTTGACCTGGGATATCGAAGGCGACAGACATTCGGCCTTCTTCCACGCCTGCGTCCGGGGGTGGAGGCATCATCTCTCCCTGTACCAAATCTCCGATGATTACGACACCCTTCTCAAAGACCAGTAGAGCATCCAATTTTTGGTGGTATGGGCCCTCGACAAACACAGTGCTCCTGGCCCAGACGGATTCACGGGGGTGTACTTCCGGTCCTGCTGGGATATCATCAAAATTGATGTGCTCGATGCCGTAACCGCTTTCCTGAAAGATGCCTGTTACCACAAATCTTTACCTCGAGACAACCTCATTTTAATCCCAAAAAAAAGAACCCGGAGACTTTCAAAGATCTTAGACCTATCATCTTATGTACATTCATTAACAAAATTATTTTCAAGATCATCGCCAACTACATGTCCCACATCCTCCCTAAGATTATTTTTGAGGAATAAAGCAGTTTTGTCCCTGGTCGGAATATAACTAACAATATTCTGCTGGCCCAGGAAATGAGCACATGTATGAAATTCCCGTCTAGGGGGCAGCGTCGCCATCAAGCTTGATATGGAGAAGGCTTACGACTACATGGACTGTCAATTCATGACATGGGTTCTCAGGGCTTTCGGGTTCTCTGAAACCTAGATAGATATCTTATTCAGATCCATAAGCAATTCTTGGTTCTCTACCGTCATCAATGGACAGGCGGACGACTTCTTCAAATCTAGTCGTGGCGTTCGCCAAGGAGACCCCCTATCCTCCACTATCTTCATCATTGCAGCTGAAGCCCTCAACAGAAATCTTAACAGCATGGCCGATATCCCCAGATTCTACCACTTTCACACCACAGCCGGATGCCCACTTATTACTTACCTGGCTTACGCCGACGACATCCATCCTTGATAAATACACCAGCTGTTCTGGACAACGGATCAACCGCAGAAAAAGTGTCATCTACACCCAGCACAAAGCCAATAGGAGCCGCTCAGCCTCTATCACCAATCTCACCACCTTCTCTACTGCTTACCCTCCATTCATATACCAGGGCTGTCCTCTAGTTTATGGCAAATCTAACGCGGGCATCTTCGTCAGGCTTGCTAATAAGGCTAGGAATAAGATCGAGGGATGGCACAACACGACCCTCTCTCCAGGCGGCAAGATGATCCTCATCAAGCACATGATGTCCTCTATCCCAATCTACACCCTGGCCGTCTGCTCCCCGCCCGCCAAAGTTCTCTCCTCTTTAGAGGCCTTCTTTGCCAAGTTCTTCTGGGGCTACCAAAATGGTAAGAACAAGCACCAATGGGCTAGCTGGGACACGATGGCTAAACCAACGGACGAAGGGGGTCTCAAATTCATCAAATTATCACACATCGTGGCCGCCTGCTCTATGAAATTGTGGTAGAAGTTGAGAACATAGAACTCTCTCTCGACGCGATTCATGAAAGCCAGATACTTCCAACAATCTCACCCTGCGAGAGCTGTAGCCAACAAATGCTCCTCCTCATCCTGGCACCGCATTTTTCATGGCCGCCAGCTTGCCGAACCCCTCATCCGCATGCGGCTTGGCGACGGAAGCTCGTCTCCTTGCCACGAGCGGTGGATCAGTAACTCGGTCTACTATCTGTCCCCGAACGCTACTAACAACTGTATGATTAGTGATCTTTTGGACCCCACTGTGGGTTGGAGATAGACGAGGATCAGAGATTAGATCGGGCCGGAGGCGACCACCGAGTTAGCCGTCACGGACGTTCGGATCAACGATCTCCCGGATGTGCTGATTTGGGCCCCAACCGCCGGAGGATCGTTCATTATGGCCTTAGCAAGGCATGAGGTGGGGGTGGCGGGGTGCCGTCCCTACTGATAGCTCCATACTGGCAATCATGCATCCCCAACAAGTGGTCTTTTCTCATCTGAAGAGCTCAGCGTAGGAAACTTCCGACTTCCGACTCCCTTACGACCATAGGCTTCAGCCTTGCTTCTAGTTGTCACCGTTGCATCTATCCCAACTCAGAAACAGCTGAGCACATCCTGCTTTAAGGCGATCTCGTTATTCAGCTGTGGCACGACTTGTCTAGCCGATGCAGGATGGTGCAAAGGCCTGTGGGCTTCAACGATCTCCTGGACTATTGGAGCAATTCCTATAGCTATCAGAACGCCGCTGCCGCTGGAATTTGGGTTCTCTGGAAGAACCAGAACAAATACAGGTACGAAGGCCGCCAATACAACCCATCTCAACTGATCAGCGAAGTCCTTCGTCAAATTCTCAAGATCAGGAATCGATGCTCCCACCCTCCGGACCGCTTTTGGCAGGCATTTCGCTAAGATATTGAGCTACCCCCGGCACTCGGTCTTGGCTTTTAGGTTTTGTTTTTTCTCAGCGCTTGGCGTACTTTCTTATATAGGCTTCAACATTTTGCACCTGATACATCAATAAAAGTCCTTTGTTAAATATATATATATATATATATATATATATATATATATATATATATATATATATATATATACGCACACACACACACACAAAGGGTACTATATATATAACATATAGATTGTATCTGAAGTATCAATGAATCCAACATCCTAATGAATCAAGCAAACACTAGAATTAGCAAAACCTATAGCAATTAGAAAATATCCAAACTGGATTTTGAATACCCAAGTTCAATTCAATTGTCAAAACCGAAAACCCCGATACGCAAAACCCAACTCGATACCCAAAATCCAAAATACTCAACCAAAACTCATAAAACTTGACAATCACGAAGGTGTACACGTGTATGACATGTTCGTGTCAGAGTCGAGTCGAATTCGTGTTCAATCAGTGCATATAGCCCGGGTATGTACACGAGCATAGGAAAACTCTCGTGCACACGTGCCACGCTCGATAGAACGCCACATGCAATACGAGGAGCCTCGTGCTCGTGCTCGTGCACGTAGCTAGGTGGGGTCTAGGTCTAGGTCTAGGTGTACACCACCCTGACACATGTCCATGTCGTGTCCACGCGTCGCACGAGGCGCGTATCGGCGCGGCTGTACGCACGTACATGCGGCCTCGTGGGCGCGTGTCGACCCCCGTAGGTCGTAACACGAGCCACATCGTGCCACGTGGTCGAGTCCCTAGGTAGCGTAGGTCTAGGGCTTCGTGTCCATGCTCCCGGTTTGTGTCCTCGTCACATCGTGTCCGCGAACGAAGGCCGTGTCAGCGGTAATTTTTGCGCGTGTGCCCAGTTCATACGAACCAGTACGGCTTCGATTTCTCCGTGCATGCTCCACAAAATATTGTGAAATTTTAGGAGCACTTGGGCAGAGGTTGCCCCCACGTGTCCATCAAATTTCACGCAAAACCGTATCCTATGCGTCGAGTTATAACGCTCGAGCAGTAGGTTACGCACGGGGATCCCGTGCACGTGTGTCCGTATCCGATTTGGACACAAAAAATATGTCAAATCGAGATCCGTCTTCAAAAAGTTGGTTTCAAATATACACAACAACAAATTCGTGAAAATGGAATCAAAAAATGCGAAATTTCAATCTTAAGAGGCATTTCGTCGAACAAGTGTTCCAATGCACCGACACGCGTCCGATACGCCTATCAAACGGATACAAAATCCTACCAAACTACATGTATAGGTCCGAGGTACCTAGATGGATGAATCTATGAAGAAAAAATCGGAATTTACATGGGTTTAGAGAGGTTTACCTATTGAGAGTCAATATCTGAATGAAACAAGCCTCCAAACGCGTCGATGCCGATATCCTCCAGTCCAACGCCTCTGATTCCTTGCTAGCAAGTCTCCAGCAAGCTCCTCTCCTCCCAAGGATCACAATGCACTTCGTTTGGATTGATTTTGATGAGAATTGAGGAAAATAGGCTTTTGGAAGAGAAGGGCAATTTTTAGGATTTTACAAACTAGGTGGCTACTAACATATAACACCAAAAAGGGAGGCTGCTGGTATGGCCGGCCAGGGGGTTTCTAGTGTTAGGGTAGGGTTTAGGATGGGCCACCATGCAACTAAAGTCCATATGAAGCCCATTAGCAAAAAGGCCGAAAAGCTACGTGCTAAAATAGCCTAAAATGAATTAAATTGTTTCCTAATTAGGACTAATGCTCTAAATTAAAATCTAATTAGCTAAATCGGTTTCTAATCACATGGTTAGTCTCTAATCAAGGTTATCTATGGTGAAACCATCTGCTACTACCAAAAGGAATAATCGAAAACCAAAACACCAATCAATTAATAATAAAATAATCAAAAATTTAAATTATCACACAATTACTAAAATATCCCAATTTAGAAAAGTGGTGGTGACAGTCGGGGAGATTCTCTAGTATGAAGAGCCTCTTTCGCAAAAGTTGTTGGACTGCTCCATTTGGAAAGTGATGAGCTGCTAGAAGATCCCAAGGAATATAGCATTATCCAGTGCAGGTGCTGGATGTAGAACAGGAGCTGGATGCAGAATAGGTGCTGGAGGTTGTATCTGCGGAGGAAACTGTGGGGGTAGTAGAGGTAAGGAAACCCCCGGCGGTGCTATCGGTCTTCGCTGCAAAGTCTGTGCACCCGTTTGTGAGGTCGATGGTTGTTCGTTCTGCTGGTTTGGTTGGCCCCCAAGTGGCAGTGGAGTTCCAACAGTAGGGTCAACTAGGGTCAAGCTTCCGTCTTGTGAGTCCATTATCTTTATAGAAAGAAAACATTTAGCCGCTGAAGAATTTCAAGCAGGATGCAAGTCAAGGATTGAATAAAAAATAAGGATAGAGATTAATAATGTGTCAAGACAGGTGGATGAGATCCTAAGAGTCTAATCCTATTTGCAGGCTCATATCAGTACAGTTACATAATCGATACGATATGCTCTCACCTGCATGGGCCACAAAAAAACCTGTCACGACCCACACCCACTTTTTGGGATGCGAGTGCGTGTGCAAGCCAGCCTACGTCATGGTATCGGCGGTAGAACACTATCTAGGCCAAATGCTCAAGTCACAGAAATTTAAAAGTAACATTGCAATTTATATCTCATCCACAGAAGTAAAGAAAGATACAACTAAGATCAATAAGTTTCAATAAAACTGAATAATAAGGAAAATTTTAAAAATTGAAGTTTCAAGTATCAAGAAATCAAGTCTTGTCCGGTGGAGACAAATCCACTATAGTAGACGAAAATAGAATAAAAGACATGAAATAAAATAACTAAGTTCAAGCTAAGCTAAGCATCAATAACGTCATCAGCTACAGTGGTACTGTGGTCTGGTGCTGGCTCATAAACCTGCTCGTCGTGTGAGACTCGTCTCATAGTATCGGTATTTATATACTGATACGTACTTTTGTACTATATTTCATACTTTATTGGTTTTTGGAATATTTTAAATTTTTCCCAACTTATAGATTTTTTTCTTGACCAGCACATCGCCAGTGTACCATTGTATCCCGACGGCATGCCTGTCACTTCCATTTTTGTTATACGTATTTTCAGTGTACGTATACAGAATTCTGGCCTTTGTCAGGTGACCCGTGTTTTGACTTATTTTTCATAGCCTTCCTTTGGTTTAATTTTGACTTGGTTTAATTTGGTTTGGTTCAACTTGGTTTGGCTTGTTTGGTTTAATTGGTTTAAGATGAGAGGGTTTTATATAAAAACCCAACTCCTCTCTCTCTCTTCCATTTGCTTTTCTCTTCATCTTCTTCCTCTTCATTCCTCCTCCATCCTAAGGCAAGTACATCTTGCCAAATGTTAGAAAAATGTTATTTTGTTTGTTCTAAACCCTTCCTTACATGATTATAAGCCTCTTTAGAACTTGGAGTTTTTGATTTTCATGGATAGATTCTTGTAGATCTAAGTTTGTAACATTTTAGATTTTTCTTGGTTTTGATCTATTAAACCTTGATATTTTCAAAAATTAATTGTCCTATGTTGTAGGGAATTTGATTCTACACAATTTAGACCCTTGAAAGTCCCAATTTCGACTTAAATCGAGGGATTTATGGCCTTTCTAAGTTCATGGTTTTACATGAACTTAGAAGCTGTTCGGGAAGAAGAATAGTGCATGTGCCAGTCTTTGGGCGCTTAGCCTCTGGGCACATAATACTGTGCATGCGCCAGTATTTGGGCGCATAGTTTTCTTTGGGCGCATAGTTCCCTTTGGGCGCATAGTATTTTCTTTGGGCACATAGTGTCCCTGTGGACGCATAGCCACTCCTTTATGTGGGCATATGGCTTCTGGCGCATAGTATGGATATTTCCATGCTTCTACACCACCTAGGTTGTGCACATCTCGGCACATCCTAGCCCTGGCGCATCTTGGCCCAGGCGCCCTTCAATGGTGGCACATGCTGGCTAACGCCACCCTGGTCATTGCCAGCTGTCGCCATCCTGACCCTGGCCCCTTCTAGACCTAGGTGCCCTTTTGCGCTTAGGCACCATTCTGACCTTGGCACCCTTCCTAGCCTAGGCACCTTCTTGGCCATGGTGCCACCTTGGCCCGTGTTGGCTGGCTCTAGCACGAATGACTGTTTTGACTATTTTTCCCATTTGAGCTATTCAACAGTTAATCTTGAAAAACTCAAAACATGAAAGTTTTAGATCTTTATCTTAGCTTCAAGAATCTTCTTATTTCACTTCAATTAGAATTCATATGCGATCGATGATTTAAATCATAGTTTTGACCTTTTAGCATGTTTTCTGTACTTGACATTTTGAGGTTTTCTTCGACTGCAATAAATTTCTTAACATGATTTGATGATCTTGTACATTCAGAAAATGATTGTACACCCTTTGTACACCTAATATTATGTAACCACCACTTTTCTAAATTAGGGTATTTTAGTAATTTTGTGATATTTTTGAATTTTTATTATTATATTAGTTAATTTGATTGGTGTGTAACTTTGAATGGTGTTTTGGTAGTAGAAGGTGGTATAACCTTAGTCAATCTTGATTAGAAGACTAACCATGTGATTAGAATTGTTTTTCGCTTTTTAGATTTTAATTTAGAGCTATTGTCCATTTTAGGAAACATTTAAATCATTTTTAAGTCATTTCACACATAGCCTTTAAGCCTTCTTATCACTGGGCCTTTAAGCCTTCTTATCAATGGGCCTTTAAACCAACTTAAGGAGTGCTTGGCCCATGACCAAACCCTAAACCTAATCCCTATACCCCCTGGCCGGCCATAAATATCAGCCCGCCTTTTATTGTGTTTAAACCTAATAGCCGTCACAAGTTCACAAACCCTATTTTTTTTCTTCTCCTCCAAAGGTCCCATTTTCTTATTTCTCACCCAAATCCTTCCTAACAAAGTGCGTTGTAATCGTTGGGAGGAGAGGAAGTTGTTGGAGACTTGCTAGCGAGGGATCAGAGGCATTTGACTGAAGGAAATCGGCATCGACGCATTTGGAGCCACGTTGTATTAAGATTTTGACTCTCAATAGGTAAACCCCTCTAAACACTTGTTATTCCTGATTTTCTTCGTAGATGCATCCATATAGGTAACCCGGACCTGTGCAAGAAGTTTGGTAGGTTTTTGTGTTCGTTTGATAGCCGTATCGGACACGTGTCGGTCTATTGGAACACGTGTTCGACGAAATGCCACTTAGAACTGAAAGTTGGTATTTTTCGATTCTGTTTTCACAAATTTCTTGCTGTTATTATTTGAAATAACTTTCATGAAGAAGGACCTTGATTCTACACAATTTCAGTGTCCGAATCGGACACGGACACGCGTGCACGAGGCCCGTGCACGGCACCGTGCACGAGGCCCGTGCACGGCACCGTGCATGCCCTTCTGTTCGAGTGTCATAACTCGACGCACAGGACTTCGTTTCACATGAAATTTCATGGACACGTAGGGGCAACCTCGGCCCACGTGCTCCTATAATTTTATGATGTTTCGTGAAGCGTGCGTGGAGAAATCCAACGCACACGGGTTAGCCCGCACTGTGAACGCGGTTGAAAAGTGCCGCTGACACGGCCTTCGTACGCGAACACGACGCGACGAAGACCTATTCCAGGAGCACGAGCGTGAAGCCCTAGACCTAGGATGCCCAGGGAAACGATCCCAATACACGGAGTGGCTCGAATTACGAGCCACGGGGCTCGACACGTGCCCACGAGGCCGCACGTGCGTGCGCACAGCCGTGCGGTTTCGCGTGTCCTGTGTCGCATGGACGTGATGTGGTGTCATGTCAGTGTATCCTAGACCTAGACTAGGACCCCACCTAGCTATATGCACGAGCACGAGGCTTCTCGTGTTGCGTATGACGTTCAATCGAGCAAAAACGCACGTGCACGTACCCTTGTCAATGCACGCGTATCCAGTTTTCTCTAATACGCACTCCGTGGACACGATGCGGACACGGGTTCGGCCCCATGAGTACCCGAGCGCGTCACACATGTATACACCTTCGTGTTTGCTAAGTTTCACAGGTTCTCGTTGAGTATTGTGCGTTTTGGGCTTTGAGTTAGATTTTGGGTATCGATTTATATATTTTTGAATTAATTTTGTTATAGTTTATTTTCTGAGAGTTAAACTCAGAATATCCGAGTTTATATTATGCTAATTTTGATTCTGGACTTGTTGGTATTAACCTCTATTTATACTTTCAAGTGATACTATCATATGTTATATATATGGCTATTTATATCTCTATAAGGTTATATATATAAAAAAAAAATATACATATAAGGTTGTATATATATATATATATATATATATATATATATATATATATATATATATATATATATATATATATATATATATATATTACCTTATATATATTTTATATATATATATATATATATATATATATAAAAGGTAATATATATATATATATATATATATATATATATATATATATATATATATATATATATATATATATATATATATATATATATATATATATATAAGGTTGTTATATATATAGCTATTTTATATATATATATATATATTATTATTATTATTATTATTATTTTTGCTAAAATTATGCTAATTTTGATTCTGGACTTGTTGGTATTAACCTCTATTTATACTTTCAAGTGATACTATCATATGTTATATATATAGCTATTTATATCTCTATGTATATATATATATATATAGCTATTTATATCTCTATGTATATATATATATATATATATATATATATATGTATATATATATATATATATATATATATTTATATATATATATATATATATATATATATATATATATATATAAATATATATATTTAATATAAGGTTGTTATATATATAGCTATTTTGTGTGTATATATATATATATATATATATATATATATATATATATATATATATATATATATATATACACACACACACACAAAATAGCTATATATATAACAACCTTATATTAAATATATATATATATATTAAATTTTTTTTTGTATATATATTTTGTATATATAATGTGCATATCGATTTCAATTCTGAGTTTATAGTTGGTTACTTGATTGATTTTGATTTTATACATATACATGGGTGTATCCATATATATATATATATATACATGTCTATGTATATAGTTTTCCTATATATACATATATAGTCGTACTTTATATATATATATATATAGTCGTACTTCAAAGGTGGTGGCGGGGCCAGGGCAGTCATCATCGGAGATCATTGGCCGGGGCGATCATTTGGGTGCTTTGGAAGAACCGGAATAAGCATCGCTACGAGGGGCGTAGTGTTGGTTCTGATTTCTTGGTTCGGGAGGTGAAGCGTCAGTTTCGGAAGTCGCTTTCGGGCTGCCATCATCTTCCGACTATTCCGTATTGGGCTTTTGAGTAGTGTTTTTCTTGTATTTCCTTTTTTTTAAATTTTTGTTACCATGAGGTCGGATGTACTCATTACCCTCTTTTTTCAATAAAGGTAACGGTTTTTCCAAAAAAATAATATATATATATATATATATATATATATATATATATATATATATATATATATATATATATATATATATATATATATATATACTTATATATGAAGAGTTGAAAGATTTTGAACCTAAACAACAGCCAACACACACACACATACACTCTCTCTCTCTCTCTCTCTCTCTCTCTCTCTCTCTCTCTCTCTCTCTCTCTCTCTCTTCAATTGTATTGTAAGCTTATGTATATATGTATGTATATATTAAAAAAAAATAGTATATCTACATATGTATATATATATTGTGTTGAATGAACGGATATATAAGTATATATATGTGTTTGCCATTGGGTGTTACCTATGGATTAAGGAGTCAGTTCAGGATTGACCCAATGAGCCAAATTGGTCGAGTTGACTAGCAAGTTGACCAAGTTGACAAAAGTCAACTTTGGGTCAAACTTGATCCAAATCGACTAAAACGGACTTAGAATGACTTGATAACTTGTGTTTGACCTAAAAATTGGTAGATGCACAAGTTGACTTATAGTTGACCAGGTTTGACCAAGGTTTTCCAGAGTTGACCAAGAGTTGACTTTGACCTAGAAGGACCTAGAATCATTTAGAATGCATTGTAGGCTATTCTTATTTCATATTAGACACTTTGTAACATATGGTTGTTCTAAATAGGACTTTGTGACTCTAGTTTGGACTCACATTCTCATCAGACATTCGGAATACCAGACGAGTGCATTCTCTGATAGTCCTTTTATTTACTTGTCAATTTTTATATTTCAGTTTTAGTCAGTTCTATTTGATTCTCGGTTACAAACACGGATTGATATTTCTGGAATTCATGTATACGACACACATATCTACTTCTCTAGCCTCTATTAGAAGAACTACTACAAGAATCACCTACAAGCACCTTCATGTTCTGGCTAGATTTATTCTCAATTTATGTGTCGTGTTATGGATTCACTCATATTTTTTGGGTGGGAAAATACTTGAGTAGACATGTAAATATTTCTAAATACTCAAACCACCTCCCTGTGAATTATACAAGAACGATAGCAAGACAGCGAAGGCTAGGAGGTTCATGAAGGGCTTGATCAAGGAACCGGACTGTAGAGGAGTATGCCGGAGAATTCTGCCGCCTGGGCAGATTCGTTGAGGGCCTTAGCAAGACAGCGAAGGCTAGGAGGTTCATGAAGGGCTTGATCAAGAAAGTCAAGTCCTTGACCAAGAGTAACAGAGATGCTACCTTTGAGCAGATATTAGCAGGAGCCATGGCAGGAGAGGATTACTTTGAGCTCAAGTCCAAGAGGAGTCGGGAAGATTCAGGAGGGGCCAGTGGAAGTAGAAAGCATCCATGTGTACAGAAGATAGTACACTAGCCTCAGCAGATGCATGCACCAGCTCGAGTTCACCAAGGACAACATCAGTCTCAAGGTCAGGACCAGAGGATGCAGAGTTGTGCCTACTACAAGAAGCTGAAACACATTTGGGAGTCTTGTAGGAGGGGGTTGAAGGTTTGCCTATTTTGTGGATCCGATGCTCACTAGATAAAGGATTGCCCTTCGGCACCCCCATTTGGTGGAGCACAGTGTCAGAAAGAGGGAGTTAGGCCACCTGTAGTACATCACCATACCCAGCACCCGAGGGGTAGAGCTTTTGCACTGAGGGCCTAGGAGACCGATGCTGCAGTTGATGGGTTAGCAGGCCTGTCTTTCCTATTCTTCTTTCCCCTCTTGTTGTGTGATTTCATTAGTACCTATCAGGATATTCTTGTGATGTGCTAGATAGTATAGTAACCCTATTCGAGACAGTGAATTACGACCAGTAGGACCATGTTTTGCATCTTTTAGATATAATTTTCTTGACCTTGATTGTCGGGGGGTTTAACCTAAAAGAAGTGCAACCATCTTAAATTTTGAGGACAAAATTTTTCTTAGGGGAGTAGATTTGTAACCACCACTTTTCTAAATTGGGGTATTTTAATAATTTTGTGATATTTTTGAATTTTTATTATTTTATTAGTTAATTTGATTGGTGTGTAGCTTTGAATGGTGTTTTGGTAGTAAAAGGTGGTATAACCTTAGTCAACCTTGATTAGAAGACTAATCATATGATTAGAATTATTTTTGGCTTTTTAGATTTTAATTTAGAGCTATTGTCTATTTTAGGAAACATTTAAATCATTTTTAAGTCATTTTACACATAGCCTTTAAGCCATTTTGTCAATGGGCCTATAAACCAACTTAAGCAGTGCTTGGCCCATGACCAAACCCTAAACCTAATCCCCATACCCCTGGCCAGCCATAAACAGCAGCCCCCCTTTTATTGTGTTTAAACCTAGTAGCCGTCACAAGTTCACAAACCCTATTTTTTTCCTTCGCCTCCAAAGGTCCCATTTTCTTGTTTGTCATCTAAATCCTTACAAACGAAATGTGTTGAGATCATTGGGAGGAGAGAAACCTGCTGGAGACTTGCTAGCGAAGGATCGGAGGCGTTTGACCGGATAAAATCGGCATCGACGCATTTGGAGGCACGTAGCATTGAGATTTTGACTCTCAATAGGTAAACCCCTCTAAACACTAGTTATTCCCGATTTTTCTTCATAGTTGCATCCATATAGGTACCCCGGACCTATGTATAAAGTTTGGAAGGTTTTTGTGTTCTTTTGATAGCTGTATCGGACACGTTTTGCCCCACTGGAACACGTGTTCGACGAAATGCCACTTAGAACTGAAAGTTGGTATTTTTTTATTCTGTTTTCATGAATTTCTTGTTGTTATTATTTGAAATAACTTTTGTGAAGACGGATCTTGATTCGACACGATTTTAGTGTCCGAATCGGACACGGACACGCGTGCGCGAGGCCCGTACATGTCCCCATGCATGCCCTGTTGTCCGAGTGTTATAACTCGACGCACATAATTTCGTTTTACGTGAAACATTATGGACACGTCGGGGCAACCTCTTTCCATGTTCTTCTTAAATTTTATGATGTTTCGTGAAGCGTGCACGGAGAAATCCAACACGCACGGGTCAGCCCGCACTGTGCACACGGCTGAAAATTGTCGCTGACACGACCTTCGTACACGAACATGATGCGACGAGGATCCATTCTAGGAGAACGAGCACGAAGCCCTAGACCTAGGCTACCCAAGGACCCAATTTTGAGACACGGTATGGCTCAAATCGTGAGCCACAGGGCTCGACACGCGTCCACGAGGTCGCACGCGTGTACACACACAGCCGTACGGGTTTGCGTGTCCTGTGTCGCATGGACGCGATGTGGTGTCGTGTCAGTATGTCCTAGACCTAGACAAGGACCCTACCTAGCTATGTGCACGAGCACGAGGCTTCTCGTGTTGCGTGTGGCGTTCAATCGAGCGAAAATGCATGTGCACGTACACTTGTCAATGCACGCGTATCCGATTTTCTTCGATACGCACTCCGTCGATACGATGCAGACATAGTTCGACCCATTGAGTACCCGAGCACGTCACAAACAAATTCACCTTCGTGTTTGCCAAGTTTCATGGGTTCTAGTTGACTATTGTGCGTTTTGGGCTTTGAGTTGGATTTTTGGGTATCGGTTTATATATTTTTGAATTGATTTTGTTATAATTGATTTTCTGAGAATTAAACTGAAACCCCACTTTTCCAGTTTTATAAATTTTTTGATTATTTTATTATTTTATTATTTTATTAATAATATTCAAGTTTGATTAATAATCGTAATGTTTAAAAGTTATAATTGAATTATAATATCATAGTTAATTAATTTATGATTTGGGAGTATCTTCCAATTTATCCTAGCTAACTAGTGTGGTTCCCTAATCTTAACAACTTTCTAACATATATAGGGTATTTATGTAATTAATCTTTGAAGGAGGGGTCTATTGGTAAATTCACCAATTATTCTTCTCTTATAATCTGTAAAGGAGAGAGAAGTATTGCTCTTCTTATTTTCTTTCCAAGCTCATTTCTCAAAACTCTTCTTTCCTATTCCTCTTCTTCCCTAATTTGTTCAGACCTAACCCTAATGGCGATGGCAGCGTCGGTAGCCCCCATCCTTCGGGGAACGAGTCAGCGGTGAAGAGCCCCACTCTAGGCGGCGCTCCCCATTCCGCCGGCGAACGATGTTAGATTGATCATCTCCCTGACGACTAGCAACAACGATGGAGCACAGTTCGTTTCCACCTGGGTGAGTAGCGGTTCCTCTGGTGGTTTCTTCTTCACCGACATCAACAGCTGCGAGTTCGACACTCTTCTCCGATTAGCGATCCCAACTATTGGCAAGACTAGTTCGATCCATTCTGTGTTGTTCGAAATCAAGAAAGAATGGCTTGGTTCTTCCCTTGAATATTTTTCTAATTCCCTGGTTCGGGTGAACTCTGGATGACGCTTCTCAGCGGCTCGACTATGCAGATCTCCTCTAGCGTTGTACGATCCGAGCAGCAGATTATCTCGACAAGCTGACAATGAAGAATTATTCTTCTCCGCTGGTGACGTGCTTCCTCGATTGGACACCTGTCTTGTCCACCAACGGGTCGATCAACTCGACTCTCTTCACCGGAATGACAAAGTCATAGATGATAGATCGAGAGGTCAGTGATCGACTAGGAGGGGTCTAGGAATTGGAGGATGGCTGGACACAAGGAGCTGCGTCCGACTCTCGGGTTGTGTCTTCATCCAATCCTTTTCTCAAGTATTTCTTCTTCCTTCCTAACTTTGAGAGATGTATTGTGATGAACTGGAGTTAATAAGGTGTTCGGACAGGTCTGTGATCGGAACCTAGGGAATTTGAGTGTTTATGGTGTTGGTCAGATCGGTGGATTGGTGTGTTGTTCGTGTCTCCTGCTGTGTTCGAGTCTGGATCGTGTCTGACCGAGTTATTTATCACTGGAGTTTCGTTTTGGGGTCCTACTTTTGTACGTGTTCGGGGATTGGTCGTGTCCAGCCTTGTCATGCTCGACATTAGGGTTGTGTGTCAGGGATCGGCCAAGAGGGGAGTTAGCAAGGACAGAATCACTGTTCGGATTACTCCAGTAGACCGACTATTCTTAATTAAATTTACTATTAGTTGAGTAGTTAAATTTATTGTTGTATATTTTCCTATTTTGTGCTTCGATTTGGTTGTATATTCTCTGTTAGGTTGGATGAGTTATTCTACTTTTATATCTACATAGCCAGTAATAAGTGTAACTCCAGATTGATGAGTTGTGAATTCATTTCTCTTCCTTTAAGTTGAGTTTACAAATTGAGCCTAGTGATCATAAATGGGGTCTTAATTTCCATTGTCTTAATCTTGTGTTACAAGCAAATTAATTGGGCCGAGTTTATTAAGATTAACATTAAGGTTATTTTGGGTCTGGTAACACCCTATGTTATAAGCATCTTTTGCAAGGCTTGGCTTCGCATGTTGTGTAAATGTGTGGGGATGGTCAAGTGTATAACTGTGAGTTAGGACTCACCATGGATAATAGCATTTTCTATTTTTTTGGTGGCACCCATATATACTATCCATAGCTAACATAATTTATGAATGATAGTGTACTTGGTGGACAATGACATATTATTGTTCTATCTATAGTACATTTGTGGATTAGGGCTTATTAGACTAGGCCAAAGTCTAGATGGTAGTATTGCCAACCCATATGATGGTAGTGTCAGTAGTCAATATTGTAATTGCATATTCATAAATATCATGTGGGTGTGCTTTATGAGAGCACGCTAGTATACTTTCAGTATTCTATAGATGGATTTAACTAGTAGATGAGAGTGGTTAGTGCTAATTGTTACAAGTTAATCAAATTGTACCTAAAATTACAGGAGGACATCCAGTTATATTTGGCACCCTTGATCACCCGGAGCAAGGCAAGTACTTTTCTATGGTTTTTGTGCATTTATATATCTTGTACATTTTTGGTGACACGTCCTGACACGATATCCTGCACTCTCGTACTTTCCTGTTCTTGTACTTGTGTCGAGAGGAAAAATACACTAGCTATGTGACCAAACTCGGTTACTATATTCATGTAGATAGCTTAGGCCTCGCATCGTGCACGCGGGTCCTAAGCCGTACCGATATTCATGTACTCATGTACATGTTCCTGTACTTACCCCAGCCGGTCACATAGGCTAGTTGTATTTCAAACATTGTACACATGTCATGTCTTGTACTTCAGTTTTATGGTTACATTCCTATACTTTATTTCCTGTACTTACATTCCTGTTCTTTTCTGTACTTTATATTTCATGTTCTCATGTACTTATTGTCATATCATGATGTTCTTGTTCATTACCTAGAAATATACTTTGCTCCGCTCCTGACAGGATATGTTGCAGGTGCACTTGCAGGATATTGTTCTACCATATGGACCAGAGCCCGGGATATTAGCTGAGCAGGATGGAGACATGAGTTAGCTAGAGGCTTCAGGTTTAGACTGTTTAGCTTTACTCCTAGATATGGTTTTAGTATTCATAGCGTACTTCATTCCTGTTGACTCTGGTACCTTTATGTTATATAAATTTGGGGATTATGGTGATCTTTCGGGGAACGTTTTATAGATGCTGTGATTGTGCACATTCATGTTTATTTGGTTAGTTTTTTTAGCTTGGTACAGCTTACTTCGTCGTATCTAACGACGAAGGCTGGGCGTGTCCGACTCGTATCCGATTGTTCGGGAGTGGGTCGTGACATGTTTTTAGTGGTGGCCCATGCAGGTCTGTCCTAATAGTTCCTAGGTATTAGAGTACTATTGGGGGACTTGATAAAACTAGGGAAAACTTGATCACAGCATAGGAAATCGGGTACATCGGGTATATTAATATTCTATAAACACTTGTTGTTTTAGATTAGTACATTTTAACAGTTTTCTGTTTTTCAGATAGTTCAAAAGTACGCGACACCGGAACGATCGATCCACCTACACTTAAGGATTTTGAGTTTCCACTACCTACTATCACCCTACTATCCCCATGGGTAGTACGTAGTTGACGGAGATGTTTGAAGAGTTCCTTGACAACCAGAGGGGGCATGCCATCCTTTTCGAAGCCAGACTTGTGGATACACTCTCCGAGCCATGAAGGACTTCTAATTTCTAGACTCTCGGATCTTTGGGCTTCCCCGACACCGAGCGCATATCTTGCAACTAGAAGTAGATCGAGAACCTGGAGCCACCACTGAAGATCATCCAAGTCTCTGAAGATCCGACTTCTCTGATCCAGAATGTAGCACAAACAATAGAACGAGACAGGAAGCTTAAGACTAGGAGAGACATGAAGACTTATGACGAAGACAGCAATTACCCGGGACCTGCAAAGCATTGCCACACTCAGACAGCGCTCCTTCAGCCGCGTCATCAGATTCAGATGATGGCCATTTGTTCTTTCTGCCTCCATCCAGGACATCTCTTCGAGGAGTATCGAAGAGGCTCGGACTTTGCCTGTACTACGGATCTTCTGTTCACCGAATGAAGGATTGCCAGCTAGTCGTGGATCACGATGTCCGAGGAGCATCATAATTTTAGCAGCTAGCATGCCAGCAGCCGTATATTCCTGTCAGAGTCCCTACACTTCATCTCCAGCGGGAGATTCAGATTCAGATTCAGTCGACGATCATTTGTATTTTTTGTCGTCGCCCAGGACATCACTACAAACAGTACCGTAAGAGACGGAGGCTATACTAATTCTATGGATCGCCTGTCCATCAAGTCAAAGATTGTCTAGAGAATGTTGGTCACACTGCCCAAGGATGAGCACGAGGAGCACCAATACTACAGTAAGGGGACCCACCTCTTCAGACTCAGCTGCTGCATGCAGCACTACCGCAGGGACCAGCCTACGTCAGGACAGTTAAAGAAGTTGAAGTGATTCCAGTTTCGGAGAAATACTGAAGACAGACTGAAGACAGAAGGCTTCTCTTGCATGGATGTTGAAAACCATGTATCGTGATTCGCAATCCCGTCTTTCCTCAAATTTCTTTTAGCACCTAGATCATTTCTTAAAACTTCTTGTTTTCTATTTTGAAACCTTGGTTGATATTCAAAATTTATTTCGAGATATTGTTTCCTATTTAGTAAACATGTTTCATATTCACAATTCGATAATTGTTTGAAATCCACTACTCGATACTGTTTGCCTATTTCCCTTTCATGACTTTGATTTTCTATTCGAGAGTTGTTTGTCCACTACTTGTTTCGACTTTGTCTTCTATCCAAGATTTTGCTTATTTCATGGATACTTGTTCCTACTCGTTTATTGATATTCTGTTCGCTAATCAAACTTGTACTATTCGAGATTTATTTCTACTTGAAATATCATTCTGAAACCTTGTTTGAACCTTCGCTTCTATTGATGCTTGTTTGAGATTCTATTTCCTATTCATGACTTTATTCGGGACTTGTTCTCTATTTATGACTTTGTTTACTATTAAGATTCGCTTGTTTCATATTTACGATCAAATACCTTGTAACACCCAGTTTTCTAAAATGAGAGTAATTTTAAAATTTTGTAATTATAATCATTTAATAATGATGTTTAAACCATGTTATGATTTTTGGTGATTTTTAATTGATTTAAAACTATTTTAAATATTGAAATGTGATTTTGATGGTTAGCTAGTGTAACCCTAGAATTGCGAAGCCTAGAGACTAACCGTGACCAATGGAGCCTAGTCATGTGATTAGAATGTCATATTACTACTTTTTAGACTAAGGGTATTTTGGTCATTTTTGACTTTTAAATGAAAAATAATTTTATTAATTAAATATGTGCTATTTGTTAGGTTGAGACTTGACTTACAAACTTAGCCTAATCAAGATTAGCCTTAAGCTTAGAGTATTGATTAGGGTATCCTAGTAATGACAAGGTTAATAATATCTAGATATTCTAGGTAAGATATTTACTCTTAAGATATTTGTGAAAAAGGAAGCCCTATGACTAGTTGAACCAATAGGGAGGCTTAGAATTGGGTGGACAACTCCTAGCCACTCATCTAGACCTAAAACCTAACCCTAATTCATTGAATGGCAGCCACAATAGGATCCCCCCTTCCTATAAAGCATCCTTAACAAAGCTCTTTCCTCTTTTTATATTTGCTTAGAACCCAAATAGTTCCTCCCAAAATTTCTTCTCCTAATACCCAAATCAAGTCCAAATTGGTCCTAATCAATTGCATCATCACCCTCTACCATAGTGGAAGCTAGTAGGGGCTTGCTAGCTAGGATTGGGAGTGCTTTGGGTAATTGAAGTTCAAGGGAAAACACTCAACCTCACCCCTTTCATTGAGATTCACTCCCAATAGGTAAATCTCATAAAACCTAGATAAAATCATGTTTTCTTTTCATTGATGCATGCATATAGGTATACCCTAGCTATAGAGTTAGTTTGGTGCAAGGTAGTGTCCATTTCGTGTCCGTATCGGACACGTATCAGCCCATATAAATCGGTGTTCGATGAAATGCCTAAACCAATGTTTTGATAACCATTTTTGAAACTAATTGCATGGATTTATAGCCCAATACATATGTTTTCATTCCCCCATTGACTGAGCACACACTTGTGTCATTTTCGTGTCAAAAATTGACACGGACATGTAGCACGAGACAGTGTCTCGATGTCCTGCTGCCACACGTGTCGTGCTCACTGCACAGGCCATGTGGACCCACCTAAATTGGTGTGGAGGTCGGGGCAGTGACTGAAAAGTCACTCCCCAAGTTTCACGACTCCTCGTGTCCTGTCGGACACAAAAATTGACTCACACTGGTTTTCTACTGACACGCGCGTATGTGAACACCCTACTCTCATATGGGCTTCGTGTCCCACCAGGACACGTCGTGGTGACGTGTCAGGGACTCGAGCATGTAGCTCTATCCCTGGCGAATGTTTGGACACGAGCACGTGTCTTGGTTCGACTTGTGTCGTGTCCACGAGGACACAAACACCCTGCATGAGCCTGTGAGCAGAGCCTGTGCACAGGATTCCTGAACCCTATTTTCTTTGTATTGGACACTTCGTGTCCACTCTTGTGGACACGAATGACACATCCTAGACACATGTACACCTGGGGAACACACCTATATGCTGAATTGTTAATTTCATTGGGTTAATTATGGTTTCGAATACAGTTATTTATGTATCAGTGTCTTTTATTCCAGTTGGGTTTCAACTGTCAGTTAATGTATATAAACCTATTTCCTGAGATTAATTTGCAGTGCAATATTCATAACCTTAAAGATATGAGGTTGGTTTAGCTATGGTTAGTTTTAACCAGTGAACTGAGAATGACAGTTAAGACTAACCTGAGATTCAGTGACTTGTTGAACTGAAAACTGAAACTGAGAATTAATCTCCTTATGTTGAAACTAAGATGAAGGATATGCTGTGAACTGACATTGAGAATGGGATTTGAGTATTGTTTTATAAAAACTGAATTGAGATTTGATGTTAAACTACAGTTCAAAATTTGATTACTGTTAACCTAACAGTTCAAGTATAAACTAAAAACCTGAGATACTCTAATGCAGGTGTAACCTGAACTTTAAGTTGAAGTTTAGGTTTTGCTATTGAATTGTTCACTAATTATATGATATGAACTGAGTTTCAATTTGAATGACCTAGGTTTGGATTTAAATGTTAATATCAAACAAAAACTTATTCATGAACCTGAGAACAGTGAACTGATTTAGGAGGGGTTGAATAAGAAACTGAAAAATGAGAATATTTCCATTTTGTATGAACCTGAGGATTTCTTTTCTATATGTAAACTGAGATTTAATGGCATATAGAAAACTGAACTTAGTTATGTATTTCAACTGAGATTAATTAGGACTTAACCTAAATTCCAATCCTAAGTTTGATTTTGAGTTCAAAACCTATCATAGACACCACACACACCCCCATTCCTGTTAACCCATATCCTACACACACACACACATGTATACCCCCTTAACCCTCTCTCTATCTCTCTATGTATAAATGCATGTAGATATGCATGTATATATATATGTATGCATATATGAATGTATGTATGTATGTATGTATGTAAATATGTATGTATGCATATATGTATGCAATATATGCAAGCATGAATGAATGGAGGGAATACATGTATGTAGGTTATGCAATGTAATGTATTGAATTCAATGCATGAATAGATACATGAATGATATTTGTGCATACATGAATGAATGTAGAGTATGAATGCATGAATGAATGATATATAAGCTATGTAATGAACTCCATGTAATGTATGTAGGCATGTATGTAAAGTATGTATTATATTAGCCTATGTTATAATATAGGATTTTGGTATATAGGTTTGTATATTGTAATATTGTACATAGGCCTAGTATATAGTGTTGCCCTATAGGCTATTATGATGTTGTCTATGTTTAAATATGGTATAGATATGTATATGAGTTGGTTTAGGTTTATAGTTGACCAAAAGTCAACATTGAGTCAATGTGACCAATTGACCTAGGTTGACTAAGTTTGACTTGTTGACTAAGTTTGACTTAGTTGACCAAACCTAAAGTTGACCATTGACCCTTGATAGCCTAAATTTGACCAGTTGACCAAGATAGCCTTGTTGTTGACCGAGCTTGACTAGAGATTGACTTGGTTGACCCAGAGTTGACCAAGAGTTGACTTTGACCTAGATTGGCTTAGAAATCATGTAGATGCATTCTACACTTCATTTATAACCCATGTATACATCTTGACTTATGTTGCTCTAAATAGGACTCAGATACCTCATTTCGGACAGTGTATTCTCACAAACATTCAGATCGCAGACGAGTACATTCTCTGATCGTTTCATACCTGTCATGACTTATATTCTTGCTCTAGATAAGTTTTCTTGATGCTGACACTTGTTATCATGGATTGGTACTATATGGATCTCTTCATGAGATTTTTTCCCCTTAGCGGGAGCATAGGATATTTTATGTCATGTGTTTCATGTACATCATGTATTCCTTGCTCTTGCGTTATTCATGTACACTCATGTTCTCTCATGTTCTTTCATATACGCTCATGTACTTTCATGTGCCCTCATGTACGTTCATGTTTCCTCACGTGCTTCGTGTGTAACCAAAACATCATGTTCGTAACGTAACTTGACTGGATCCTTGTGTATTGATTGTGGGTAGGGGTGAGTATAAATGTTCATATGATTTACCCATCATGTTCACTCTGTTACTTTTCATGTGTTATCATGTACAACACAGCCTTCTCGGCTGGTGTCACTCATGTTCACCCACGTATATCATGTTCAAACCAAGCCAGTTACAGGCCATCTCGTACTCTAAATCACTAGTCACTTACAGTTCTTACTTATCATGTATATATTTCCAGTTATCAAATATCTTTCCTATTTTTTATGTACATCTTCTTACAACATTTTATGTATCTTACTCTATTGCTTGCTTTATATTTCCTGCCATGATATGAACTGCATGAGATGTATTGTGCTCACTCCCGTCCCGACTGGACCTATTAAAAATATTACTGATGATACCGAGGATTTCTGTCCAACCTACTATGGAGCCCATCTAGACGACACCTGCGAGTTGGACCCACAGGAGGATCCAGCTCTAGCTGAGGACGTCATCCCTACTGCTTAGACTAGATTAGCTAGGTTTTATCTTATTTCTTATGTCATTTGTATTGACTTTAGAGTTGTATTATTTTCTGGATGTTTGTGATGTTGTGTCATTTAGACACTTAGACTTTCTCTTCTGTTTGTACCTCAGTTTGAGGATTTCATATTTATCATATCGTGCTATTTCCATATCTAGATTTGTGATTGAGTTGTACCTTATGTGATTTGTCCTCCGTTCGGAGAGTATGTCATATTGTATTTAGTTTGTGATAGTGACCTAGGACAGCGTTCTACCACCGACACTGCGGCGTAGGCTAGACGTACCCACTTCTCGTGCCCCTATACTGGGTGCGGGTCGTGACATACCTTATTTCCTATTTGAACCTATTTTCTAGTCACTATTTGAAACCTTGTTTCCTCGTTGAGATTTTCTATTCGAGATTTTATTGAAACTTGTTTCCGGTACGAGATTTTATTTCTTAATTTGAAACTTCGTCTCCTATCTGATTCTTTGCTTCTGTTCATCCTTCGAGACTCTGTTATCCTTTTGGGATAACGTCCCATATATGGAATCTTATTACCATCCCATGTTTTATTTGATATTTCGGTTACCGTTTGAAACTTTGTTCACTGTTGAGATTTAAAATCTCCTTGCTGCCCTTTTAGTACTCACTACTCCTTGATTGGATCCGTTGTTTCTCTATAGTACCTAATAAATCCTTGTATTCTAACAGACAGATACATCATCTTTATTATGACTTGGACTATCGGAACTCATTTTGAATTCTTTGAAATCCTTTAAAATTCTTATGGATAAGATTGAGAGACTATTCGATGACCTACTGGGACGTGGCAGTTGCGTGTTGCAGTCATTATCTGGACTACGAAGACTAAGGGTTCACTGCAGTCAGCTGTGCATTGGCGAGGCAAGAACTCTAAGTTGAAGTGATTTCAGACATTCATAGGTTTTCGAGTATTATTGAGACTTTGTCATATTCTTCATATCTTGATCTTTTAGGTTATTTCGTCAATGATTATTGGAAAATGGATAAAGTTGATAGAATATTCGGCAACATATTGTGATTTGAGTGTAACACCCTATTTTCTGAAATTGGGAATTTTTGAAAATTTATTATTTTTATTATTTATTAGTGGTATTGTAGTCATGGTATAATTTTATAGTGATTATTAGTGTGATTAAACCATTATCTAAGTCATGCTAAGTCATGACTTATGACTTTGTGATTTTGGTTAGTATAACTTAGTGTAAACCCTAGTTTTCTCTAACCTAGAAGTTGCCATGACCATGAGAGCTTAGCCATAGGCTTAGAACATCAAATTAGTGATTTTTAGCCTAAAGGGTATTTTGGTAAATTTCTAGAAATTATTTGGAATTATTTAGATTTATGTGTTTTTATTATTGTTTAATTAGTTGATTAGTGTCATGTTAGCTTCTAACCTAGTTTAGCACTAATCTAGAGGTTAGTTACTAACCTAGAATGATAAGGGGATAGATATTAGTCATAGGATAAAGTGGGTTAAATATCTAGATATTACTTTTTAGATATTTTACCAAAAACACTCAAAATATCCAACCCCTTTACACAAGTCCTTGCCTTAACCTAGAAGCAAGCCAAGGACACCTCCCCTACCCCCCCCATGGCAGCCAAGGACCCCCCTTGGCAGCCCACAATTCTATAAAATCCCATTGAATTAATTCATGAATGAAATTACATGAATTTTATTCCACAAAAATTTCCATTCCTTCAACCCTTCATAACTTGATCATTCTTGATCCAAATTGACTCTAGTCTCTTGCATTGGAACCCTACAACATCTAGGGAGCTAAGGGAAGCTAGAAATTCAGAATTTGTGAGACTTTGGACATTGGGAGTCGAAGAAGGATTTCATTCAAATAGGCCTATATTTGAGGATTTTGCACAAATAGGTAAATGCCCATAAACCTTGTTAAAATTGTGTTTTCTCTTCATATTAGCATGCATCTAGGTACTAGGGTACTGTGGGTAAAATTTGGTGAAGGTTAGAGTCGGTTTGGTGTCCGTATCGGACACGTATCTAGGTTTTAATTCAAGTGTTTGATGAATTGCCTCTGTAAATTAAATGTTATTATTTTTGAAAACTATTTGAACAAGTTTTTAGTTCTATAGGTGTAGGTCATAGAACCATAACCCTGAGCACACTTCGAGTCGTGTCCGTGTCCAAAACAGGACACGAACACACTGTAAAACAACACTGTGTACACTGTTAAATCCCAAGTGTTTGACACTTTGTATTGTGTCCACACGTGTCGTGGACACAATACAGACACATGGACACAAACCTAGACCCCAGGCCTACCCCCTGACACGAGCACGTGGCCCCACGTGCCACGTGTGAAGTACACGAACCCCCGACACTTGTGCACGAGGCACTGCGTAGCTCCCCTGCTACCAGACCCCTCGTGTGGACACGACACGACACGTGGACACGTGCCACTTGGCACAGACCTAGGGGCAGTGTCTGATAAGACACCCCTAAAGTCTTGTGTCACGACGTGTCGTGTCGAGGGAGAAAATCCACTCGCACGGGTCGTACACTGGCACAGCACACGCGTTTCAGACCTCTCTGATACGCACGTAGAACTCGGACACGCGGACACTTGGACACGAATCAGGTTAGTGGACACCTAGTAGACCCCTAGGCGAACTTTCCCCCATGAGCACGAGACACGACGTGTCTTGTGTCGTGTACACGAGACACGTAAAGTTCAGCCGACACGTGCCCTAATAATTTACCTGTTTTCGAATTTCGACTCGTGGACACGTTGTGTCGTGTCTTGGTCGTATCTCAGGCACCTAGGACACTAGAGTGGACCCTACCCTACCATTACCAACCTAGAGTTTCGAGCCTTAGCTCGGTTTTGTTGAGAAAATAGGATTACCTAGTTTCGATACACAGTTCCTGTTTTTCCTGATTTTAGGATATTTTGCAGTTTTGTGAAAACGAATTTCAAACCTATTTTGATCTGTTTTAATCCATTGTATTAATGTATTCTAGTATGTAAATACGTAGTATATATGTATATGTGAGTGTGGGTGAAATTTGGGGCTAATTGGTTGTGTGTACGTATAGTTATGTATATATATACATATATGTATATATGAATTGTGTGTGTGTGTAATTGGGGGCTGGACTTTGGTTCCAGAAATTAGGAACCCCCATTCCCCTACTGTCCAGCACTCTCTCACTGTCTCTCTCTCTCTTTCCCATCTCTCTAATTCTCTCTCTCACTTTATATCCCTCTCTCTCTTCCCTCTCTATATATATATGTAATATATATAAGTTATATATATAAATATGTATATATATATATATTGATATATATATATATATTGTATTAGATTATACATGGTATTATGTATATATATATATGTGAGTGTGGGTTGTATTATATAGAGTATTACATATTGGTATTGGGTAGTAGATAGATAGTGTATGTCTATATATATAGATATATATATATATATATAGTATGACTTCTAGTATAGGTTTATATAGAAACCTAAACACTAGCCTATGGCCAAGATTATTAGCCTATGGTTTGGGGCTAACCCTAATGGACTAAAACCCAACTTGTTGACCCTTGTTGACTAAGGGTTGACCAAAGTCAATCTTAGGTCAAAGTTGACCTAGTTAACCTAGAATTGACTAGGAATGACCTAAAACAACTAGTTTGACTAGTTTGACTAAAACCCTAACTAGTTGACTAGTGTTGACCTAACTTTGACTAGTGTTGACCTAACTTTGACTAGTGTTGACCTAACTTTGACTAGTTTGACTTTAGAGTTGACCAAGAGTTGACTTTTGACCAGATTGACCTAGAATCATGTAGTATGCATTGTACACTCTATTTTTACCATTGTGGATACATTGTGACTTGTATTGCTCTGATTAGGAGCCATACACCTCTCCTTAGACAGTATATCTTCTTCAGACATTCAGTTATCAGGCGAGTACATTCTCTGACCGTTTCATATTTGCCAGGATTTATATTCTTGCTCTAGCTTACTTTACTTGATGCTGACACGATTGTTATCACGGATTGGTACTATATGGATCTTTTCATGAGATGTTATCCCCCTCGGGAGCATCAGGTACTTTTGTCATGTGTGTTTCACTTACATCATGTATCTCATGCTTCTATTTTCATGTATCTTCATGTATAAGCTAGTGACTCATGTACTCTCATGATCACCGAGCCTCCATGAATCTTCATGAATCACTCACGTATCACCCAATTATGGGCTTATCACGAATCTTAACATAACCTGAATGGATCCTTGTGTATTGATTGGGGATGGGGGAGTGGAAATAGTCATGTGGATATTACCCCAGTAGCTGTAGTCATGAATCACTTCTAGCTGTAGTCATGAATCTCCTATGCCATTTCACATGTCTATATTTTACTCTGACTCACTAGACACTGCTAGTTCTCTATATACAGTAGATATTTCCTTTACAGCTATCTCTTTTGCTACATGTATCTTCCTTCAGCAGTTCCTGTATTTTACTCTATTGCATGCTTTATATCTCCTATCATTCTATGCACTGCGTGAGATGTATTGTGCTCGTTCCCGTCCTGATTGGACCTGTTGAAAATATTACAGAGGATGAGGAGGAGGCCCTGGTGTCTACCTATTATGGAGCAGGACTAGATGATACTTATGTTGTGGACCCTCAGCAGGATCCACCTGCAGCTGAGGATGTTGTTCCAGTAGTCTAGACCAGTTTAGCCTAGGCAGTCTTTTCTATATTTACTTTTGTCTCACATCTGAGTTGTATTTTGAGATGTTGAGTTATGTATAGACTCTTAGTCTTGTATTATGAGTTGACATTCTGGATGTTATGTATCTTAGACACTTAGTCTTATTTCATCTATGCTATGGTTCTCTTTGAGTTACTATCTATCTTCTGTCTTTCGTTCTTCTACCCTAGATGTGATTGAGATGTATATTGTTATGTCACCTCCATTCGGAGAGTATAAACTGTACAGGTACTTTGGTATTGTTAGATGATTGACCTAGGACAGCGTTCTACCGCCGACACTGCGGCGTAGGCTGGGCGTTGTTACGTTCTCGTACCCTAACAGTGGGTGCGGGTCGTAACACATTTTTAGTGGTGGCCCATGCAGGTCTCGAGTTTATGTAGTGGTATTCGAACTAGAGTATCACTACAGCCTGCGATAGGATTTGAGGAATAGGCTTAGAGAGAGTGGATACTCAATCACTGCTAGGATACTTTGAGAGATTCCTGGGATGACCCTTGAGAATCTCATTTGAAATTACGATTTAAACTCCTTTTCCCTTGATTGAATTTGATTTTGGAGGATTCACTGTAGAACTTTGAATCCTGGTGTTAGTTGATGATTTTGAAATTTTTTTTTTGTAGTTGTTGATTTTAATTTCTTAGTGTTAGATTAATATCTTTTATTTTAAGGTACTCAATCACATTTATGAGAAAACTCTTATCTGTTTCTTGCCATCTAATCCTCTTGCTAATTGCTTTTCATTGAAAAGAACTGTCCCCTCTATTTTGCATCTTGCTCAGCTTCTTCTACCAAACTATGTGACTGTATCCCAAACCTGACTTACTCGACATTTTCTCAAATCAAGACTTTATTGAGACCTTCTAACCTTGACCCTTGATTGATCGAACCCTAACTATATTCATCTAGTAGCCTATCTATCCCTAGGACTGTGTTCCTAAATTATTTACTAGATTCCTGATTAATTTTATTTCATGAGTTAAATTGATCTTCTTCAATTTTTGCATCAATTTGTCACGTCTCGAACTCCCACTTTCTATTCTAGATCATTGGACGTCCTTTACCGTGACTTAGATATTCAGAGTATAATACTAGCTGTTACCTCCCAACAAACTTTACATGTAAGACCTAGACTAGCCACCTTCATGTAGGTATTCCATGTCCCACTAAAATCCGTCTCCTTGTACTCTATTTTCTTGATATAATTTTCTGGTCAAATGGCTAAACTATAACCTCTACCATGATACTAAATTAATTCTTATTTCAATTAGAGATCCACCTTGGCTCAATCCTTTCGACCTGGTATGTGATGGTGTTCTGCTTGAACCCTCAAATACTTAACCTTGTACCTTACCTTGAATGCTTGACCCGATTGGTTAAGAATCTTGGACTATGTCTCTTCCTTCATCATTCCACCCTTACTTATATCTTATGCTATAAATTTATCCTCAAGTTTTACAAGCTTATCCTTTTCGAGCTTGATCATGGTATATTTTATTGGGTGTACACCCACTAATATATTATCTAATCAGAACCGGCGCATGATGGTCTGATCAACCTATTGCGTTTTGGTTCGCTTTTTTATATATTAATCTACGTGGATGGAGACATAATTAAACTTGCCCTAGAATCTTATCCACAACAGCCTTGACAATTCTCCTTGGAATTATTTTATCACCTATGAACCTCGTATTCATACCCAGTTGGATTAAATTTAATCATGACCTGGATCTTCATCATTGGATGCTCGTGCTCATACTTGATTTCATTAATTTCCTATCTTGTCCAATCTCAATTTATCCTAAAATTGATCAACTTAGATCATGTCAAGACAAAAATCTATTCGTGATTGTTTGTACCTAAATTTTCAATTTTCTTTTTATGGAATGGTAACTTTAATGATTTCTCACTTGTTAATGACCCATTTTCATATAGGGTGGTAGACGACCCTATAGCCTTGATGATTGTTGTTCGCTTACCTTCCCAATTAGGACACCTTAGATTGCTTGTACGTTTTGATACCATAGGACAGTATTGATCTAGAATGACTAGTACACCTAGATGAGACCACAGACTGTTCCATTTAACCTGTCCCCCTGGTACCACTATTCATCATGATTTTGGTTCAATATAGGCCATAGACCTTTCCCACTCTAAATTATGATCACCGTAGACACATTACCGTGACTTTAAAATTTGGAGCACAAGGCTAGTTGTTTTCTCAAAACTGATTTCACGTATATGACATACTACACCCATGACCTTAGTGTTCCACTCAGGCATACCATCATGTGCTTCATTTGCTTAGTACGATTTTCCTGACCCGAGACTCCATCCTGATTTACCCCATGGAGTTACTTGATTTCGATTTGAATTGATGACACCTTATGACCTAAAACTGTCAGCCAATTTTTGGACATGACCCAGTATAGGTCTACTACCCATATATTGCTTGTTGACCTTGTATGTTGCTAGGTAGTAGCTTCGTCCCCGATTGTTGGAGGTTTGACCTAGGAGGAGTACGACCATCTAAATTTCGAGGACGAAATTATTTTAAGGTGGGTAGACTTGTAACACCCTATTTTCTGAAATTGGGGATTTTTGAAAATTTATTATTTTTATTATTTATTAGTGGTATTGTAGTCATGGTATAATTTTATAGTGATTATTAGTGTGATTAAACCATTATCTAAGTCATGCTAAGTCATGACTTATGACTTTGTGATTTTGGTTAGTATAACTTAGTGTAAACCCTAGTTTTCTCTAACCTAGAAGTTGCCATGACCATGAGAGCTTAGCCATAGGCTTAGAACATCAAATTAGTGATTTTTAGCCTAAAGGGTATTTTGGTAAATTTCTAGAAATTATTTGGAATTATTTAGATTTATGTGTTTTTATTATTGTTTAATTAGTTGATTAGTGTCATGTTAGCTTCTAACCTAGTTTAGCACTAATCTAGAGATTAGTTACTAACCTAGAATGATAAGGGGATAGATATTAGTCATAGGATAAAGTGGGTTAAATATCTAGATATTACTTTTTAGATATTTTACCAAAAACACTCAAAATATCCAACCCCTTTACACAAGTCCTTGCCTTAACCTAGAAGCAAGCCAAGGACACCTCCCCTACCCCCCCCATGGCAGCCAAGGACCCCCCCTTGGCAGCCCACAATTCTATAAAATCCCATTGAATTAATTCATGAATGAAATTACATGAATTTTATTCCACAAAAATTCCCATTCCTTCAACCCTTCATAACTTGATCATTCTTGATCCAAATTGACTCTAGTCTCTTGCATTGGAACCCTACAACATCTAGGGAGCTAAGGGAAGCTAGAAATTCAGAATTTGTGAGACTTTGGACATTGGGAGTCGAAGAAGGATTTCATTCAAATAGGCCTATATTTGAGGATTTTGCACAAATAGGTAAATGCCCATAAACCTTGTTAAAATTGTGTTTTCTCTTCATATTAGCATGTATCTAGGTACTAGGGTACTGTGGGTAAAATTTGGTGAAGGTTAGAGTCGGTTTGGTGTCCGTATCGGACACGTATCTAGGTTTTAATTCAAGTGTTTGATGAATTGCCTCTGTAAATTAAATGTTATTATTTTTGAAAACTATTTGAACAAGTTTTTAGTTCTATAGGTGTAGGTCATAGAACCATAACCCTGAGCACACTTCGAGTCGTGTCCGTGTCCAAAACAGGACACGAACACACTGTAAAACAACACTGTGTACACTGTTAAATCCCAAGTGTTTGATACTTTGTATTGTGTCCACACGTGTCGTGGACACAATACAGACACATGGACACAAACCTAGACCCCAGGCCTACCCCCTGACACGAGCACGTGGCCCCACGTGCCACGTGTGAAGTACACGAACCCCCGACACTTGTGCACGAGGCACTGCGTAGCTCCCCTGCTACCAGACCCCTCGTGTGGACACGACACGACACGTGGACACGTGCCACTTGGCACAGACCTAGGGGCAGTGTCTGATAAGACACCCCTAAAGTCTTGTGTCACGACGTGTCGTGTCGAGGGAGAAAATCCACTCGCACGGGTCGTACACTGGCACAGCACACGCGTTTCAGACCTCTCTGATACGCACGTAGAACTCGGACACGCGGACACTTGGACACGAATCAGGTTAGTGGACACCTAGTAGACCCCTAGGCGAACTTTCCCCCATGAGCACGAGACACGACGTGTCTTGTGTCGTGTACACGAGACACGTAAAGTTCAGCCGACACGTACCCTAATAATTTACCTGTTTTCGAATTTCGACTCGTGGACACGTTGTGTCGTGTCTTGGTCGTATCTCAGGCACCTAGGACACTAGAGTGGACCCTACCCTACCATTACCAACCTAGAGTTTCGAGCCTTAGCTCGGTTTTGTTGAGAAAATAGGATTACCTAGTTTCGAAACACAGTTCCTGTTTTTCCTGATTTTAGGATATTTTGCAGTTTTGTGAAAACGAATTTCAAACCTATTTTGATCTGTTTTAATCCATTGTATTAATGTATTCTAGTATGTAAATACGTAGTATATATGTATATGTGAGTGTGGGTGAAATTTGGGGCTAATTGGTTGTGTGTACGTATAGTTATGTATATATATACATATATGTATATATGAATTGTGTGTGTGTGTAATTGGGGGCTGGACTTTGGTTCCAGAAATCAGAAACCCCCATTCCCCTACTGTCCAGCACTCTCTCACTGTCTCTCTCTCTTTTCCATCTCTCTAATTCTCTCTCTCACTTTATATCCCTCTCTCTCTTCCCTCTCTATATATATATGTAATATATATAAGTTATATATATAAATATGTATATATATATTGATATATATATATATATATATTGTATTAGATTATACATGGTATTATGTATATATATATATGTGAGTGTGGGTTGTATTATATAGAGTATTACATATTGGTATTGGGTAGTAGATAGATAGTGTATGTCTATATATATAGATATATATATATATATATATATATATATATATATATATATATATATATATATATATATATATATATATATATATAGTATGACTTCTAGTATAGGTTTATATAGAAACCTAAACACTAGCCTATGGCCAAGATTATTAGCCTATGGTTTGGGGCTAACCCTAATGGACTAAAACCCAACTTGTTGACCCTTGTTGACTAAGGGTTGACCAAAGTCAACCTTAGGTCAAAGTTGACCTAGTTAACCTAGAATTGACTAGGAATGACCTAAAACAACTAGTTTGACTAGTTTGACTAAAACCCTAACTAGTTGACTAGTGTTGACCTAACTTTGACTAGTGTTGACCTAACTTTGACTAGTGTTGACCTAACTTTGACTAGTTTGACTTTAGAGTTGACCAAGAGTTGACTTTTGACCAGATTGACCTAGAATCATGTAGTATGCATTATACACTCTGTTTTTACCATTGTGGATACATTGTGACTTGTATTGCTCTGATTAGGAGCCATACACCTCTCCTCAGACAGTATATCTTCTTCAGACATTCAGTTATCAGGCGAGTACATTCTCTGACCGTTTCATATTTGCCAGGATTTATATTCTTGCTCTAGCTTACTTTACTTGATGCTGACACGATTGTTATCACGGATTGGTACTATATGGATCTTTTCATGAGATGTTATCCCCCTCGGGAGCATCAGGTACTTTTGTCATGTGTGTTTCACTTACATCATGTATCTCATGCTTCTATTTTCATGTATCTTCATGTATCAGCTAGTGACTCATGTACTCTCATGATCACCGAGCCTCCATGAATCTTCATGAATCACTCACGTATCACCCAATTATGGGCTTATCACGAATCTTAACATAACCTGAATGGATCCTTGTGTATTGATTGGGGATGGGGGAGTGGAAATAGTCATGTGGATATTACCCCAGTAGCTGTAGTCATGAATCACTTCTAGCTGTAGTCATGAATCTCCTATGCCATTTCACATGTCTATATTTTACTCTGACTCACTAGACACTGCTAGTTCTCTATATACAGTAGATATTTCCTTTACAGCTATCTCTTTTGCTACATGTATCTTCCTTCAGCAGTTCCTGTATTTTACTCTATTGCATGCTTTATATCTCCTATCATTCTATGCACTGCGTGAGATGTATTGTGCTCGTTCCCGTCCTGATTGGACCTGTTGAAAATATTACAGAGGATGAGGAGGAGGCCCTGGTGTCTACCTATTATGGAGCAGGACTAGATGATACTTATGTTGTGGAGGATCCACCTGCAGCTGAGGATGTTGTTCCAGTAGTCTAGACCAGTTTAGCCTAGGCAGTCTTTTCTATATTTACTTTTGTCTCACATCTGAGTTGTATTTTGAGATGTTGAGTTATGTATAGACTCTTAGTCTTGTATTATGAGTTGACATTCTGGATGTTATGTATCTTAGACACTTAGTCTTATTTCATCTATGCTATGGTTCTCTTTGAGTTACTATCTATCTTCTGTCTTTCGTTCTTCTACCCTAGATGTGATTGAGATGTATATTGTTATGTCACCTCCATTCGGAGAGTATAAACTGTACAGGTACTTTGGTATTGTTAGATGATTGACCTAGGACAACGTTCTACCGCCGACACTGCAGCGTAGGCTGGGCGTTGTTACGTTCTCGTACCCTAACAGTGGGTGTGGGTCGTGACATTGAGTCACGGAGCCGAAAGTCCACTACAGTCAGATATATACTGGCGGGGTAGAGATTCTAAGTAAAGTGATTTCAAATGGCTATATGTTCTCGGACACCATAGAGACTATATCCCTTTTATATGATTATTGATATTCCGATAATCAGAAATCCTTGCATGTTCGCCTTAATTGATACTAATACCTCCTGAAAAGTTTCCATACGTTTTGTCAAATCAACCCTTGCAATTTTCCTTCTAGCATTTTATCGTTAGATCATTTGGGTTCCTCAAATACACATTGTTAGATTTTAATCCTGTTTCACTAGATCTCGTACTTATGTTTGACCGTGTTTTGTCTAAACTCTGATCTTAATTATGCCTACCTAATCATGATTTTTGTTATCTGATTTCAGTTCAACCATGTTAAAACTTTCGATTTTGATCGTCCCCTCCTGATTTATCTCTCTAAATCGTAATTGAAATCCATTCCATCTCGTGCCTATTTAATTTTCAATCATTTTTAAATTGTGTTACTTCTACTCCTTGTATGTAATCATTGTAATTGGTCTTAAAGAAAAAAAGAAAAAAAAATTGTGATCATTGTAAATCATGGCATTTTATTTTTTCCATTTATTTGGTCATGCTAAATCATTCCAAATTTGTGTAATCTTAGTACCTAATTAGTGAGCGTACTCACACCCGTGCCTAACCGATTTGGACCTCATGTGGTTTCTGTATCATATCGTACTTTTCAAAATTTCGAGGACGAAATGTTTGTAAGGAGGGCAGACTTCTAACCCCACTTTTCCAGTTTTGTAAAATTTTGGATTATTTTAATATTTTATTAATAATATTCAAGTTTGATTAATAATCATAATATTTAAAAGTTATAATTGAATTATAATATAATAGTTAATTAATTTATGATTTGGGAGTATATTCTAATTTATCCTAACTAACTAGTGTTGTTCCCTAATCCTAACAAATTTCTAACAGATGTAGGGTATTTATGTAATTAATCTTTGGAGGAGGAGTCTATTGGTAAATTCACCAATTATTCTTCTCTTATAATCTGAAGAGGAGAGAGAAGTATTGCTCTTCTTATTTTCTTTCCAAGCTCATTTCTCAGAGCTCTTCTTCCCTATTCCTCTTCTTCCCCAATTCGTTCAGACCTAACCCTAATGGCGATGGCAGCGTCGGTAGCCCCATCCTCTGGCGAATAAGTCAGCGGTGCAGAGCCCCACTCTAGGCGGCGCTCCCCACTCCGCTGGCGAGTGACGGTGGATTGATCATCTCCCCGACGATTAGCAACAGCGATGGAGCGGAGTTCGTTTCCACCTTGGTGAGTAGTGGTTCCTCTTATGGTTTCTTCTTCCCCGACATCAACTACTGCGAGTTCGACACTCTTCTCCGATCAGCGATCCCAACTATTGGTAAGACTAGTTCGATCCTTTCTGTGTTGTTCGAAATCAATAAAGAATGGCATGGTTCTTCCCTTGATTGTTTTTCTTCTTCCCTGGTTCGGATGAACTCTGGATGACGCTTCTCGATGACTCGGCTATGCAGATCTCCTCCAGCAACGTACGATCCGAGCAGCAGATTATCTCGACAAGCCGACGACGACGAATTGTTCTTCTCTGCTGGTGACGCTCTTCCTCGATTGGGCACCTGTCTTGTCCACCAACGGGTCGATCAACTCGACTCTCTTTATCGGAATGACAAAGTTAAAGATGATAGATCGAGAGGTCAGCGATCGACTAGGAGGGGGCTAGGAATTGGAGGATGGCTGGACACAAGGTGCTGCGTCCGACTCTCGGGTTGTGTCTTCATCCAATCCTTTTCTCAGGTATTTCTTCTTCCTTCCTAACTTTGAGAGATGTAATGTGATGAACTGGTGTTAATAATATCACGACCCGTACCCAGTGTAGGGGCACGAGAAGTGGGTACGTCCAGCCTACGCCGCAGTGTCGGCGGTAGAACGCTGTTCTAGGTTACTATCTAATCAACAACATACACAATTATATAATGTACTTGTCAAATCTCAACTCCGAATGGAGGACAAGTATAGATATAACAAAATTTCAATCACAGTCTAAGCACGATATGATAACACAGAAGTTTATAACTAAAGACCAAACAACAACAACAAATATAAACTACTAAATATTACTATCTCAAACAAACTCAAATACAAACTCAATATCTCAAGTTATTACAATTCAAGTTCTAAAACATGAAAACTAAACCAAGTCTACTAGCTAGTCTCTCGATCACTCCTGAGTGTCGGGGCCATTGGTAGCTAAGCCATCTCCTGCTCCAAGGCAAGTAGGGCAAATGTTCTCAGGGCAAGCATCTGTAATATTTTTAACAGGTCCAGTCAGGACAGGAACGAGCACAACTCATCTAGAAATCCTAAGTAAATGACAGAAAACTATAAAGTAGTTATAGACAGTTGTATTGATGAACATGGCAGTTTATATTCAGGTGATGATATAGAGAACAGTTAAGGTACAAGGAATGTAAGGTACAAAATAAGAGAAGAAACATGGCAAAAAAGACTGTAAAATAAGATCTAGCTGAACTAGAGTAACATGATATAAGTCTAGACAGTACAATATAAGTCGAGTGTAATCCCAATGTGAGTCTAACACAAGATGAGTCGAATATGATTCCAGTACATTATGAGTCGAATGTGATTCTAATCATTGTTCTAATAAGGTGATTCGAATAAGGTGGTACGAATAATGATTCACATGATGTTCTAACAATGATTCGAATTAATTCTCCAAGTGTCTTTTAAAATACCGAGATCGACATGTAAATCGCTGTAGGTAATACAGTACACCACACACTAATCAGGTGAGGGATGGCTATCATACGAATATCATTCACAGAGGGGTGATTCGAATAGTGGGAATATCTACATGTTTAATCAGTATTTCTTCGTCCAATCTAATACAAATGAATCCATAATCCAACACATAAGATGAATACAAGTCCAACCATCACATGAAGATACGAATAGGTGGTTCGAATAGTAGGGCCAGACAAGTAAAGTATGTGTGTTACATGCTTAAATTTAGAAGGCCAATACGTGTTGTAACAAAGCATCACATAGAACTAACTAGAACTGAAGTACAGTAATTGACAAGTAAATGAATGAACTATCAGAGAATGTACTCGCCTGACACTCTAAAAAGAGTAGTGTAATATCAGATATCTACAACAGAGTCACAATGTCCTAAATAGAGTAGTACAGGTTATAATGTGTTTAAAATAAGGTAAATGAAGTTTACAATACAATCTACATAATTTCTAAGCCAATCTCGGTCAAAGTCAAACTTGGTCAACTCTAGGTCAAACCAAGTCAATATCTAGTCAAACTAGGTCAACAACAAGGCTATCTTGGTCAACTGGTCAAACTTAGGCTAGCAAGGGTCAATTTGGTCAATGGTCAACTATTGGTCAACTTTAGGGTTGGTCAACTAAGTTAATCTTAGTCAACTAAGTCAACATCTAGTCAAATTAGGTCAATTGGTCACATATAGACTCAATGTTGATTTTTGGTCAACTCTAGTCAATCTTGAACTATTGGGTCAAACCTTGGCCAATTCTAGGGTTTGAAATATGATAAGTAACTAATATCTAGGCAACTAGGTACTAGTCAAACTTACATTAACTAACTCACTCTAACCATATACCATATACCCTAAGGCTTATGTATAAATATATACAAGGACACTACCACTTCTACCTAACCTTCAACTTCAAATATCTATATATATATATTGTAGACACATTCAAGTCAGAATAATTATAGATACAACCAACTCTAATATCTATGACTAACCTCCCTATTTGCCTTTCCAATACCCAAACTTATCTACCGATACTACTATCTGTCGAAGGACAGATAACTAATATCAGTTTGCAACTGATACTCCAATCACCTCTCATATCCACACCTATATCTATTACCTGCCTTGCCCTCAATACCCCTCATGGCCCTACCTAAAGGCACACACTCACTCATATCCTAAAGTCACTCAAAACACACACACACATATATATAAAGACTAAACTAACCAAGCCAATGCCAAGCCAAGTAGGCTTCCTGGCTGCTACTTGCCTGCAAGCAAGGCAGTTGCTTGCTCACTGCTGCAATGCATTGCCTTGCCATGGCATTTGCCTGAAGGCAGGCTGCTAGCTGCTGCTAAAGCAATGCCAAAAGCCCACTGCCCAAACACCTTGCTATTACTCAAGTATCTAAACCCTCACAACACTCTAATACATATATACCTCTCCTCTCACACACACATATAAATACAACTCAACATAACCCAACTCAAGTATCAGAAAAATGATAGGCCTTATGCATATCTCTATTCCTATTGATGCTCTCTGTTGTAATTGATGATCATCAGTTCATCACACATACACACAACATGAGCCCTCTCTAACTCAACTAATACAAGTTCATATGTTCTATTGATGATCAAAGAAATATACCAACACTCACTACTCACAAACACTCATAAGAACACACACACGACAGAGATGCACATACCTATATACATAAAGAGACAACCTACATATACATGCATAAATCAAACAACCCCACATCTATCAATCTCAGGAATCCACTCTTAAACATTAACTAGGTCCTGAATTCTCAGGTAAACCCAAAACTCAGCTCAGAAATGACAGTTTCACAAAATTCCCTAATTCGAAAAGCCAACAAACATCCAAACTCGAAATTAATTAAGAATATATAGTGTACAGAGTTAGGAACATACCAGGCATGTCCACGTGTCCATTCGTGTCCAGAAATTAGGACACGAAGGTGTCCAAATATGCAAAAATTTAGTGTATCAGAAACAGTGAAAAGCTGTCTCGTGCATGCATGTCGGGTCATTGTGGACTCGACATAAAGCTCGAAGTGTGTTGAGCTCGTGCACATGTGTAGAGAGGATATAGGGCTAGGTTCGTGTCACCCTGCACAGTGTCTAGGTTGTGTCGTGTCCTTGTTTGAGTAGCGTATCAGAGAGAGATTTCGTGCGCGTGCACAGTGAGAACGAGACAGTGCAGCTTCGATTTCTCCTCGTGTGGTGAACCATTTCACCTGAGATTTTGGGGGCATGCTGTCAGTATATGCCCCCTCGTGTCCACCAAAAATTATTTCATTTAAGCCGTGTCGTGTCCGCTAGGACACCCGAGCAGCAGGAAAGCTGTACGAGCCTCGTACGGTATCTCGTGCTGCGTATCCGTGCCCTAAAACAGTGTCCAAACATCCCTAAAATCGACTCAGTCGATTTGATATATGTTCTCCACCTAATTAGCTATAAATACATGTAATTAGTTTTGCAAATTATTAAAATCTATTTCTTTGTGGCATTTCACCAAATACTTATTTAAAAATACCGTATGTGTCAGATACATACACTAAATGGACACGAGATCGTACCAAACTTGGGCTACACCTAGGGGAAACCTAAATGAATGCATATATGGAAAGAAATCGGGAATTTATTAGGGTTTGTAGGGTTTTACCTATTGCGAGTTCAAACTCAATATAAAGAGCCTAGAGTTGATGTCTTTCTCGATTTGCTACGGTTCAAATGTCCTCAAACCTTGCTAGCAAGCCTTCACAAGTCTTCTCTACTGTTGGGGATGATGATGCAATTGATTTGACACAATTTGGACTCAATTTGGATTAAATAGGAGAAGTTTAGGGAAGAACAAATTATAGTTCTTTCTAGGTATCAAAAAGAGGTAAGGGCTACTAGATGATGCTTTATAGGAGGGGGGATTACTATTTGTGGCTGCCACTAGATGAATTAGGGTTAGGTTTAGATGTAGATGAGTGGCTAAGGCTTCTCCACCCAATTTTAAGTCCTCCTATTGGTTCAATTAGTCGTAAGGCGTTCTTTTTCACAAATATCATAAGGAAAATATCCTACTACAATAATATCTAGATATTACTAAGCGTGGCACTTAGTAGAAATGTTTAGGGAAGAACAAATTATGGTTCTTTCTAGGTATCAAAAAGAGGTAAGGGCTACTAGATGATGCTTTATAGGAGGGGGGATTACTATTTGTGGCTGCCACTAGATGAATTAGGGTTAGGTTTAGATGTAGATGAGTGGCTAAGGCTTCTCCACCCAATTTCAAGTCCTCCTATTGGTTCAATTAGTCGTAAGGCGTTCTTTTTCGCAAATATCATAAGGAAAATATCCTACTACAATAATATCTAGATATTACTAAGCGTGGCACTTAGTAGAAATGTTCTAACCATGATTTTAACCTCAAGACTAATCTAGATTAGGTTAAGCTTCTAGGTTAGTCTCTAACAATTCAATTAGCACAATATTAATTAATCAAAATTTATTTTCATTAATAAGTCAAAAATGACCAAAATACCCTTAGGCTAAAAAGTAGTAATTAGTCATCCTAATCATATGACTAGGCTTCCTTGGTTATGGTTAGTATCTAGGCTTAGCAAAACTAGGGTTTAACTAGTTAACCATCAAAATTATAATTCAATATTTTAAATAGTTTTAAATTGATTAAAAATCACCAAAAAATTATAATATGATTTAAATATCATTATTAAATGATTATAATTACAAAATTTCAAAATTACCCTCATTTCTGAAAAGTGGGTGTTACAAGTCTATCCTTCTTAGTAGAATTTTGACCTCGAAATTAAGATGATCGTACTCCTCCTAGGTCAAACCCCCAATCAAACATGGTCAAGAGATAACATGCAACCACAGTCCTACTGGTCGTGATTCCTCAGTTTCGAACAGGATAACTACACTATCTAGTACATCACAAGAATATCATGATAGGTACTAATGGAATCACACATGAAGATGGGAAAGAAGAATAAGGGGACAAACCTGCTAGCCCATCACCTGCAGCGTCGGTCTCCTCGACCGCCAGGACAAAAGCTCCACCCCTCTGGGCATGGTGCTGTGCTACAGGTGGCCTAACTTCCTCTTTCTGACCCCGTGCTCCGTCATATGTAGGAGCAGCAGGGCAATCCCGGACCTGATGAGCAGCAGATCCACAGAACAGACAAACCTTGTGCCTCAAGCGTGCCCTGCCCTCTTGCAGTAAGCACAAGTCGCCACCCTGCGGTCCTGTCCTCTGGGCTGATGTTGTGCCTGCTGTACTCTCACTGGTGCTTATATCTACTGAATCTGTATGTGAGGCCTCTTGGCCTGGCCTCCGCTGCTACTGGCTTCCTAAAAGTCCCGACCTTTCTTCATTTTTAGCCCCAGATCGTCCTCTGCCGCCATAGCTCCTGCCAAGATCACCGCGAAGGTAGCATCACGGTCACTCTTAGTCAATAATCGAACCTCTTTGATCAAACCTCTGTGAAACTTTCCCGCCTTCGTCTTTTCGCTCAGGTCCTCAATGAATCTGTAGCTCCCCTTCCCAAAAATTTTTTTGAAATATTTTTTTATTTATTTATTTGTTTTAAATGGCGATTTTTAGAATTTATAAATAATTATTTTAGTTAATTATTACGGTAGATGACTTTAGCCATGGTTGAGTTTTGGAGTACAAAACGACTAAGAATCATGGCACGGATAGTGCAGTAGCGTGTTTTGACTAGTGTTTAGCCATGGTAGGGGAAGGCCGAGTCATGGGATTGTTCTAACTAGGAAAGGCAGACCAAGTTGCGACTTAACCCGTATCGATGTTTTTATTTATTATTTAATTATATTATTGAGTTTTCGTGAACCCGGTTGTACCGAACCTGTCCAGATTAGACCCAAGTCAAATCCAAGCCCATGTAGGCATGTAGAAGATCAAAGACGGCCATGTAGACATTTCAGATGTGTATAAATATTTCTTATCTATTTTAGGACTTGACAAATAATTTCTAAATAGTTAATAGTTCAGTATTAATATTTGAATGGTGTTTTCGAATAACTGTACGAAATTCTAGGGCCAAATAAAAATGCTCACCAAGGACTCTTAGTGGACATTTTAGTTGGTTATGATTATTCTTATTAATATTATCATTATTGTTATTATTATATTATTCTTATTATTATTATATTATTATTATTATTATATTATCCTTATTATATTATTATTATTATTATTATTATTATATATTTATGTGTGTATGCATATATACACATATAAATGTACATAGATATATATATATATGGGTATATATATATATGATATAGAAAATAAAATAAGAATAGAAAAGGGAGCAACCCAAATTGCCAAGCCCAGCCATCCAGCCGGCCCACAGTGACAGCCCAGCAAGCCCGAATGGCCATACCCCTCTCGGCCCAGCCCATTATTCCCTATCACTCCTGCTCGGGTTAACCAGAATCGCGCACACACATATAAATGAGAGTTCGACAGAAGGAAAAATGCAGCAACACCTAAAACCCTAACCCTAACGACCATTACAAGTTCATCACCCCTAGCCCCGACGTGGCGCGCCGACCTGGACAACCGTGCGCGGCCGTGCGAGGTCGCCGGAGGCCGAGGATGCCGCAGCCGCGCGCACACAGTAACAACAGTAGCAGTGGTCGAACACCCCAACTTCGCAGGTATTTTTATCTCTCCTCGTCTCATCGTTTCGCGATCCGATTGATTCTTTGCGAAGACAACATGAACACGAACAACCTACTCTTTGTAGATCACGATTTCGTTCATCATATAAAAAGATATGTCGATTTAAAGGCGAAAATAAAATAGCATTAAAACAGTTTAATCTTTTCTAATTATTGACGCAACATGGCATTAAATTTACCGTCAACCTTTTCATCGAATTGACGAACTTTATGCACAGAAGTTGAAGACAACCTATAGGACATCACAACCCTTTTTGTAGATTCTAATTTCATTAAACAGATAAAAAGTTATTCGATTCTGAAGTTTAGCGAAAACCTGTTTTCAAAAATTAGAAAACCTTCGATACGACGTGCGTCCCGCCAATCCGGGCGACGTGGTCGCGCACCGTAAGCATCGAAAGCTGCATAACGGCTTCGTGGTCGTGTGGGCTTTGACGGAATTCAAATTGGTCGCGTGTGCATGACGAATTTGATGCGTATCCGTCAAAATTTCCCGTATCGGCCACTTTGCAAATTTTCCAATTACTTTGTGCACGCTAGTCAGATGAAGACAAAACTTAAGCCAGTAGGACCGTATCATTTTTCTGGTCCTGTATACCAAGTTTGGTCAGATTCTGAGATAGTTGATAAAATCGTCGTCTCGCGGGCCCCACGGTCCGACTCAACGGGCAATTTTGTACACGGCCAGCCGGAATCCAACTTAGGATATATGATTGTGTTCGTATCGAAAAACTGGATTCGTAGACATGTAGTTTGATGACTTTAGAGACCATTGACTCTGGCACACTTTTCGGTGCAAAGCGGGTCCAACGGCGGATATCGTTTTGGTCCAAAATTACCATTTTGCCCCTGTGTCCAGAATTGGACTTAAGGACAGGCCATCCTAGCTATTTTGACTATTCTGAGACTGTTGGCATTGTCTGTTTCAGCTTTCGGAAATAGTTGTGATATTTTGGACTTCTTGGCTTAGCAGTGGACTAGATTGTTACTGGATCTGCGTGCAAACTCCAGGCAAGATACCTTGTCTCCCTCTACAGTCTATTTATATGCATATTTCTATTATTATTATATAGTTTTACTAGTTGATTATTGACATGAGATTTGTACATCGTGCATGCTAGTATAGATATAGTTCTCTAGTTGTTCATGATTTACATGCTTATTTAATCCCTATATCTTTATATGTCATTAGTTAGTTATTACCGTTCTTTTGATTTGCATGCTTTCCTTAGACAGTGTTTACTGGTTTAATAGTGGTGTTCTTTTATCGTTATCATGCTTGACTGGATGTCGTGGTTCTATCAGATTGGTTCCCTCTCGTACCGTGTCATGAGTCGTATCGTATCATAGGATAAATAAGTCATATCAGAACTGCTTTACCTCCTTGTCTTGAAATCTTGATGCTAACCTGCGAGTCCACATTAGGGACGAGGGTTAGTAGTTAAGATAACCTGCGAGTCCACATTAGGGACGAGGGTTAGTAGTTAAGCTAACCTGCGAGTCCACATTAGGGACGAGGGTTAGTAGTTATCTGTCCACACCTGCGAGTCCACATTAGGGGCGAGGGTGATGCTTGCCTGCGAGTCCACATTAGGGACGAGGGTTAGTAGTATATGGTTCACACCTGCGAGTCCACACTAGGGACGAGGGTGATGCTAGCATGCGAGTCCACACTTGGGCGAGGGCTAGTAGTTGTTCAAACCTGCGAGTCCACACTAGGGACGAGGATTTGAGTATTCGATTGGTTATCCATTGACATCATGATATCGTGTTCTCTTGTTTTCTCCAGCAGTTCGTTCAGGCATAGTGGTTCTTCCAGTCGTGTATAGTCGTATTTTCGTACTGATTGGTCTTTTCCTATTATTTCCTGTATTTCCTTTATTATATGATAAACTGCTAGATATGTATGTTTTTATGTATCTTGCTATGTCCCCTGAGGACCTGATGATCTCTTCAGGTTAGTTATTGTGTGGAGTTAGTTAGCAGCTCTGGATGGCAGACGTGATGATACGCTTGCGGGATTCAGGTATCATTATTGTGTTTATTATCCACTCGTGCTTTTCTTTATTATCATGAGATATCTTGTTTCTTGATTCAGTTTTGACTCTTGTTATTTTTCTTTAGAGTCTTATCGGACATGCATGCTAGTGGGCTGCAGACCACGACCCATACTTGTTCATTCATGTTTTATATATTCTTGTGGATTGAGATACAGTTTAGACTAGACATGATACCCATGACCTTGACAGCTTATACGTACTCGAGTCGGACTGGAGTCCGCTCGATACGTAGCTGGCTTGCTCACGAGCTCACGTCCAAAAATCGGGTGCGGGTCGTGACAAGTTTTTTTGGTGGCCCACACAGGTCAGAGCATATCGTACCGGTTACCTAACTATACTGGTACGAGCCTGCGACTTGACTAAACCGTAGAAATCTCAATCCACTCTGCTTTGAAAACTCTCCTAGAAATTCTTTACGTCCTTGAAAATTTTATATTTGCTCTCGATTATACTTTCTTACATTCCGTACCATTGATTCTCATCGCTTCCTATTCCTGGGTGATGAATGATTGTGCTGTCTAGGATTCATTAGAAATTCCTAATTATAGTATAATATTGCCTGACTATTGAATATTTGGTTGTTTATAGATATGCGGGATTATAGATGCCATATGCCTAGATATCTGCCGATAGAATTGTTAGCAACTAATTAGAAGACCATAAGACTTTAGTGACCGTGTCTTGAGGAGTAGAGTGACCAAAGGTGGGTAGAAGTCCCCAAGTATTCGGAGTTTTAAAATGACTAGAGAATGTTATACAGTATTTCGAGGAATTAAATTTGAGGAGATTAAGGTAATAGTAGACTTTGAAATTTTAAGGGATAGTCATGACTTAGAATTTCGAGGACGAAATTATTTTTAAGGTGGGTAGATTTGTAGCTCCCCTTCCCGAAATATTTTTTGAAATATTTTTTTTAATTATTTATTTGTTTTAAATAGCAATTTTTAGAATTTATAAATAATTATTTTAGTTAATTATTACGGTAGATGACTTCTGCCATGGTTGAGTTTCGGAGTACAAAATGACTAATAATCATGGCACGGATAGTGCAGTAGCGTATTTTGACTAGTGTTTAGCCATGGTAGGGGAAGGCCGAGTCATGGAATTGTTCTAACTAGGAAAACTAGACCAAGTTGCGACTTAACCCGTATCGATGTTTTTATTTATTATTTAATTATATTATTGAGTTTTCGGGAACCCGGTTGTACCGAACCTGTCCAAATTAGACCCAAGTCAAATCCAAGCCCATGTAGGCATGTAGAAAGATCAAAGATGGCCATGTAGACATTTTAGGTCTTTACAAATATTTCTTATCTATTTTAGGACTTGACAAATAATTTCTAAATAGTTAATAGTTCAGTATTAATATTTGAATGGTGTTTTCGAATAACTGTACGAAATTCTAGGGCCAAATAAAGATGGGGTATGATATGCTCACCAAGGACTCTTAGTGGACATTTTAGTTGGTTATGATTATTCTTATTAATATTATCATTATTGTTATTATTATATTATTCTTATTATTATTATATTATTATTATTATATTATTCTTACTATATTATTATTATTATATATTTATGTGCGTATGCATATATACACATATAAATGTACATATATATATATATATATATATATATATATATATATACATATATATATATATATATATATATATATATATATATATATATATATATATATATATATACATGTGTATATATATATATATGATATAGAAAATAAAAAAAGAATAGAAAAGGGAGCAACCCAAATTGCCAAGCCCAGCTATCCAGCCGGCCCACAGTGGTAGCCCAACAAGCCCGAATGGCCATACCCCTCTCCGCCCAACCCATTATTCCCTATCACTCCCGCTCGGGTTAACCAGAACCATGCACACACATATAAATAAGAGTTCGACCGAAGGAAAAACGCAGCAACACCTAAACCCTAACCCTAACGACCATTACAAGTTCATCACCCCCAGCCCCGACGTGGCGCGCCGACCTGGACCACCGCGCGCGGCCGTGCGAGGTCGCCGGAGGCCGAGGATGCCGCAGCCGTGCGCACACTGTAACAACAGTAGCAGTGGTCGAACACCCCAACTTCGTAGGTATTTTTATCTCTCCTCGTCTCATCGTTTCGCTATCCGATTGATTCTTTATGAAGACAACATGAACACGAACAACCTACTCTTTGTAGATCACGATTTCGTTCATCATATAAAAGATATGTCGATTTAAAGGCGGAAATAAAATAGCATTAAAACAGTTTTATCTTTTTCGATTATTGACGCAACTTGGCATTAAATTTTCTGTCAACCTTTTCATCGAATTGACGAACTTTATGCACAAAAGTTGAAGACTACCTATAGGACATCACAACCCTTTTTGAAGATTCTAATTTAATTAAACAGATAAAAAGTTATTCGATTCCGAAGTTTAGCAAAAACCTATTTTCAAAAATTAGAAAACCTTCGATACGACGTGCGTTCCGCCAATCCGGGGGACGTGGTCGTACACCGTAAGCATCGAAAGCTGTGTAACGACTTCGTGGTCGTGTGGGCTTTGACGGAATTCAAATTGGTCGCGTGTGCGCGACGAATTTGATGCGTATCCGTCAAAATTCTCGGTATCAGCCACTTTGCAAATTTTCCAATTACTTTGTGCACGCTCGTCAGATCGAGACGAAACTTGTGCCAGCAGGACCGTATCATTTTTCTGGTCCTGTATGCCGAGTTTGGTCAGATTATGAGACAGTTGATAAAATCGCCGTCTCGCGAGCCCCACGGTCCGACTCAACGGGCGATTTTGTGCACGGCCTGCCGGAATCCAACTTAGGATATACGGTTTGGTTCATATCGAAAAACTGGATCCGTAGACATGTAGTTTGACGACTTTAGAGACCATTAACTCTGGCACGATTTTCGGTGTAAAGCGGGTCCAACGGCGGATATCGTTTTGGCCCAAAATTACCGTTTTAGCCCTGTCTCCAGAATTGGACTTAAGGACAGGCAATCCTAGCTATTTTGACTATTCTGAGACTGTTGGCATTATCTGTTTCAGCTTTCGGAGATAGTTGTGATATTTTGGACTTCTTGGCTTAGCAGTGGACTAGATTGTTACTGGATCTGTGTGCAAACTCCAGGCAAGATACCTTGCCTCCCTCTGCAGTCTATTTACATGCATATTTCTATTATTATTATACAGTTTTACTATTTGGTTATTGACATGAGATTTGTACATCATGCATGCTAGTATAGATATAGTTCTCTAGTTGTTCATGAATTACATGCTTATTTAATCCCTATATCTTTATATGTCATTAGTTAGTTATTACCGTTCTTTTGATTTACATGCTTCCTTTAGACAGTGTTTACTGGTTTATTAGTGGTGTTCTTTTATCGTTATCATGCTTGACTGGATGTCGTAGTTCTATCGGATTGGTTCCCTCTCGTACCGTGTCGTGAGTCGTATCGTATCATAGGATAAATAAGTCATATCAGAACTGCTTTACCTCCTTGTCTTAAAATCTTGATGCTAACCTGCGAGTCCATATTAGGGATGAGGGTTAGTAGTTAAGCTAACTTGCGAGTCCACATTAGGGATGAGGGTTAGTAGTTAAGCTAACCTGCGAGTCCACATTAGGGACGAGGGTTAGTAGTTATCTGCCCACACCTGCGAGTCCACATTAGGGGCGAGGGTGATGCTGGTCTGCGAGTCCATATTAGGGACGAGGGTTAGTAGTATATGGTTCACACCTGCGAGTCCACACTAGGGACGAGGGTGATGCTAGCCTGCGAGTCCACACTAGGGACGAGGGCTAGTAGTTGTTCAAACCTGCGAGTCCACACTAGGGACGAGGGTTTGAGTATTCGATTGGTTATCCATTGACATCGTGATATCGTGTTCTCTTATTTTCTCCAGCAGTTCGTTCAGGCATAGTGGTTCTTCCAGTCGTGTATAGTCGTGTTTTCGTGCTGATTGGTCTTTTCCTATTATTTTCCATATTTCCTTTATTACATGATAAACTGCTAGATATGCATATTTTTATGTATCTTGCTATGTCCCCTGAGGACCTGATGATCTCTTCAGGTTTGTTATTACGTGTAGTTAGTTAGCAGCTCTGGATGGCAGACGTGGTGATAGGCTTGCGGGATTCAGGTATCGTTATTATGTTTATTATCCACTCGTGCTTTTCTTTATTATCATGAGATATCATGTTTCTTGATTCTGTTTAGACTCTTGTTATTTTTCTTTAGAGTCTTATCGGACATGCATGCTAGTGGGCTGCAGACCACGACCCATACTTGTTCATTCATGTTTCATATATTCTTGTAGATTGAGATATAGTTTAGACTAGACAAGATACCGACCTTGACAGCTTATACGTACTCGAGTCGGACTGGAGTCCGCTCGATACGTAGCTGGCTTGCTCACGAGCTCGCATCCGAAAACCGGGTACGGGTCGGGACAGAATCTGCCCAGCCGACAGAACTCTCCAGCATATTCCCCGACTGTCTGGTTCCCCTGAACCAGACTCTCAAACTTTGCCTCTATGCCTCCAAATGCTACGTTTGGAAAAAACTTCTCCTTAAACAGCTCTTTGAAGGCTGCCCAAGTCCGTCCCTCGGTTTCCACTCGGGGGTCTGTCTGGTACCAGGTGCAGGCCAGGTCCTATATCTGGCTGTCTGCCGTCTCTATTTGAAGTCGGACTGGTATCTTTGCTAATCTGAATATCTCCTCCATATGCTCTATCCAGTCATCTGCATAGTAGATGCCCTCTGTACCAAGGAAATCCCTCGGACACATCTTTTGAAACTTCTGGATGCCCGACAACCTCTGATGGTACTGATGCGTCTGTGCTGGCCCCTGGATGGTCACCATCTCCACTGTCGTCCGGACCAGCTGGTGAGCCTCGTCTATACCCTGATGGAAGTCGGCAGTCTGACGCTGCTGCTGCTGCCGGTGGGACTCCAGAATCCTTTCCACAAAGGAAAACAGGTGGACAGGATCAACCAATCCTACAGGTGGCTGTTGAAGCTGAAACTCCTCAGGAATAACTGGGGTCGTCCTCCGAACAGGTGGAGGCATACCCCCAAAGGCTACAGTTGTTCCTGTCTGATCAGAAACAGAAGGTGCCACAGTCCCAGCATCCTGCTGTACTGGACGAGAGGTGGTAGACCCCTCTCCAGCGGCTGTTATACCAGAGCGATGTGATCGTGTCTCCACCATCCCGAAGACAGATTAAACAAGGAAGCCAATACTGAGGAGGAATCGATATAATCAAAGGAGGACTGTTTATTTCAAGGAAGGCAAATCAGTAAGATGTGTAGATGGAATGAATTGAAGCTGATTTTTTTTCCTAACTGTGATTGAGTACCTCTCCGTTTAAAAACTATCTCTCAATCCTATCGCAGGCTGTAGTGATACTCTAGTTCGAATACCACTACATAAACTCGACCTGCATGGGCTACTACTAAAACGTGTCACTAGATGAATTAGGGTTAGGTTTAGATGTAAATGAGTGGCTAAGGCTTCTCCACCCAATTTCAAGTCCTCCTATTAGTTCAATTAGTCTTAAGACTTTCTTTTTCACAAATATCCTAAGAGAAATATCCTACTACAATAATATCTAGATATTACTAACATTGGCACTTAGTAGGAATGTTCTAATCATGATTCTAACCTCAAGACTAATCTAGATTAGGTTAAGCTTCTAGGTTAGTCTCTAACAATTCAATTAACATAATATTAATTAATCAAAATTCATTTTCATTAATAAGTCAAAAATGACCAAAATACCCTTAGGCTAAAAAGTAGTAATTAGTCATCCTAATCACATGACTAGGCTCCCTTGGTCGTGGTTAGTCTTTAGGCTTAGCAAAACTAGCATTTAACTAGTTAACCATCAAAATCACAATTCATTATTTTAAATAGTTTTAAATTGATTAAAAATCACCAAAAATCACAATATGATTTAAATATCATTATTAAATGATTATAATTACAAAATTTCAAAATTACCCTCATTTCTGAAAAGTGGGTGTTACAAATAAGGTGTTGGGATAGGTCTGTGATCGGAACCCAGGGAATTTGAGTGTTTGTGGTGTTGGTCAGGTCGGTAGATTGGTGTGTTGTTCGTGTCTCCTGCTGTGTTCGAGTCTGGATCGTGTCTGACCGAGTTATTTATCGCTGGAGTTTCATTTGGGGTCCAGCTTTTGTGCGTGTCCGGGGATTGGTCGTGTCCAGCCTTGTCATGCTCGACGTTAGTGTTGTGTGTTAGGGATCAGCCAAGAGGGGAGTTAGCAAGGACAAAATCCCTGTTCGGATTACTCCAGTAGACTGACTATTCTTAATTGAATTTACTATTAGTTGAATAGTTAAATTTATTATTGTATATTTTCCTATTTTATGCTTTGATTTGGTTGTATATTCTCTGTTAGGTTGGATGAGTTATTCTACTTTTGTATCTACATAGCCAGTAAGAAGTGTAACTCTAGATTGATGAGTTGCGAATTTATTTCTCTTCCTTTAAGTTGAGTTTACAAATTGAACTTGGTGATCATAAATGGGGACTTAATTTCCATTGTCTTAATCTTGTGTGACTAGCAAATTTATTGGGCCGATTTTTTAAAGTTAACATTAAGGTTATTTTGGGTCTGGTAACACCATATGTTATAAGCATCTGTTGTAGGGCTTGGCTTCGCATGTTGTGTAAATGTGTGGGGAGGGTCAAGTGTAAACCTGTGAGTTAGGACTCACCATGGATAATATCTTTTTTTATTTTTTTGGTGGCACCCATATATGCTATCCATAGCTAACAGAATTTATGAATGATAGTGTACTTGGTGGACAGTGACATATTATTGTTCTATCTATAGTACAGTTGTAGGTTAAGGCTTATTAGACTAAGCCAAAGTCTAGATGGTAGTGTTGCCAAACCATATGATGGTAGGGTCAGTAGTCAATGTTGTAATTACATATTTATAAATATCATGTGGGTGTGCTTTATGAGTAATATTTAAATATATACTTATTAGGAGCACACTAGTATACTTTGAGTATTCTATAGACGGATTTAACTAGTAGATGAGAGTGGTTAGTGTTAATTGTTAGAAGTTAATCAAATTGTACCTAAAATTACAGGACATCCAGCTATATTCTGCACCCTTGATCACCCGGAGCAAGGCAAGTACTGTTCTATGGTTTTTGTGCATTTACATATCTTGTACTTTTCTGGTGACACGTCATGACACGATATCTTGTACTCTCGTACTTTTCTGTTCTTGTACTTGTGTCGGAAGGGGAAATACACTAGCTATGTGACCAAACTCGGTTACTATATTCATGTAGATAGCTTAGGCCTCGCATCGTGCACGCGGGTCCTAAGCCGTACCGATATTCATGTACTCCTGTATATGTTCCTGTACTCACCCCAGTCGGTCACATAGGCTAGTTGTATTTCAAACATTGTGAACATGTCATGTCTTGTACTTTAGTTTTATGGTTACATTCCTGTACTTTATTTCCTATACTTACATTCCTGTACTTTCCTGTTCTTTCATATACTTTATATTTTATGTTCTCCTGTACTCAAAGTCATATCATGATGTTCTCGTTCATTACCTAGAACTGTACTTTGCTCCGCTCCTGACTAGATATGTTGCAGGTGTACTTGCAGGATATTGTTCTAACTTATGGGCCAGAGCCCGGGATATTAGATGAGCAGGATGGAGATATGACTTAGCTAGAGGCTTCAGGTTTAGACTGTTTAGCTTTACTCCTAGATTTGGATTTAGTATTCATAGCGTACTTCATTCCTATTGACTTTGGAACCTTTATGTTATATAAATTTGTGGATTATGGTGATATTTCTGGGAACATTTTATAGATGTTGTGATTTTGCACATTCTTGTTTATCTGGTTAGTTTTATCTAGCTTGGTACAGCTTACTTCGTCGTGTCTAACGATGAAGGCTGGGCGTGTCCGACTCGTGTCCGATTATTTGGGAGCGGTTCGTGACATAAACTCAGAATTTCTGATTTTATATTATGCTAATTAGATTTTGGGCTTGTTGGTATTAACCTCTATTTATACTTTCAAGTGATACTATCATATGTTATATATATAGCTCTTTCTCTCTCTCTCTCTCTCTCTCTCTCTCTCTCTCTATATATATATATATATATATATATATATATATATATATATATATATATATATATATATATATATATATACATATAAGGTTATATATATAAGGTTGTATATATATATATATATATATATATATATATATACAACCTTATATATATATATATATAAAAATATATATATATATATATATATATATATATATATATATATATATATATATATATATATATATATATATATATAAAATATATATATATATATTTATATATATATATATATAAGGTTGTATATATATATATATATATATATATATATATAGATATATATATATATATATATATATATATTATATTATATATATATATATATTTTTTTAATATATATATATATATATATATATATATATATATATATATATTTTTTTTTTTTAAAATATATATATATATATATATATATATATATATATATATATATATATATATATATATATTTTTTTTTTTTTAAAATATATATATATATATATATATATATATATATATATATATATATATATATATATATATATATATATATATATATATATATATATATATATATAATGTGCATATCGATTTCAATTCTGAGTTTATAGTTGGTTAGTTGATGATTTTGGTTTTATACATATACTTGGGTGTATCCATATATATATATATATATATATATATATATATATATATATATATATATATATATATATATATATATATATATACATGTCTATGTATATAGTTTTCCTATATATACATATATAGTTATACTTTATATATATATATATATATATATATATATATATATATATATATATATATATATATATATATATATATATATATATATATATATATATACTCTTATATATGAAGAGTTGAAAGATTTTGCGTTTTATTCTCAGATTTTGAACCTAAACAGCAGCCAACACACACACACATCTCTCTTTCCAATTGTATTGTAAGCCTATGTATATATGTATGTATGTATATATAGGTATATCTACATATGTATATATATATATATATATATATATATATTTTATATATATATATATATATATATATATATATATATATATATATATATATATATATATATATATATTGTGTTGAATGAATGGATATATAAGTATATATATGTGTTTGCCATTGGGTGTAACCTATGGATTAAGGAGTTAGTTTAGGATTGACCCAATGAGCCTAAATTGGTCGAGTTGACTAGCAAGTTAACCAAGTTGACAAAAGTCAACTTTGGGTCAAACTTGATCCAAATCGACTCAAACAGACTTAAAATGACTTGATAACTTATATTTGATCTAAAAATTGGTAGATGGAATAGTTGACTTATAGATGACCAGGTTTGACCAGGGTTGACCAGAGTTGATCAAGGGTTGACTTTGACCTAGAAGGACCTAGAATCATTTAGAATGCATTGTAGGCTATTTTTATTTCATATTTGTTTGCAAAAATAAAAATTTGTTTTTTTCCAAACTTGTAAAAGAGTACAAAGTATAATTAATTTTGGGGAAGTACAACTTTAGGAATCTGATCAGGAGATGATCACTTTATCCCTTGGACTATGTGAACTTGAAGACTGTAGCCGCTAGAGAACGCAGCAGCAATTTTGCAAGAGTTCTTGATCTCTGTCTGATGATGATTGGAAACTCTATTTATAGAGTTCAGGAAATAACTATTTTAGCAGTTATTCTGATATGCGTGAGGCTGGATTGCGCCATACTGGATTGCGCCAACCTCCTGTTGTGCCAACTTTCATTCAGTTGTCAATCGTGTACTAACTGTATTTAGACGCATGGCATCATATGATTGAGATGCTTGTAGTCGTGTACAGGATAGTAGACACGTCTTGAGAGATTAGTGGCATGTGCGCCACGTCATCCTGCTTTAGAATGTAAGTTGTCTCAACTTTATCAGGTTGTGCGAGCTTCAGTCAACAAGTCAAACTGCGCTTGATTTGAGCTGCGCCTACACACGTGGCAGCTTCTGAGTAAAAGTCATTAGGTTGTGCCCAGGCGCAACTAAGGATTTTGTTTAGATTGCGCCTGGGTGCAACTCACGAAGTGTACAAGACAGTTGTCCACCAACTTTTCCTTGAGCGGCACAATTCACGGGATTCGAAAAGATTTTCCTCGTTCATTGTTGTGTCAGTCATCAGTATGGTCAGGTAATGATGACCATTAAGTGTCAGATGCCACGTAGATTTTGGCGCAACTAGATTGGGCACAGTCTGATATTTGGCGCAATCTGATCGGTGGCACAGTGTGTTCTCCAAGCTTCATATCAGTGGCACAACTTGATTTTTGGGGCGCAACTTGATCACTGATCAGTATATTCATGGCACAACTTGATTTTTAGGCTCTACAAGACCCCCTTCAATGTTTTCAAAACTTAAAAACATTGCAAAGTTTTGGAATACTTTAATTTATAAAAGTTTTGACGAAGTCAGGTTGCGACAGTCAATGCTCGGTCATCATGATTAAATACCTTTCTCGAAAATATTCAATCTTTCATCGTCTTCCGGATTTTTATTGATTTCTTTCAGTTTCCCATGAGGAATATGAAGAGTCAATTTGTTGATATATATATGTAGTTGATCTCTGTACTTTGGTCTTCACTTCTGTTATTCAATGGCTTCTAAGAAGAAAGAGATGGAGACAAATGCTGACACCACAATCAAATCTCCTGAAGCAGACAGGATGTTGCGCCTACAACTTTTTTATTGGAGGCTGACCCAGCTTTGAGGGCAGTGAACATTCTGAACTGTTTCGGTTTAACCCCGTTAGTCTTCAATAGCTCGAGTGGCGGATCATCCTCTGAGGAGCACGTCAATTCGGAAGGATTTCTCAACCTGATGCGTCCCTCGGGGATCTGCACTATGCAAGAATTGGACGCCGCCCTTCGTCAGACTGATGAAGGCAAGGACAAGAAATAATGTTCTGGGTAGGACAAATTTTTTTTTATGTCCTTGACTGTAGGGGTCCACCCGTCTTTATGCAATGGAACATAGAATTTTTGATTTTGTGTGGCTGTGATTTCGAATGGTGCTCATGGACGTATTCTTTTAACTAATTCTTCATTTTACTGTTTCTTCTGAAGAACACGTGGCAGTTGTTACACGCTTTTTAGATGCCCATTTTTAGTTCCTTCCCAAAAATAGGATCCTAGAACGACGCATCGATCTCATATTTATCCTCTTTAAAAAGGACATTAGAAATGAAAGAACCATTCATACTCTCTCAAAACCAATGTCTTCCCATAGGGTTTCACTTGTGCCACTTCATTCTGATATTATTTGCTTGCATGCTGTGTCTTCAAAAATTAGTAAGTCTTGACGAATAATCAATAGTATGAGTATTTTTCTTTCACACTACTTCTGGAGACAAGTATTAATCTGCATATTGTAGACACTTATTGATGTGTGCTAACTATTTCTGAGAATAGACGCACACTGTGGCCCAGTGTTTAGCTCTGATCAGATATGCATATTGCTGTCATATGCTTGTTTGATCAGTGTTCAGTGCTGATAAGCGCCTGCTTGTAGGCGCATTGCTGATGTGCTCTTGTTTGTAGGCGCATACTGATGTGCGCCTGTTTGTAGGTGCATTGCTGATGTGCGCCTGTTTGTAGGCGCATACTGCTGATAGATTTCTGCTAACTTCTCCTGTTTTATTGACATTTGTAGGGACTTGGTTAGCGATCTTCTTCAGAACTGGTATTGGTGATTTGGATGTTGCAGAGAACATTCTTCTGACACCCACATCAGATAGCTCATATGGTTATGACACTCAAATCAGACAGCTCAGGACTCTTCATGTTAAGAAGGGTCTTCCTCAGATGGTAGGAGGAGCCTGTATACATGAGAGTTGGATAGTGGAGAGACAGAATTAGGAATCGTATCACAAGGGTGATCTCGTTCCTAGTTTCCCTGGCGGGCTATCTTCTCTCCACCAGTTGTATTGACAGCAGCTCATCTTTGGGCTGCTGTACTCTGAGGTTCTCCTCTAGTCTTTCTCAGAGAGAAGACCAGAGTTAATTCTATTGTCGAGCTCGTTGCTTCAAATTGAGACGACAAGGATTTGCCACCAACAAATAAGAATATCCAAAGATGTAATAGACCTTCATTTAGAATGAAAATCCGAGATGTAATAGATTTCTATTAAAATATATCCATGTTTTTAAAGAAGGAACAAAGAATGATTTTCTCTTCTTTATGATTTGATTTTGATGTGGTGATAAGAAACATAGAATCAAGGAAAAATATGGATGACAAGTTGCTGATGTAATACATAATTTCAAAAGTATAGAGAATGTGAACTCTCATTAGAAAAGTGAACGGTCACTTCAATTTTCGAGATAAGGACACTAAAAATGAATGAACAGTCACATCGGATAATGAACGAACAGTTATAAATGAACGAGCAGTTATAAATGAACGAACAGTTGGGCTTCTTTCAAAAAGTCGCATCAGTTCTCGAGATTGACTATCTAGTTATTTTGTCTATAAATAGAACAAAACTTTCGTAGATATCGTCACTTCCTTTCTTTTCTGTACAAAATGTCCTCCAAAGATTTGCTCATCCCGAAGCTTGAAGGAAAGACTGAGACACCACCTGCTGAGCCCTCAGTACCTCCTCAGAAAGAAAGGGGTAAAAGTTCAACTATTCCTGCGCCAGGAGAGGATTTAATTTACAAGCTAGTAGAGCCTGGGAAGACTGTCGAAGAAGAGGCATTGAGGATGGCTGCCTGCAAGTTCCTTGTGAGTTCAGACAATGAGATGTTTGAACTGTTGGCGAACTATGTATTTAATCATGAAGGATCGGGGCCTTCTCCCCGTTCTTAATATTATGTAATTCCATTATGCTTTTGAATAAAAAATGAACTTTTATTTACATCTTATCTCTGAAAATAAAGTACATTTTGTCTTTATACATAATATTTCTTGAGAAATTTGCCATTGATGGGCATCATAGCAACTCTGCCATCCATATCTGTTAATTGATAGGCTCCATTAGAGACGACTTTATTTATCACAGACGGTCCTTCCCATTTTGCCTCCAACTTGCTTTTGCTCATATGTGTCATAGTCATAGGACGTCTGACTGTAAGAACCAACTCGCCTTCTTGAAATGTTCGCTCTCTGACTTTGCGATTGAAAGCTTTTAAAATCTGAGCCTGATAATGCTCAATATGCTGTTGAGCTAATAACCTTTTCTCATCAAGCGCCTCCAATTCCTGAAGCCGAAGACGATCATTATTATCTGTCGTAAGCTCATTAGCAACGGCGATTCTCAATGATGGAATTTGAATTTCCTAAGGTAGAACAGCTTCACATCCATATACCAGAGAAAAAGGTGTGCAACCTGTGGGGTTACGGACAGTAGTGCGATATGCCCATAGACATTCTCCAAGTTTATCACTCCAACTTCGTTTGTTAATAGAGACAAACTTTTTAAGGAGTTTGATAATGGTCTTGTTGAATGCTTCAGCCAACCCGTTAGCCGCAGGATTATAGGCTGTATAAGCGACATTATTAATTCTGTTATCATCACACAACCTATTAAACTTCTGGCTGATAAATTGTGGCCCATTATCATGGATGATTCGGCGAGGGACACCAAATCTGTATATCACATGATGTTTGATAAAATTGATAACGCTACTAGTCTTTACTTTAGCCAAAGGTATAGCTTCTGCCCACTTGGAGAAATAATCGGTTATAGCTAAGATGAACCGATGTCCTTTAGATGAAGGAGGATTGATAGGGCCAATTATATCCATGCCCCAAGCTTCAAAAGGCCATGAGGCTGCAGTTGGATGAAGAAATTTCGACGGTTGGTGAATGAAATCTGCATGAATTTGACATACACGGCATTTCCTTGCATAATTAATAGCATCTAATACCATAGAGGGCCAGTAGTAGCCCATACGTCGGATGCGATCATGTAGTTTAGGACCAGGTTGATGTGCTCCACAAACGCCATCATGAGCTTCATGTAATATCTACTTTACTTCATCACCAGCGAGACACCTCAAGAGTAATCCATCAAAAGTTCTTCGATAGAGAGTTTTAGTAGTATGATTATAATAGAATCGAAGTGATCGACGACGGATACTTGTAGCTTCTTTAGGATCTTCTGGTAAAATGTCATGTACTGCAAAATCAATGAAAGATACTCTCCAATCCTCGCTAAGGACATTGACTTCAGTTAGGTTACTGAATTCAATGTTGTGATTGTTTTCAACACATAATAGTTCTCTATTAGAAATAACAACCATTTGTTGTCTTTTGATTGGCACTGCCAATACCGCATCTAGGTTAGCTAAGGCATCGGCTTCTGTATTGCATGCGCGACGTACATGTTCGATGAAGAACCCTTTGAACGAAGAAGCTATTCTGGTTGCTGCTTTATGGTATGGTACCAAATCTTGATGTCGGACTTCATATATGCCTCTAACCTGATTAACAATCAGCTTAGAATCACCATATACTTCGAGATATTCAATATTCAATTGTTTGGCTAATTGAAGTCCAATGAGCAAAGCATTGTATTCTGCCACATTGTTGGAGCATGATTCGTCTAAAGAATTGGCCCTTTGAATAGTTAATCCATCGGGTGAAACAAGAACAATTCCTACTCCAGCAATAAGAGTACCTCCAGGTCCAATTCTAGAAGCTCCATCAAAGAACAACCTCCAAGTAGGAAATTCTTCTGAGATCATATTTGATTCCAATGTTTCATCCGAAATTTCATCATAGAGTTTAGATGTCTCAGGGACAGGATGAGCTACTAAGAAGTCAGCAAGTGCTTGGCCTTTCACAGACTTTTGAAGAACATAAACCATATCATATTGTGCTAGCAATATGGCCCATGTGGCAAGCCTAGAATTGAGTGTGCTTGGCTTCTTCATTAAGACTCGAAGAGGATTGATCCGGGATATGACATGAATAGTTTGGCCTATGATGTAATGTCTTGTCATCTGAACAGCAAACATTAAGGCTAAACATTCCTTCTCCACTGGACTATAACGATGTTCAGCTCCAATCATTGTTCGGCTGAGATAGTAGATGGCTTGTTCATGACCTTCCTTGTTCTTCTGAGCCAGCAAAACTCCCAATGAATGATCCATTGCTCGGACAAACATTAAAAAGGGTATTCCTGAGATCGGTGGTACAAGAACCGGTGTACTCATTAAATACCGTTTTATGTCATCAAATGCTCATTGACATTCTTTCGTCCAAACGAAAGATACACCTTTCTTCATTAATTGAGTAAATGGTCTGCAACGTCCAGATAAATTTGAAATGAACCGCCTGATGTACACAAGTCGACCTTGGAATCCTCGTAGCTCTTTTAGGTTGCGTGGAGGACGCATCTCTTGAATGGCTTTGATCTTCTCAGGATCAACGTGTATACCCTTAAAGGTAATGACGAAGCCGAGAAACTTACCACTAGAGACACCCAAGAAAGACTTGGTGGTGTTCATTTTGAGTTGATACTGGCGCATTAGATTGAAGATAGTTCTTAAATCTTGAATATGATCTTCTTTGAGACGACTTTTGACAGCAATATCGTCAACATAGCATTCGACATTATTTTGCTAATAATCTCGAAAGATAGTGCTCATAGCCCGCTGGTAAGTTGCACCTGCGTTCTTAAGACCAAACGGTATGACCGTATAACAGTACACACCCCGAGGAGTACGAAACAAAGTATGTTTTTCATCTTCATGATCCATCCGGATTTGATTATATCCAGAAAACCCATCCATGAAAGAAATTCGTTCGAATCCACGTGTATTGTCGATCATAACATCAGTAATTGGGAGAGGGAATTCGTCTTTGGGGCAAGCATCATTGAGATCCCGAAAGTCTATGCAAACTCGAACCTTTCCGGTCTTCTTCAGGACAGGGACGACATTGGCCACCCAGTCAGGATGTTGTTCTTCTCTGATAAAGCCACAAGCTATAAGCTTTTTGACTTCATCATCAATTGTATCCATCATTTCAGGCTTGAATCGCCGTTGTTGTTGTTTGACCGGTTTGACATTCGGCAAGATGTTAAGCTTGTGAGTTGCAATTTGAGGATCTAATCACGGTATATCTTCGTAACTCCAGGCGAAGACGACAATGTATTCATGAATAAGGTGAAGTAACTCTTGTTTATCATCTTCTCGGAGATTCTTGCTGATGAAGATTGGTCGTGATACACCTTTTTCCTCCAATATCGATTTGGACCAGTTGATCTTCAGTAGGTGGTTCTCAGTTGTTCAAAACGAAGTTCCCACTGATTGTCCATCCTTTGTACCCAAGGATCCATTTCAGTAGCTTCTTCAATGTCACTTTCGTCATCTTCTGAGAATTCGGCGAACACCATGTTAGAAGATACTATCGCCTTATGAATATGACCGATGCTGGTATCAGAGGCCCATGAGATAGAATCAGAAGAGTTTGAACGTTCTTCTTCATCAGATTAAGAAGGTTCTGGAGTTGGAAGCGGTGACATATAACCTAGTCCTCGTTTCGTTTTACTGTGGTATTGCTGTGATTTTCTTTTTGGAACAGTAATACGAAGAGGGGTTCGCCTTCATTTTCTATTGTTGAGACTTGTTGTAAAATTATAGCCCATTTTACGGATGATGGCTTTAGATTGTGGACTATAGCGTCATAATTGTAGCCTTCCTGTATCATCTCTATTATCACTATAGAGCATGATTTTTGGTTCTTCTCTCTTATTGAAGAATATAGGCTTTTCATCTTTCTTTCGAGACGTTACTAAGAAGTACGACTCTTGTATTGAATCCAGTGATACCATGTTTCGTCGAGATGATACGACTTCTATTGTAAGTGGCTTAAAGCTATCTAGCATATCCAGATAATACTGAGTATAGTAAAAGACATCAGTATACTGCAAAGGAGATGCTTTATTGATTTTTACACCATCATTTACAACAGGGACTTTAGCCTTAGCAGGCTTAGTCAGATTGATGATAAGAGGGGGAGAAGAAGAACGAAAAGGAGGAGGGAGCTTCTTGCGACGAAGATCGATTATAAGCGGCTCAGAAGAGGTGAGCTCTCTGTGTTCCTGATTATCACCTTTAGGTCGCTTCTCATGGGAAGGTAGATAGATAGTCAGTGGTTGGGAAGACTGAGGATAGGAGGTACATCCTTTGACTGGAATCACCAGAGTATTATTAGGTATACTCTTCTGTTCTTCATCTGTGTCCATTGCTAGTACCACCTTCATGAATTCCTCTTTGTACATACGAGAATCGTTGCAATATGCTTCAACTCCTTTGAAAGGTTTCAGATCTGCAACCTCTTTTTTGACTTCTCCATTATCATCCACATATTTGAAACATTGGTGGAGCGTATAGGGTACAATATTGTGTTCATGGAGGAATGGCCTTCCCAACAAAGCATTGTATGAGCCATGATTGTCAATAACATAGAAAGTTACTTTTGTACGAAGATTGCCAATTTGAAGTTTTAGGCGTATCTTCCCCAAAGGTTCACTTTTTCCTTGATTGAATCCCAGGATGGTAGTAATAGTTGTAGAAAGATTATGTACTGGGATTTTCAAAGCGTCCAATAAGGACTTTGGCATGATGCTAAGTGCAGACCCGGGATCAATCAGAATACAGTCGACTTTCATGGTATCCGCATACCCCGTGAAATAGAGAGGACGATCATGACGATTGCCTTCTAACAACATGTCATCTTGTGTAAAAGTGATATTGGGCATTAATTCAAATTCACTATGATAATGTGCACAGCTGACTGGCTCCTTTTCGGGCTTCTTGAGAAGAGTCAAACAAGTGTCAGCCTGCATCAAAGCTTCACTTAACGTCTCACGAGTTTTTTTTGAGAGACGTAAAAGTTCAAAGATTAACAATCTTGCTGGAGTATTGGCCAATTGAGCCAATATGTCAAAATTGTAAGGCTTTTCAAGTCCAAGAGATGATGACTTCTTCAATGCTTTATCAAAGCAAACAGGTTGCTTTCCCTTCGCCGCTGATGTTGGTTTAGAAGGAGATGGTTCGACCACTGGCACAGATGTAGACGATGTATCTTCAGCAGGAGAAGATGATGGAGGAAGAGCATCCGGGGATGGAGCAGGGTTCTCTTGATTTTCGGAATACTCCTGAAGATAGGGTTTCCCAGATCTAGTGCCCATTAGGATCTCTTCTTCTGTTAATGGTTCAAAGGATACCATATTACAGTTCTTGGATTTAGACTTGGAATGCTTCTTTTGTTTAGAAGAGGAAGGCGTTTCACAATTTCTAGAGTAGTCCTTGGAATGGGGACAGCTCCATCTTGTACGAGTTATGGTGAAAAATTACCAAATTGGAGAGAAACTACATTAGCAGTCACCGTTTTCTCGTCCTGCTGTAGAGTAATTGTTCCAGAGTTGACCAACTACTGGATTTTGCCCTTGAGCACATAACATGCTCTGGTTGGATGCCCTATGAATCTGTGATAAACACAGTATTTAGGGTGATCAGTTTTACCAACTTCTTCTGGTCGCTTTGCCTCTGGAAGCTGAAGCTTATTGCTTTTGATCAAGCAATCGAAGATGCTTAAAGTATCATCTTCGTCGAAAGAATACTCTTCTTTTGGACGAGTTAACTTTTGCAATGGTGCTGATGGGGTGGATGCCGTCTGAGTGACATTGACAGCCAAAGACTCTTTGCCTTTAAGATTGATGGCCAATGTTTCTTTATTTTTGCGGTTATTCTGGCGATTACTACCCTAGGTGTAGAATGTTCATCTTGGTTAGGGTGAGTCATCTGGACTCCTAACTACTTGAACTTTTCGGCACTCACTTCTGCCGCCTTTGTATTAACAATAAAAGAAGGCCAATCCTGGAATTGTGTAGATCCCGTCCACATACTGATAATAGAAAATAAGTTTGATTTGCAAGTGTCTATTATTACAGCAGATGGAGTACCTAAAGGCATTTTGAGTGCCTCTCGGCGGAATCTTTTAATGAAACTCTCTGTGGATTCATTATGCCTCTGTTTAATTTTGATAAGGGCAGACATTGTCATGTCATTGACTCCCTCATAAAATCGTTCCAAGAACGTTTGCTTGAAACTAGCAAAATAAGTGATATAGCCATCAAGTAAGCTACAATACCAGTCGTATGCTGCACCGGCTAAACAACCGACGAACACTCTGGTAAGAAGAGCATCATTTGGATGTAATTGATCAGTCATCACTTCGAAATGATTGATGTACTGACTTGGAGAAGTGCTACCATCAAACAGCATAATTGTTGAAAGTTTATACTTAGGAGGAAATGGAACTTCCTTCCACTCTGTAGGATATGGTTGCTTTATGCCCAATCTTTGTAGGCCATCCTTCTGCTTGAAAGCCTCAAATTAAGTGCACAGAAGTTTCACAGACTCATTTGCATCCCCAGATGTTTGAGAATTGGTGGGCTGGTTAGAAGTGTTAGGAGGAGGAACAGCGTGGTAATTACCACCCCCAGCACCAGATTGACTTGGATCAACTTGAATTGGCACAGAAGCAACCTGAGGGGCTGGTACCCTCAGATCAATAGGTACAGAAGATGCTATAAGCTCAGGATTTGTAACAGGGTTTACAATCGGAGGTACTGTATGTTGAGCCACCATTATGGTGTGCATGCTTGCAACCATTTCTGCCATGGTTTTCAATTTATCTTCTAATGAAACAATTCATTGCTCTTGGCTGGTTGACGTAGAGGCATCTTGATTTTCTGTAATGGTACATGTTGTCACCTCTCTTGCTGCTATTGATGAGATAGTTTGTTCAGAACTTTTACTATCTTCATCAAACTCTAAAAGAGAGTCCTCTCCCACATGAGTGATAGGGAGATCTTCTTGATTAAAGACAACTTGGATCAAATGAAGATTTCTCGATCTAGTGTATTGAAAGACACCTTCATTGGATGCATGGATCCGGTCTAAGTATTGTTGACTAGGATTACGGGATGCATTACGTCTTGGACGTTTCCCACCACAGTGCCTTGAGAAGTCATGTTAACAGAAGCATATAATATTTCATCTTCGTCTTCTATTATATGTTCAGGAGTTGAAGCATAGTTCAGACGATCGAAGACAGATCGTCGAGCCGATTTGCAACAACAGTTGATGACAACTTCATGTAGGCAGTGGCGATTTGAAGTGCGATTTGGAGGTGAGGACAACATTCCCGTAGTCTCCTGTCTTTGTGTAAGACGTTGCCGGAGGTCAGTTACAACCACAGGACGAGAAGAAGTCGGAGGAACATATTCCTTAATGATGTTCGGAACATGTCTCCTATTCTTCAGATGTTTGGTTCCTTGAGTATACAAGTATGTACTCAACTCATTAGCATAGGTAGAAGGGTCTTTCTTTTCAAACTTTGACTTTTGATGCAGATTGGCCTTTGGCATAGGGTTCTTGCATTTTGCCAAAGTTGATATTGGTTGACGCCTATTGAGATAAGCGCGTAAATCTGAAAATTTCGCTCACGGTGTCTCTGTTTGTGATACCTTCAATTTTCCTTGCTTGGATCTTGAAATTTGCAAAGTAGGAAGATCATGACCAGACCCCATAGGGGTAGGTAAAATACCTCTTTGATCAGTATTCTTTCCGGTATCAGAGATTCGAGGACCTATGTTTACAGGAATGGAATCTGATACATCTTCCTCTGAGTCATAGACCAGGAAAGTTTGAGGAAAGACCAAAGGGTGCTTTCCTTTGTTTTGAACATGGTTAGCTAAGAAGCGTTTTCCTTTCTTCTGTTGTGTGATCATTTTAGGCATAGATTGTGCCAATTGAGAAAATGCCATAGGACTTTTTCCTTTGTTCTGTCTAGTGTTAGCACTAGGACATGAATTCTCTAAGTTCAGAACTTGAGAATTAGAAGTGGGTATAGCCAAAAGACTAGTTTCCTTAAGTTGCGCCGGAGTAGCAGATTGCTTGGGTTACGCCATAGTCCTACGGACTACTGGTAGCGCCTTGGCAGCAACTTTGGTAGATTGTGCCTCGACAGTAGCTTGAACTGACTGCGCTTTGGCAGCAAGGATAGTGGTAGATTGCGTATGGGCAGCAGAGTGAGCAGATTGCGCCCTAGCAACAAAAATATGCTGTACTAGAGCCACTGAGGCAGATTGCGCCTTGGTCATTGAGCACTTAAGTTGCGCCTGGGCAACAACGACTGTGGGGGATTTAAGAGTCCACACAGTCTTGTTCTTGGCAATAGCCACCGCGCGCTTGTTGCTCTTGTTGTTGATCATATTCTCATAGGCTGTCTAGTTGACTTGAACAACCAGAGTCTTCTGCATCTTGCCGATCGACGCAGTATCACAATGAGTTGTCACTTTCTCATCGGAGGAGAAAGTCGACCCCAGCAGAGTCGTCATTTTGTAAAATTGTTTTATTCCAAACTTGTAAAAGAGTACAAAGTACAATAAATTCTGGGAAAGTACAACTTTAGGAATCTGATCAGGAGACGATCACTTTATCCCTTGGACTATGTGAACTTGAAGACTGTAGCCTCTAGAGAATGCAGCAGCAATTTCGCAAGAGTTCTTGATCTCTGTCTGATAATGATTGAAACTCTATTTATAGAGTTCAAGAAATAACTGTTTTAGCAGTTATTCTGATGTGCGCGAGGCTGGATTATGCCATACTGGATTGCGCTAACCTGCTGTTGTGCCAACTTTCATTCAGTTGTCAATCGTGTACTAACTGTATTTAGACGCATGGCATCATATGATTGAGATGCGCGTGGTCGTGTACATGATAGTAGACACGTCTTGAGAGATTAGTGGCATGTGCGCCACGTCATCCTGCTTTAGAATGTAAGTTGTCTCAACTTTATCAGGTTGCGCGAGCTTCAGTCAACAAGTCAAACTGCGCTTGATTTGAGCTGCGCCTACATACGTGGCACTTATGAGTAAAAGTCATTCAGGTTGCGCCCAGGCGCAACTAAGGATTTTGTTTAGATTGCGCCTGGGCGCAACTCACGAAGTGTACAAGACAGTTGTCCACCAACTTTATCCTTGAGCGGCACAATTCACGGGATTCGAAAAGAGTTTCCTCGTTCACTGTTGTGTCAGTCATCAATATGGTCAGGTAATGATGACCATTAAGTGTCAGATGCCACGTAGATTTTGGCATAACTAGATTGGGCGCAGTCTGATATTGGGCACAATCTGATCGGTGGCGCAGTCTGTTCTCCAAGCTTCATATCAGTGGTGCAACTTGATTTTTGGGGCGCAACTTGATCACTGATCAGTATATTCAAGGCGCAAATTGATTTTTAGGCTCTACAATATTAGACACTTTGTAACCTATGGTTGTTCTAAATAGGACTTTGTGACTCCAGTTTGGGCTCATATTCTCATCAGACATTCGGAATACTAGGCGAGTACATTCTCTGATAGTTCTTTCATTTACTTATCAATTTCTATATTTAAGTTTTAGTCAGTTCTATTTGATTCTCGGTTACAAACATGAATTGATATTTCTGGAATTCATGTATACGACACACATACCTACTTGTCTAGCCTCTATTACAAGAACAACTACAAGAATCACCTACAAGCACCTTCATGTTCTGGCTAGATTTATTCTCGATTTACGTATCTTGTTATAGATTCACTCATATTTGTCGGGCGGGGAAATACTTGAGTAGACATGTAAACATTCTTAAATACTAGAACCACCTCCCTGTGAATTATACAAGAATGATAGCCATCCCACACTTGGCCAGTGTGTGATGTGCTGGATTAACCCTAGCCGTTTACATGTCGATCTCAGTATTATAAAATACACTGTGAGTATTGTCAAGAATCTTTACTGGAATCACTACAAGAATCTTACTGGAATCATCACAAGAACCGTTAAAGAATCTTCCTACTTGAATCATTGATTGGAATCACACTTGACATATATTGTACCACTGGACTCATATCACATTATTCTAGTTCCGCTAGCTTTTATTTACAGTCTTCATTGACACGATATTCTGTTTCACAGCTTTTATTTCTTTTTTTAACTATTGTTTTACATCTTAAACTGTCTCGAACTTCCATGCTTCAGCAATATAATTGTCTATAATTGTTTTATAGTCTTTGTCATTTACTTTGATTTACTTTATGGGATGTATTCGTTCCTGTCCTGAATGGACCTGTTAAAAATATTATAGATGTAAGCCCTGAGGATGCATGTCCTACTCACTATATATGGATCTGGAGAGGGATTAGCTACCTTTGGCCCTGACTCTCAGGAGTGATCGGAAGACTTGTTTTGTAGACTGTTTTATATTTCTTTACTAGAACTTGAGTTGTAATAATTTGAGAGTTGACTTATTTTGAGTTGTTTTGAGATACTATCATTTACTAGTTTTTATTTGTTTTTTTTGTTATAGAATTTTGTGTTATCCTATCGTGCTTAGATTGTGATTGAGTTATATTATTTCTATACGTGTCCTCCGTTCGGAGTTGAGATTTAAGGCAAGTATATTATATAATTGCGTGAGTTGGTTTAGATAGTGACCTAGAACAGCGTTCTACCGCCGATTCCGCGGCGTAGGCTGGGCGTTGTTACGCACTTGTACCCTTATACTGGGTGCGGGTCGTGACACAATAGCACAAGATTCAATTATTATTTTTATGCCAAGTAGTTACTTTATTTATTCCCTCTTTCATGCCATAATATCCCTTTTTGAACAAGTTCTTACTTACATGCTATATTTGTTGCCATTTCTCTTCTTTGCTTAGCATGATTGTGGCCCGTCGGGGTGCACTCATGATTTATGTCTTTTCTTTGCTTTACATGATAGTTACCTGTTGTGGTGCACTTATGTTACACGTTACTTCTCTGCTTATACTAGATAGAGACCCGTCGTGGTGTACTCTTGAACATGTCTTTCTTTGCTTACATGATAGTGGCCCGTAGAGGTGCACTCTTGACAAGTACCCGTAACATGATAACTCTTGATAGTGGTCCATTGTAGCACACTCTTGACATGACAAGTAAACCTAACATGACATTCTTAATCAAGATGTTGTTGCAACGGCTATTTCCCCTTGCTAATGTAACTCTTTTGGACACCATGGTTAAATTCTTTGTGTATTCGTGCACAAGCTATATATCTCGTTTGCATCATGTCTAGGACATGGATTCCTGATTACTACGGTCAGAGTTTCATACTGAATCTGAATAGGTTAATGACTAGATTGATCAAATAGTTCATATAGAGAGATTTTCCAGTAACAGGCGATCCCGTTATCTGGGCGCTTTAATTGGACTTGTAGCTTGCCGTTGAGTAGGGCGCATTTTGTCATGACCTGCACCCAATATTTGGGCATGAGTCGTGGGTACGTCCAGCCTACTCCGCAGTATCGGCGGTAGAACGCTGTCTAGTCATCTCCACATTTTATCAAATACAACCATGCAGTTTATAGATTTTCACATATACAACCAAAATTCACAGAGCACTCCATAGCTGCAATATATATATATATATATATATATATATATATATATTATATATATATATATATATATATATATATATATATATATATATATATATATACACCATGACCATGGTGCGAGAAAAGCTAATAACTGATCTGAATAATCTCCAAGATAGAGTCCAAAATGTGATAAATAAAATAATCTCAATAGAACAAAATGTGCTAAGATGGATGTCCACTACTCAACTCTCATAATCCTCAAATAAAATAAAGTACAATAAATAAAAGAGTTTTCGAACGCAACTCCTGCCCTACAGAATAATGACTAGCTAAATGTCTCATGCGGAGGGTAGTCCCGCATCCAAGTCCTCCAGTATGCTCAGATCAGGGTCCACAGTCTGCTCATAATAAGTGGTACAGAACTCCTCTAACTCATCACCTAAAATATTAGTTTTCCAGTCAGGAATGGAACAAGTACACATATGACAGCTATCCGAGACACAATAGAGTCACTGAACATGTATATAGCATATGAGAATAAAACTAGAAAGTAACTAACATCATGGTGTAATGGAAAAGAACATGTAACTCGAGAAATAGCTACCAGAAAGCAATATGTAAACTATGGTAACATAGCAAGTATGAAGAACAAGATGAAATAACTTGAAATATTAACTATCTATGTGTATTGAAATATCAGTTTTGATGTGTGAACGGCTAAGGGGTAAATCCGGCACCATGCACGTGTCGTGTGCAGCTGCTATTTTTCAAGAATAGACATATGGGATGGAATGGGTAGTTCACACGACTACTAAGATATTTCCTCGTCCAGCTAGTACTCATTGAATCAATCGCAAGTGGGGTAAACATAACAAGACAATCAAGATGTACAATAAAATCCAGGATACTAATCCTCGTGTGATGAGCATGTCAACAGGCAGCAAGACATATGTATAACATGTAGAGGAAACTATCAGAAACGGTAACAATCAGTATATGCACTTGCCTGTGGTCCTGAGCTACAGATATGGGTTATAATGCGTATCAATGTCTAAGTAACATGTTTATAAATTAATAGGATCAATACACGATTTAAGAGTACAAACAAGCTTGTCTATTTAGTTTGTTAGGTTTCTAGGTCATTTCCTATACGTTTAATTTAGCTTTGATCTAGGTTTACTTATACTGTTCTATAGGCTACCTCCTAACTACTGGGTATTCCATGTGACCTATGTCCTAAGTTCTAACTTCAACCCATAGGCTTGATGTATAGGGTTACTATTTATAATATTTCTTTCCTACTTTATTAAGTTATGAATGCTTGACATATCTTGACATCTCGTAATGTGCCTAGACACATGCATTTGATTACTCAGCCCTTTGTAATGACTTGAACCCGTGCTTAACTATATGTATCTTCGATCCCTTAGTCTACACATGACAAACTGACACTAAGACCCCGTCTTGCCTCCTGTACCCAGGCTACCCTATGGGTGTTCTGATCTGATATCCATGTTTACTGAACACTACTTGACCTCCAGCTACTACATTACTACTAGTGCCTACTGGTGTTATTGATAGAGGGGTACAGGACTTGGGCCTTCATATGATACATGTTAACCCCTACACTCTAATCCCCTTCATCTTGTTATATTTAATACACCATTTATAGGCTATCGACATACTCCAACTCTTAATGGGTGTGGCAGAGTCCATAAAAGTAACTCCTGCACCCATGTTAAATTCGAAGTGTTCTCCCGCCCATGCTCTCTGTTTCCAAGATCGAACTGCAGTTATCTTGAACACTTGATGCACTTATGCATGACACACAAGACTGCTATGGTGAGTCACTTATACATGGATTTCTAACCCTTGCTTTAGAAATTCACTATGTGTACAACGTACCTATAGTAGTGTCCTACTGTTAGTCTTCAACTGGACATATTTACTGCATGCCCCTTCTAATTTCTGAAATCTATGGTTGCACATACCTAAAAATTTGATACTTAATGGATATCCTGCTCTAGTCTACTCGAAGTTAGCTTGCCCAGTATCCCTCTACGTATCATGCCCGTTATAGGTATCCTAATACGATGTACGCATGAACAGATATAGAACTCTAGAAGTTACTGAACAATCTCAAGGTATAAACTATGGAGAGAGTACTACTTAACCTGAAAGGGTAATGAAGGTATAAGTACCCTCAACACAGCCATTCTAGTTTTCAAGCAACTTCTGAAATATACTGTTTCACTATTTGTGCATTTGGGGCTCAAAAGAAACTTCAAAAGAAGCCAATATACGATATGGTCATCAGTTTATGTTTGAAATCATGGTCAGTCACATTTCCAGAAATGTTTGTTCATTCAGTCCACTAATCCCCAAGGGTTGCCTTCTCAATAGTGAATACCATAGGCTTGGTACCCCTATCGGTTATTCTCTGTCATTGTGTCCAGAATCAACTACTATGCTTGTGGAAACTGATTCCTAAGGTAACTATTGTTACTTGTAGTTTGTAATAGGTAACCCCTTGCCTGGATACGGTAGGGTAGTGTACACTGCTCACCTTGCATGTTCTCAGATACATGGCGCAAGCAAGGCTATGCAGGATACAACTCGACCTCTGGTACCACCTATACTTATCTGATTTCTCCTTAGCAGTAAGCATTTGCAAAGTAAAGAGGTAGAAGAGTACCTATTGCGACAACCTTGATGGTTGTTGTAGACGTCTGTAATTTCTCGATCCTGTGCGCTCCTTGCCAAGTCCATAACATGACTATGCCCACTTGAGAGTATACCGGTGACAAAATTAGGGTTTGGAAGAAGAAGGGCTTCGATCGATCTTTCATATATATATCCTGATTTGGATGGGTCGAGAGAGAAGACTGAATATTCTAGTTCTATCAAGAACAGGGTTTTTCTATAGGATTCGAATTCGAAAGTAACCATAGGATTTAAACCTTTAGCAATTTTGCCAAAAGCCCCTCAAATTCTGACATATTTGTATAAGGTCCTGGTCAGCCCAAACTTAGTGTATATGCTTAATAAACTATTAGAAACTTATACCTAGGGTGTAATGCTAGTAATGGTATTCAATATAATGGTGATAATATTAATGTTACTAATGAAAAACATAATAAAAAAGTGATCAAGGGCTCACAAATCTACACCCCTTAAAATAATTTTGTCCTCGAAATTTAAAGGATAAACACAAGAGTAGAA
>JANAVB010043417.1:6305198-6312698 GCA_029216955.1 Iris pallida
ATAAATAAGTCATATCAGAACTGCTTTACCTCATTGTCTTGAAATCTTGATGCTAACCTGCGAGACCACATTAGGGACGAGGGTTAGTAGTTAAGATAACCTGCGAGTCCACATTAGGGACGAGGGTTAGTAGTTAAGCTAACCTGCGAGTTCACATTAGGGACGAGGGTTAGTAGTTATCTGTCCACACCTGCGAGTCCACATTAGGGGCGAGGGTGATGTGCCTGCGAGTCCACATTAGGGACGAGGGTTAGTAGTATATGGTTCACACCTGCGAGTCCACACTAGGGACGAGGGTGATGCTAGCATGCGAGTCCACACTTGGGCGAGGGCTAGTAGTTGTTCAAACCTGCGAGTCCACACTAGGGACGAGGGTTTAAGTATTCGATTGGTTATCCATTGACATCATGATATCGTTCTCTTGTCTCCAGCAGTTCGTTCAGGCATAGTGGTTCTTCCAGTCGTGTATAGTCGTATTTTCGTACTGATTGGTCTTTTCTATTATTTCCTATATTTCCTTTATTATATGATAAACTGCTAGATATGTATGTTTTTATGTATCTTGCTATGTCCCCTAAGGACCTGATGATCTCTTCAGGTTAGTTATTGTGTGGAGTTAGTTAGCAGCTCTGGATGGCAGACGTGATGATACGCTTGCGGGATTCAGGTATCATTATTGTGTTTATATCCACTCGTGCTTTTCTTTATCATCATGAGATATCCTGTTTCTTGATTCAGTTTTGACTCTTATTATTTGTCTTTAGAGTCTTATCGAACATGCATGCTAGTGGGCTACAGACCACGACCCATACTTGTTAATTCATGTTTTATATATTCTTGGGATTGAGATACAGTTTAGACTAGACATGATACCCATGACCTTGACAGCTTATACGTACTCGAGTCGGACTGGAGTCCGCTCGATACGTAGTGGCTTGCTCACGAGCTCACGTCCGAAAACCGGGTGCGGGTCGTGACAAGTTTTTTTGGTGGCCCACACAGGTCAGAGCATATCGTACCGGTTACCTAACTATACTGGTACGAGCCTGCGACTTGACTAAACCGTAGAAATCTCAATCCACTCTGCTTTGAAAACTCTCCTAGAAATTTTTACATCCTTGAAAATTTTATATTTGCTCTCGATTATACTTTCTTACTTTCCGTACCATTGATTCTCATCGCTTCCTATTCCTGGGTGATGAATGATTGTGCTGTCTAGGATTCATTAGAAATTCCTAATTATAGTATAATATTGCCTGACTATTGAATATTTGGTTGTTTATAGATATGCGGGATTATAGATGCCATATGCCTAGATATCTGCCGATAGAATTGTTAGCAACTAATTAGAAGACCATAAGACTTTAGTGACCGTGTCTTGAGGAGTAGAGTGACCAAAGGTGGGTAGAAGTCCCCAAGTATTCGGAGTTATAAAATGACTAGAGAATGTTATACAGTATTTCGAGGAATTAAATTGAGGAGATTACGGTAATAGTAGACTTTAAAATTTTAAGGGATAGTCATGACTTAGAATTTCGAGGACGAAATTATTTTTAAGGGGGTAGATTTGTAGCTCCCCTTCCGAAATATTTTTTGAAATATTTTTGTAATTATTTATTTGTTTTAAATGGCAATTTTTAGAATTTATAAATAATTATTTTAGTTAATTATTACGGTAGATGACTTCAGCCATGGTTGAGTTTCGGAGTACAAAATGACTAAGAATCATGGCACGGATAGTGCAGTAGCGTGTTTTGACTGGTGTTTAGCCATGGTAGGGGAAGGCCGAGTCATGGGATTGTTCTAACTAAGAAAACCAGACCAAATTGTGACTTAACCCGTATCGATGTTTTTATTATTATTTAAATATTATTGAGTTTTCGGGAACCCGGTTGTACCGAACCTGTCAGATTAGACCCAAGTCAAATCCAAGCCCATGTAGGCATGTAGAAAGATCAAAGATGGCCATGTAGACATTTAGGTCTGTACAAATATTTCTTATCTATTTTAGGACTTGACAATAATTTCTAAATAGTTAATAGTTCAGTATTAATATTTGAATGGTATTTTCGAATAACTGTACGAAATTCTAGGGCCAAATAAAGATGGGGTATGATATGCTCACCAAGGACTCTAGTGGACATTTTAGTTGGTTATGATTATTCTTATTAATATTATCATTATTGTTATTATTATATTATTCTTATTATTATATTATTATTATTATATTATTCTTACTATATTATTATTATATATATTTATGTGCGTATGCATATATACACATATAAATGTATATTATATATAATTATATATAATATATATATATATATGGGTATATATATATATATATATATGATATAGAAAATAAAAAAAGAATAGAAAAGGGAGCAACCCAAATTGCCAAGCCCAGCTATCCAGCCGGCCCACAGTGGTAGCCCAACAAGCCCGAATGGCCATACCCCTCTCGGCCCAACCCTTATTCCCTATCACTCCCGCTCGGGTTAACCAGAACCCGCACACACATATAAATGAGAGTTCGACAGAAGGAAAACGCAGCAACACTTAAAACCCTAACCCTAACGACCATTACAAGTTCATCACCCCCAGCCCCGACGTGGTGCGCCGACCTAGACCACCGCGCGCGGCCGTGCGAGGTCGCCGGAGGCCGAGGATGCCGCAGCCGTGCGTACACTGTAACAACAGTAGCAGTGGTCGAACACCCCAACTTCGTAGGTATTTTTATCTCTCCTCGTCTCATCGTTTCGCTATCCGATTGATTCTTTACGAAGAAAACATGAACACGAACAACCTACTCTTTGTAGATCACGATTTCGTTCATCATATAAAAAGATATGTCGATTTAAAGGCGGAAATAAAATAGCATTAAAACAGTTTTATCTTTTTCGATTATTGACGCAACTTGGCAATAAATTTTCCGTCAACCTTTTCATCGAATTGACGAACTTTATGCACAGAAGTTGAAGACTACCTATAGGACATCACAACCCTTTTTGAAGATTCTAATTTAATTAAACAGATAAAAATTTATTCGATTCCGAAGTTTAGCGAAAACCTGTTTTCAAAAATTAGAAAACCATCGATACGACGTGCGTCCCGCCAATCCGGGTGACGTGGTCGCACACCGTAAGCATCGAAAGCTGTGTAACGACTTCGTGGTGTGGGCTTTGACGGAATTCAAATTGGTCGCGTGTGCGCGACGAATTTGATGCGTATCCGTCAAAATTCCCGGTATCAGCCACTTTGCAAATTTTCCAATTACTTGTGTACGCTCATCAGATCGAGACGAAACTTGTGCCAGCAGGACCGTATCATTTTTCTGGTCCTGTATGCCGAGTTTGGTCAGATTCTGAGACAGTTGATAAAATCGTCGTCTCGCGAGCCCCACGGTCCGACTCAACGGGCGATTTTGTGCACGGCCTGCCGGAATCCAACTTAGGATATACGGTTGGGTTCGTATCAAAAAACTGGATCCGTAGACATGTAGTTTGACAACTTTAGAGACCATTAACTCTGACACGATTTTCGGTGCAAAGCGGGTCCAACGGCGGATATCGTTTTGGCCCAAAATTACCGTTTTAGCCCTGTGTCTAGAATTGGACTTAAGGACAGGCAATCTTAGCTATTTTGACTATTCTGAGATGTTGGCATTATCTGTTTCAGCTTTCGGAGATAGTTGTGATATTTTGGACTTCTTGGCTTAGCAGGGACTAGATTGTTACTGGATCTGCGTGCAAACTCCAGGCAAGATACCTTGCCTCCCTCTGCAGTCTATTTACATGCATATTTCTATTATTATTATACAATTTCACTATTTGGTTATTGACATGAGATTTGTACATCATGCATGCTAGTATAGATATAGTTCTCTAGTTGTTCATGAATTACATGCTTATTTAATCCCTATATCTTTATATGTCATTAGTTAGTTATTACCGTTCTTTTGATTTGCATGCTTTCTTTAGATAGTGTTTACTGGTTTATTAGTGGTGTTCTTTTATCGTTATCATGCTTGACTGGATGTCGTGGTTCTATCGGATGGTTCCCTCTCGTACCGTGTCGTGAGTCGTATCGTATCATAGGATAAATAAGTCATATCAGAACTGCTTTACCTCCTTGTCTTGAAATCTTGATGCTAACCTACGAGTCCATATTAGGGATGAGGGTTAGTAGTTAAGCTAACTTGCGAGTCCACATTAGGGATGAGGGTTAGTAGTTAAGCTAACCTGCGAGTCCACATTAGGGACGAGGGTTAGTAGTTATCTGCCCACACCTGTGAGTCCACATTAGGGGCGAGGGTGATGCTGGTCTGCGAGTCCATATTAGGGACGAGGGTTAGTAGTATATGGTTCACACCTGCGAGTCCACACTAGGGACGAGGGTGATGCTAGCCTGCGAGTCCACACTAGGGACGAGGGCTAGTAGTTGTTCAAACCTGCGAGTCCACACTAGGGACGAGGGTTTGAGTATTCGATTGGTTATCCATTGACATCGTAATAGTGTTCTCTATTTTCTCCAGCAATTCGTTCAGGCATAGTGGTTCTTCCAGTCGTGTATAGTCGTATTTTCGTGCTGATTGGTATTTTCCTATTATTCCTATTTCCTTTATTACATGATAAACTGCTAGATATGTATGTTTTTATGTATCTTGCTATGTCCCATGAGGACCTGATGATCTCAGGTTTTGTTATTGCGTGTAGTTAGTTAGCAGCTCTGGATGGCAGACGTGGTGATAGGCTTGCGGGATTCAGGTATCGTTATTATGTTTATTATCCACTCGTGCTTTTCTTTATTATCATGAGATATCATGTTTCTTGATTCAGTTTAGACTTGTTATTTTCTTTAGAGTCTTATCGGACATGCATGCTAGTGGGCTGCAGACCACGACCCATACTTGTTCATTCATGTTTAATATTCTTGTAGATTGAGATACAGTTTAGACTAGACATGATACCCATGACCTTGACAGCTTATATGTACTCGAGTCGGACTGGAGTCCTCTCGATACGTAGCTGGCTTGCTCACGAGCTCGCATCCGAAAACCGGGTGCGGGTCGTGACAGAATCTGCCCAGCCGACAGAACTCTCCAGCATATTCCCCGACTGTCTGGTTCCCCTGAACCAGACTCTCAAACTTTGCCTCTATGCCTCCAAATGCTACGTTTGGAAAAAACTTCTCCTTAAACAGCTCTTTGAAGGCTGCCCAAGTCTGTCCCTCGGTTCCCACTCGGGGGTCTGTCTGGTACCAGGTGCAGGCCAGGTCCTGTATCTGGCTGTCTGCCGTCTCTATTTGAAGTCGGACTGGTATCTTTGCTAATCTGAATATCTCCTCCATATGCTCTATCTAGTCATCTGCATAGTAGATGCCCTCTGTACCAAGGAAATCCCTCGGAACATCTTCTGAAACTTCTGGATGCCCGACATCCTCTGATGGCACTGATACGTCTGTGCTGGCCCCTGGATGGTCACCATCTCCACTGTCGTCCGGACCAGCTGGTGAGCCTCGTCTATACCCTGATGGAAGTCGGCAGTCTGACGCTGCTACTGCTGCCGGTGGGACTCCAGAATCCTTTCTACAAAGGAAAACAGGTGGACAGGATCAACCAATCCTACAGGTGGCCGTTGAAGCTGAAACTCCTCAGGAATAACTGGGGTCGTCCTCCGAACAGGTGGAGGCATACCCCTAAAGGCTACAGTTGTTCCTGTCTGATCAGAAATAGAAGGTGCTACAGTCCCAGCATCCTGCTGTACTGGACGAGAGGTGGCAGACCCCTCTCCAGCGGCTGTTATACCAGAGCGATGTGATCGGTCTCCACCATCCTGAAGACAGATTAAACAAGGAAGCTAATACTGAGGAGGAATCGATATAATCAAAGGAGGACTGTTTATTTCAAGGAAGGCAAATCAGTAAGATGTGTAGATGGAATGAATTGAAGCTGATTTTTTTCCTAACTGTGATTGAGTACCTCTCCGTTTAAAAACTATCTCTCAATCCTATCGCAGGCTGTTGTGATACTCTAGTTCGAATACCACTACATAAACTCGACCTGCATGGGCCACTACTAAAACGTGTCACTAGATGAATTAGGGTTAGGTTTAGATGTAAATGAGTGGCTAAGGCTTCTCCACCCAATTTCAAGTCCTCCTATTAGTTCAATTAGTCTTAAGACTTTCTTTTTCACAAATATCCTAAGGGAAATATCCTACTACAATAATATCTAGATATTACTAACATTGGCACTTAGTAGGAATGTTCTAATCATGATTCTAACCTCAAGACTAATCTAGATTAGGTTAAGCTTCTAGGTTAGTCTCTAACAATTCAATTAGCATAATATTAATTAATCAAAATTCATTTTCATTAATAAGTCAAAAATAACCAAAATACCATTAGGCTAAAAAGTAGTAATTAGTCATCCTAATCACATGACTAGGCTCCCTTGGTCGTGGTTAGTCTTTAGGCTTAGCAAAACTAGCATTTAACTAGTTAACCATCAAAATCACAATTCAATATTTTAAATAGTTTTAAATTGATTAAAAATCACCAAAAATCACAATATGATTTAAATATCATTAAATGATTATAATTACAAAATTTCAAAATTACCCTCATTTCTGAAAAGTGGGTGTTACAAATAAGGTGTTGGGATAGGTCTGTGATCGAAACCCAGGGAATTTGAGTGTTTGTGGTGTTGGTCAGGTCGGTAGATTGGTGTGTTGTTCGTGTCTCCTGCTGTGTTCGAGTCTGGATCGTGTCTGACCGAGTTATTTATCGCTGGAGTTTCATTTGGGGTCCAGCTTTTGTGCGTGTCCGGGGATTGGTCGTGTCCAGCCTTGTCATGCTCGACGTTAGTGTTGTGTGTTAGGGATCAGCCAAGAGGGGAGTTAGCAAGGACAAAATCCCTGTTCGGATTACTCCAGTAGACTGACTATTCTTAATTGAATTTACTATTAGTTGAATAGTAAATTTATTATTGTATATTTTCCTATTTTATGCTTTGATTTGGTTGTATATTCTCTGTTAGGTTGGATGAGTTATTCTACTTTTGTATCTACATAGCCAGTAAGAAGTGTAACTCTAGATTGATGAGTTGCGAATTTATTTCTCTTCCTTTAAGTTGAGTTTACAAATTGAACTTGGTGATCATAAATGGGGACTTAATTTCCATTGTCTTAATCTTGTGTGACTAGCAAATTTATTGGGCCGATTTTTTTAGAGTTAACATTAAGGTTATTTTGGGTCTGGTAACACCATGTTATAAGCATCTGTTGTAGGGCTTGGCTTCGCATGTTGTGTAAATGGTGGGGAGGGTCAAGTGTAAACCTGTGAGTTAGGACTCACCATGGATAATATCTTTTTTTATTTTTTGGTGGCACCCATATATGCTATCCATAGCTAACAGAATTTATGAATGATAGTGTACTTGGTGGACAGTGACATATTATTGTTCTATCTAGAGTACAGTTGTAGGTTAAGGCTTAT
>JANAVB010043417.1:6317698-6337698 GCA_029216955.1 Iris pallida
TGATTTTCTTTCTTTATGATTTGATTTTGATGTGGTGATAAGAAACATAGAATCAAGGAAAAATATGGATGACAAGTTGCTGATGTAATACATAATTTCAAAAGTATAGAGAATGTGAACTCTCATTAGAAAAGTGAACGGTCACTTCAATTTTCGAGATAAGGACACTAAAAATGAATGAACAGTCACATCGGATAATGAAAACAGTTATAAATGAACGAGCAGTTATAAATGAACGAACATTGGGCTTCTTTCAAAAAGTCGCATCAGTTCTCGAGATTGACTATCTAGTTATTTTGTCTATAAATAGAACAAAACTTTCGTAGATATCGTCACTTCCTTTCTTTTCTGTACAAAATGTCCTCCAAAGATTTGCTCATCCCGAAGCTTGAAGGAAAGACTGAGACACCACCTGCTGAGCCCTCAGTACCTCCTCAGAAAGAAAGGGGTAAAAGTTCAACTATTCCTGCGCCAGAGAGGATTTAATTTACAAGCTAGTAGAGCCTGGGAAGACTGTCGAAGAAGAGGCATTGAGGATGGCTGCCTGCAAGTTCCTTGTGAGTTCAGACAATGAGATGTTTGAACTGTTGGCGAACTATGTATTTAATCATGAAGGATCGGGGCCTTCTCCGTTCTTAATATTATGTAATTCCATTATGCTTTTGAATAAAAAATGAACTTTTATTTACATCTTATCTCTGAAAATAAAGTATTTTGTCTTTATACATAATATTTCTTGAGAAATTTGCCATTGATGGGCATCATAGCAACTCTGCCATCCATATCTGTTAATTGATAGGCTCCATTAGAGAAGACTTTATTTATCACAGACGGTCCTTCCCATTTTGCCTCCAACTTGCTTTTGCTCATATGTGTCATAGTCATAGGACGTCTGACTGTAAGAACCAACTCGCCTTCTTGAAATGTTCGCTCTCTGACTTTGCGATTGAAAGCTTTTAAAATCTGAGCCTGATAATGCTCAATATGCTGTTGAGCTAATAACCTTTTCTCATCAAGCGCCTCCAATTCCTGAAGCCGAAGACGATCATTATTATCTGTCGTAAGCTCATTAGCAACGGCGATTCTCAATGATGGAATTTGAATTTCCTAAGGTAGAACAGCTTCACATCCATATACCAGAGAAAAAGGTGTGCAACCTGTGGGGTTACGGACAGTAGTACGATATGCCCATAGACATTCTCCAAGTTTATCACTCCAACTTCGTTTGTTAATAGAGACAAACTTTTTAAGGAGTTTGATAATGGTCTTGTTGAATGCTTCAGCCAACCCGTTAGCCGCAGGATTATAGGCTGTATAAGCGACATTATTAATTCTGTTATCATCACAACCTATTAACTTCTGGCTGATAAATTGTGGCCCATTATCATGGATGATTCGGCGAGGGACACCAAATCTGTATATCACATGATGTTTGATAAAATTGATAACGCTACTAGTCTTTACTTTAGCCAAAGGTATAGCTTCTGCCCACTTGGAGAAATAATCGGTTATAGCTAAGATGAACCGATGTCCTTTAGATGAAGGAGGATTGATAGGGCCAATTATATCCATGCCCCAAGCTTCAAAAGGCCATGAGGCTGCAGTTGGATGAAGAAATTTCGACGGTTGGTGAATGAAATCTGCATGAATTTGACATACACGGCATTTCCTTGCATAATTAATAGCATCTAATACCATAGAGGGCCAGTAGTAGCCCATACGTCGGATGCGATCATGTAGTTTAGGACCAGGTTGATGTGCTCCACAAACGCCATCATGAGCTTCATGTAATATCTACTTTACTTCATCACCAGCGAGACACCTCAAGAGTAATCCATCAAAAGTTCTTCGATAGAGAGTTTTAGTAGTATGATTATAATAGAATCGAAGTGATCGACGACGGATACTTGTAGCTTCTTTAGGATCTTCTGGTAAAATGTCATGTACTGCAAAATCAATGAAAGATACTCTCCAATCCTCGCTAAGGACATTGACTTCAGTTAGGTTACTGAATTCAATGTTGTGATTGTTTTCAACACATAATAGTTCTCTATTAGAAATAACAACCATTTTGTCTTTTGATTGGCACTGCCAATACCGCATCTAGGTTAGCTAAGGCATCGGCTTCTGTATTGCATGCGCGACGTACATGTTCGATGAAGAACCCTTTGAACGAAGAAGCTATTCTGGTTGCTGCTTTATGGTATGGTACCAAATCTTGATGTCGGACTTCATATATGCCTCTAACCTGATTAACAATCAGCTTAGAATCACCATATACTTCGAGATATTCAATATTCAATTGTTTGGCTAATTGAAGTCCAATGAGCAAAGCATTGTATTCTGCCACATTGTTGGAGCATGATTCGTCTAAAGAATTGGCCCTTTGAATAGTTAATCCATCGGGTGAAACAAGAACAATTCCTACTCCAGCAATAAGAGTACCTCCAGGTCCAATTCTAGAAGCTCCATCAAAGAACAACCTCCAAGTAGAAATTCTTCTGAGATCATATTTGATTCCAATGTTTCATCCGAAATTTCATCATAGAGTTTAGATGTCTCAGGGACAGGATGAGCTACTAAGAAGTCAGCAAGTGCTTGGCCTTTCACAGACTTTTGAAGAACATAAACCATATCATATTGTGCTAGCAATATGGCCCATGTGGCAAGCCTAGAATTGAGTGTGCTTGGCTTCTTCATTAAGACTCGAAGAGGATTGATCCGGGATATGACATGAATAGTTTGGCCTATGATGTAATGTCTTGTCATCTGAACAGCAAACATTAAGGCTAAACATTCCTTCTCCACTGGACTATAACGATGTTCAGCTCCAATCATTGTTCGGCTGAGATAGTAGATGGCTTGTTCATGACCTTCCTTGTTCTTCTGAGCCAGCAAAACTCCCAATGAATGATCCATTGCTCGGACAAACATTAAAAAGGGTATTCCTGAGATCGGTGGTACAAGAACCGGTGTACTCATTAAATACCGTTTTATGTCATCAAATGCTCATTGACATTCTTTCGTCCAAACGAAAGATACACCTTTCTTCATTAATTGAGTAAATGGTCTGCAACGTCCAGATAAATTTGAAATGAACCGCCTGATGTACACAAGTCGACCTTGGAATCCTCGTAGCTCTTTTAGGTTGCGTGGAGGACGCATCTCTTGAATGGCTTTGATCTTCTCAGGATCAACGTGTATACCCTTAAAGGTAATGACGAAGCCGAGAAACTTACCACTAGAGACACCCAAGAAAGACTTGGTGGTGTTCATTTTGAGTTGATACTGGCGCATTAGATTGAAGATAGTTCTTAAATCTTGAATATGATCTTCTTTGAGACGACTTTTGACAGCAATATCGTCAACATAGCATTCGACATTATTTTGCTAATGATCTCGAAAGATAGTGCTCATAGCCCGCTGGTAAGTTGCACCTGCGTTCTTAAGACCAAACGGTATGACCGTATAACAGTACACACCCGAGGAGTACGAAACAAAGTATGTTTTTCATCTTCATGATCCATCCGGATTTGATTATATCCAGAAAACCCATCCATGAAAGAAATTCGTTCGAATCCACGTGTATTGTCGATCATAACATCAGTAATTGGGAGAGGGAATTCGTCTTTGGGGCAAGCATCATTGAGATCCCGAAAGTCTATGCAAACTCGAACCTTTCCGGTCTTCTTCAGGACAGGGACGACATTGGCCACCCAGTCAGGATGTTGTTCTTCTCTGATAAAGCCACAAGCTATAAGCTTTTTGACTTCATCATCAATTGTATCCATCATTTCAGGCTTGAATCGCCGTTGTTGTTGTTTGACCGGTTTGACATTCGGCAAGATGTTAAGCTTGTGAGTTGCAATTTGAGGATCTAATCACGGTATATCTTCGTAACTCCAGGCGAAGACGACAATGTATTCATGAATAAGGTGAAGTAACTCTTGTTTATCATCTTCTCGGAGATTCTTGCTGATGAAGATTGGTCGTGATACACCTTTTTCTCCAATATCGATTTGGACCAGTTGATCTTCAGTAGGTGGTTCTCGTTGTTCAAAACGAAGTTCCCACTGATTGTCCATCCTTTGTACCCAAGGATCCATTTCAGTAGCTTCTTCAATGTCACTTTCGTCATCTTCTGAGAATTCGGCGAACACCATGTTAGAAGATACTATCGCCTTATGAATATGACCGATGCTGGTATCAGAGGCCCATGAGATAGAATCAGAAGAGTTTGAACGTTCTTCTTCATCAGATTAAGAAGGTTCTGGAGTTGGAAGCGGTGACATATAACCTAGTCCTCGTTTCGTTTTACTGTGGTATTGCTGTGATTTTCTTTTTGGAACAGTAATACGAAGAGGGGTTCGCCTTCATTTTCATTGTTGAGACTTGTTGAAATTATAGCCCATTTTACGGATGATGGCTTTAGATTGTGGACTATAGCGTCATAATTGTAGCCTTCCTGTATCATCTCTATTATCACTATAGAGCATGATTTTTGGTTCTTCTCTCTTATTGAAGAATATAGGCTTTTCATCTTTCTTTCGAGACGTTACTAAGAAGTACGACTCTTGTATTGAATCCAGTGATACCATGTTTCGTCGAGATGATACGACTTCTATTGTAAGTGGCTTAAAGCTATCTAGCATATCCAGATAATACTGAGTATAGTAAAAGACATCAGTATACTGCAAAGGAGATGCTTTATTGATTTTTACACCATCATTTACAACAGGGACTTTAGCCTTAGCAGGCTTAGTCAGATTGATGATAAGAGGGGGAGAAGAACGAAAAGGAGGAGGGAGCTTCTTGCGACGAAGATCGATTATAAGCGGCTCAGAAGAGGTGAGCTCTCTGTGTTCCTGATTATCACCTTTAGGTCGCTTCTCATGGGAAGGTAGATAGATAGTCAGTGGTTGGGAAGACTGAGGATAGGAGGTACATCCTTTGACTGGAATCACCAGAGTATTATTAGGTATACTCTCTGTTCTTCATCTGTGTCCATTGCTAGTACCACCTTCATGAATTCCTCTTTGTACATACGAGAATCGTTGCAATATGCTTCAACTCCTTTGAAAGGTTTCAGATCTGCAACCTCTTTTTTGACTTCTCCATTATCATCCACATATTTGAAACATTGGTGGAGCGTATAGGGTACAATATTGTGTTCATGGAGGAATGGCCTTCCCAACAAAGCATTGTATGAGCCATGATTGTCAATAACATAGAAAGTTACTTTTGTACGAAGATTGCCAATTTGAAGTTTTAGGCGTATCTTCCCCAAAGGTTCACTTTTTCCTTGATTGAATCCCAGGATGGTAGTAATAGTTGTAGAAAGATTATGTACTGGGATTTTCAAAGCGTCCAATAAGGACTTTGGCATGATGCTAAGTGCAGACCCGGGATCAATCAGAATACAGTCGACTTTCATGGTATCCGCATACCCCGTGAAATAGAGAGGACGATCATGACGATTGCCTTAACAACATGTCATCTTGTGTAAAAGTGATATTGGGCATTAATTCAAATTCACTATGATAATGTGCACAGCTGACTGGCTCCTTTTCGGGCTTCTTGAGAAGAGTCAAACAAGTGTCAGCCTGCATCAAAGCTTCACTTAACGTCTCACGAGTTTTTTTTGAGAGACGTAAAAGTTCAAAGATTAACAATCTTGCTGGAGTATTGGCCAATTGAGCCAATATGTCAAAATTGTAAGGCTTTTCAAGTCCAAGAGATGATGACTTCTTCAATGCTTTATCAAAGCAAACAGGTTGCTTTCCCTTCGCCGCTGATGTTGGTTTAGAAGGAGATGGTTCGACCACTGGCACAGATGTAGACGATGTATCTTCAGCAGGAGAAGATGATGGAGGAAGAGCATCCGGGGATGGAGCAGGGTTCTCTTGATTTTCGGAATACTCCTGAAGATAGGGTTTCCCAGATCTAGTGCCCATTAGGATCTCTTCTTCTGTTAATGGTTCAAAGGATACCATATTACAGTTCTTGGATTTAGACTTGGAATGCTTCTTTTGTTTAGAAGAGGAAGGCGTTTCACAATTTCTAGAGTAGTCCTTGGAATGGGGACAGCTCCATCTTGTACGAGTTATGGTGAAAAATTACCAAATTGGAGAGAAACTACATTAGCAGTCACCGTTTTCTCGTCCTGCTGTAGAGTAATTGTTCCAGAGTTGACCAACTACTGGATTTTGCCCTTGAGCACATAACATGCTCTGGTTGGATGCCCTATGAATCTGTGATAAACACAGTATTTAGGGTGATCAGTTTTACCAACTTCTTCTGGTCGCTTTGCCTCTGGAAGCTGAAGCTTATTGCTTTTGATCAAGCAATCGAAGATGCTTAAAGTATCATCTTCGTCGAAAGAATACTCTTCTTTTGGACGAGTTAACTTTTGCAATGGTGCTGATGGGGTGGATGCCGTCTGAGTGACATTGACAGCCAAAGACTCTTTGCCTTTAAGATTGATGGCCAATGTTCTTTATTTTTGCGGTTATTCTGGCGATTACTACCCTAGGTGTAGAATGCATCTTGGTTAGGGTGAGTCATCTGGACTCCTAACTACTTGAACTTTTCGGCACTCACTTCTGCCGCCTTTGTATTAACAATAAAAGAAGGCCAATCCTGGAATTGTGTAGATCCCGTCCACATACTGATAATAGAAAATAAGTTTGATTTGCAAGTGTCTATTATTACAGCAGATGGAGTACCTAAAGGCATTTTGAGTGCCTCTCGGCGGAATCTTTTAATGAAACTCTCTGTGGATTATTATGCCTCTGTTTAATTTTGATAAGGGCAGACATTGTCATGTCATTGACTCCCTCATAAAATCGTTCCAAGAACGTTTGCTTGAAACTAGCAAAATAAGTGATATAGCCATCAAGTAAGCTACAATACCAGTCGTATGCTGCACCGGCTAAACAACCGACGAACACTCTGGTAAGAAGAGCATCATTTGGATGTAATTGATCAGTCATCACTTCGAAATGATTGATGTACTGACTTGGAGAAGTGCTACCATCAAACATAATTGTTGAAAGTTTATACTTAGGAGGAAATGGAACTTCCTTCCACTCTGTAGGATATGGTTGCTTTATGCCCAATCTTTGTAGGCCATCCTTCTGCTTGAAAGCCTCAAATTAAGTGCACAGAAGTTTCACAGACTCATTTGCATCCCCAGATGTTTGAGAATTGGTGGGCTGGTTAGAAGTGTTAGGAGGAGGAACAGCGTGGTAATTACCACCCCCAGCACCAGATTGACTTGGATCAACTTGAATTGGCACAGAAGCAACCTGAGGGGCTGGTACCCTCAGATCAATAGGTACAGAAGATGCTATAAGCTCAGGATTTGTAACAGGGTTTACAATCGGAGGTACTGTATGTTGAGCCACCATTATGGTGTGCATGCTTGCAACCATTTCTGCCATGGTTTTCAATTTATCTTCTAATGAAACAATTCATTGCTCTTGGCTGGTTGACGTAGAGGCATCTTGATTTTCTGTAATGGTACATGTTGTCACCTCTCTTGCTGCTATTGATGAGATAGTTTGTTCAGAACTTTTACTATCTTCATCAAACTCTAAAAGAGAGTCCTCTCCCACATGAGTGATAGGGAGATCTTCTTGATTAAAGACAACTTGGATCAAATAAAGATTTCTCGATCTAGTGTATTGAAAGACACCTTCATTGGATGCATGGATCCGGTCTAAGTATTGTTGACTAGGATTACGGGATGCATTACGTCTTGGACGTTTCCCACCACAGTGCCTTGAGAAGTCATGTTAACAGAAGCATATAATATTTCATCTTCGTCTTCTATTATATGTTCAGGAGTTGAAGCATAGTTCAGACGATCGAAGACAGATCGTCGAGCCGATTTGCAACAACAGTTGATGACAACTTCATGTAGGCAGTGGCGATTTGAAGTGCGATTTGGAGGTGAGGACAACATTCCCGTAGTCTCCTGTCTTTGTGTAAGACGTTGCCGGAGGTCAGTTACAACCACAGGACGAGAAGAAGTCGGAGGAACATATTCCTTAATGATGTTCGGAACATGTCTCCTATTCTTCAGATGTTTGGTTCCTTGAGTATACAAGTATGTACTCAACTCATTAGCATAGGTAGAAGGGTCTTTCTTTTCAAACTTTGACTTTTGATGCAGATTGGCCTTTGGCATAGGGTTCTTGCGTTTTGCCAAAGTTGATATTGGTTGACGCCTATTGAGATAAGCGCGTAAATCTGAAAATTTCGCTCACGGTGTCTCTGTTTGTGATACCTTCAATTTTCCTTGCTTGGATCTTGAAATTTGCAAAGTAGGAAGATCATGACCAGACCCCATAGGGGTAGGTAAAATACCTCTTTGATCAGTATTCTTTCCGGTATCAGAGATTCGAGGACCTATGTTTACAGGAATGGAATCTGATACATCTTCCTCTGAGTCATAGACCAGGAAAGTTTGAGGAAAGACCAAAGGGTGCTTTCCTTTGTTTTGAACATGGTTAGCTAAGAAGCGTTTTCCTTTCTTCTTGTGTGATCATTTTAGGCATAGATTGTGCCAATTGAGAAAATGCCATAGGACTTTTTCCTTTGTTCTGTCTAGTGTTAGCACTAGGACATGAATTCTCTAAGTTCAGAACTTGAGAATTAGAAGTGGGTATAGCCAAAAGACTAGTTTCCTTAAGTTGCGCCGGAGTAGCAGATTGCTTGGGTTACGCCATAGTCCTACGGACTACTGGTAGCGCCTTGGCAGCAACTTTGGTAGATTGTGCCTCGACAGTAGCTTGAACTGACTGCGCTTTGGCAGCAAGGATAGTGGTAGATTGCGTATGGGCAGCAGAGTGAGCAGATTGCGCCCTAGCAACAAAAATATGCTGTACTAGAGCCACTGAGGCAGATTGCGCCTTGGTCATTGAGCACTTAAGTTGCGCCTGGGCAACAACGACTGTGGGGGATTTAAGAGTCCACACAGTCTTGTTCTTGGCAATAGCCACCGGCGCTTGTTGCTCTTGTTGTTGATCATATTCTCATAGGCTGTCTAGTTGACTTGAACAACCAGAGTCTTCTGCATCTTGCCGATCGACGCAGTATCACAATGAGTTGTCACTTTCTCATCGGAGGAGAAAGTCGACCCCAGCAGAGTCGTCATTTTGTAAAATTGTTTTATTCCAAACTTGTAAAAGAGTACAAAGTACAATAAATTCTGGGAAAGTACAACTTTAGGAATCTGATCAGGAGACGATCACTTTATCCCTTGGACTATGTGAACTTGAAGACTGTAGCCTCTAGAGAATGCAGCAGCAATTTCGCAAGAGTTCTTGATCTCTGTCTGATAATGATTGGAAAACTCTATTTATAGAGTTCAAGAAATAACTGTTTTAGCAGTTATTCTGATGTGCGCGAGGCTGGATTATGCCATACTGGATTGCGCTAACCTGCTGTTGTGCCAACTTTCATTCAGTTGTCAATCGTGTACTAACTGTATTTAGACGCATGGCATCATATGATTGAGATGCGCGTGGTCGTGTACATGATAGTAGACACGTCTTGAGAGATTAGTGGCATGTGCGCCACGTCATCCTGCTTTAGAATGTAAGTTGTCTCAACTTTATCAGGTTGCGCGAGCTTCAGTCAACAAGTCAAACTGCGCTTGATTTGAGCTGCGCCTACATACGTGGCACTTATGAGTAAAAGTCACAGGTTGCGCCCAGGCGCAACTAAGGATTTTGTTTAGATTGTGCCTGGGCGCAACTCACGAAGTGTACAAGACAGTTGTCCACCAACTTTTTCTTGAGCGGCACAATTCACGGGATTCGAAAAGAGTTTCCTCGTTCACTGTTGTGTCAGTCATCAATATGGTCAGGTAATGTGACCATTAAGTGTCAGATGCCACGTAGATTTTGGCATAACTAGATTGGGCGCAGTCTGATATTGGGCACAATCTGATCGGTGGCGCAGTCTGTTCTCCAAGCTTCATATCAGTGGTGCAACTTGATTTTTGGGGCGCAACTTGATCACTGATCAGTATATTCAAGGCGCAAATTGATTTTTAGGCTCTACAATATTAGACACTTTGTAACCTATGGTTGTTCTAAATAGGACTTTGTGACTCCAGTTTGGGCTCATATTCTCATCAGACATTCGGAATACTAGGCGAGTACATTCTCTGATAGTTCTTTCATTTACTTATCAATTTCTATATTTAAGTTTTAGTCAGTTCTATTTGATTCTCGGTTACAAACATGAATTGATATTTCTGGAATTCATGTATACGACACACATACCTACTTGTCTAGCCTCTATTACAAGAACAACTACAAGAATCACCTACAAGCACCTTCATGTTCTGGCTAGATTTATTCTCGATTTACGTATCTTGTTATAGATTCACTCATATTTGTCGGGGGGGAAATACTTGAGTAGACATGTAAACATTCTTAAATACTAGAACCACCTCCCTGTGAATTATACAAGAATGATAGCCATCCCACACTTGGCCAGTTGTGATGTGCTGGATTAACCCTAGCCGTTTACATGTCGATCTCAGTATTATAAAATACACTGTGAGTATTGTCAAGAATCTTTACTGGAATCACTACAAGAATCTTACTGGAATCATCACAAGAACCGTTAAAGAATCTTCCTACTTGAATCATTGATTGGAATCACACTTGACATATATTGTACCACTGGACTCATATCACATTATTCTAGTTCCGCTAGCTTTTATTTACAGTCTTCATTGACACGATATTCTGTTTCACAGCTTTTATTTCTTTTTTTAACTATTGTTTTACATCTTAAACTGTCTCGAACTTCCATGCTTCAGCAATATAATTGTCTATAATGTTTTATAGTCTTTGTCATTTACTTTGATTTACTTTATGGGATGTATTCGTTCCTGTCCTGAATGGACCTGTTAAAAATATTATAGATGTAAGCCCTGAGGATGCATGTCCTACTCACTATATATGGATCTGGAGAGGGATTAGCTACCTTTGGCCCTGACTCTCAGGAGTGATCGGAAGACTTGTTTTGTAGACTGTTTTATATTTCTTTACTAGAACTTGAGTTGTAATAATTTGAGAGTTGACTTATTTTGAGTTGTTTTGAGATACTATCATTTACTAGTTTTTATTTGTTTTTTTTGTTATAGAATTTTGTGTTATCCTATCGTGCTTAGATTGTGATTGAGTTATATTATTTCTATACGTGTCCTCCGTTCGGAGTTGAGATTTAAGGCAAGTATATTATATAATTGCGTGAGTTGGTTTAGATAGTGACCTAGAACAGCGTTCTACGCCGATTCCGCGGCGTAGGCTGGGCATTGTTACGCACTTGTACCCTTATACTGGGTGCGGGTCGTGACACAATAGCACAAGATCAATTATATTTTTTATGCCAAGTAGTTACTTTATTTATTCCTCTTTCATGCCATAATATCCCTTTTTGAAAAGTTCTTACTTACATGCTATATTTGTTGCCATTTCTCTTCTTTGCTTAGCATGATTGTGGCCCGTCGGGGTGCACTCATGATTTATGTCTTTTCTTTGCTTTACCTGAGAGTTACCTGTTGTGGGCACTTATGTTACACGTTACTTCTCTGCTTATACTAATGAGACCCGTCGTGGTGTACTCTTGAACATGTCTTTCTTTGCTTACATGATAGTGGCCCGTAGAGGTGCACTCTTGACAAGTACCCGTAACATGATAACTCTTGATAGTGGTCCATTGTAGCACACTCTTGACATGACAAGTAAACCTAACATGACATTCTTAATCAAGATGTTGTTGCAACGGCTATTTTCCCTTGCTAATGTAACTCTTTTGGACACCATGGTTAAATTCTTTGTGTATTCGTGCACAAGCTATATCTCGTTTGCATCATGTCTAGACATGGATTCCTGATTACTACGGTCAGAGTTTCATACTGAATCTGAATAGGTTAATGACTAGATTGATCAAATAGTTCATATAGAGAGATTTTCCAGTAACAGGCGATCCCGTTATCTGGGCGCTTTAATTGGACTTGCAGCTTGCCGTTGAGTAGGGCGCATTTTGTCATGACCTGCACCCAATATTTGGGCATGAGTCGTGGGTACGTCCAACCTACTCCGCAGTATCGGCGGTTGAACGCTGTCTAGTCATCTCCACATTTTATCAAATACAACCATACAGTTTATAGATTTTCAATATACAACCAAAATTCGCAGAGCACTCCATAGCTGCAATATATATATATATATTATATATATATATATATATATATATACACCATGACCATGGTGCGAGAAAAGCTAATAACTGATCTGAATAATCTCCAAGATAGAGTCCAAAATGTGATAAATAAAATATCTCAATAGAACAAAATGTGCTAAGATGGATGTCCACTACTCAACTCTCATAATCCTCAAATAAAATAAAGTACAATAAATAAAAGAGTTTTCGAACGCAACTCCTGCCCTACAGAATAATGACTAGCTAAATGTCTCATGCGGAGGGTAGTCCCGCATCCAAGTCCTCCAGTATGCTCAGATCAGGGTCCACAGTCTGCTCATAATAAGTGGTACAGAACTCCTCTAACTCATCACCTAAAATATTAGTTTTCCAGTCAGGAATGGAACAAGTACACATATGACAGCTATCCGACACAATAGAGTCACTGAACATGTATATAGCATATGAGAATAAAACTAGAAAGTAACTAACATCATGGTGTAATGGAAAAGAACATGTAACTCGAGAAATAGCTACCAGAAAGCAATATGTAAACTATGGTAACATGGCAAGTATGAAGAACAAGATGAAATAACTTGAAATATTAACTATCTATGTGTATTGAAATATCAGTTTTGATGTGTGAACGGCTAAGGGGTAAATCCGGCACCATGCACGTGTCGTGTGCAGCTGCTATTTTTCAAGAATAGACATATGGGATGGAATGGGTAGTTCACACGACTACTAAGATATTTCCTCGTCCAGCTAGTACTCATTGAATCAATCGCAAGTGGGGTAAACATAACAAGACAATCAAGATGTACAATAAAATCCAGGATACTAATCCTCGTGTGATGAGCATGTCAACAGGCAGCAAGACATATGTATAACATGTAGAGGAAACTATCAGAAACGGTAACAATCAGTATATGCACTTGCCTGTGGTCCTGAGCTACAGATATGGGTTATAATGCGTATCAATGTCTAAGTAACATGTTTATAAATTAATAGGATCAATACACGATTTAAGAGTACAAACAAGCTTGTCTATTTAGTTTGTTAGGTTTCTAGGTCATTTCCTATACGTTTAATTTAGCTTTGATCTAGGTTTACTTATACTGTTCTATAGGCTAACCTCCTAACTACTGGGTATTCCATGTGACCTATGTCCTAAGTTCTAACTTCAACCCATAGGCTTGATGTATAGGGTTACTATTTATAATATTTCTTTCCTACTTTATTAAGTTATGAATGCTTGACATATCTTGACATCTCGTAATGTGCCTAGACACATGCATTTGATTACTCAGCCCTTTGTAATGACTTGAACCCGTGCTTAACTATATGTATCTTCGATCCCTTAGTCTACACATGACAAACTGACACTAAGACCCCGTCTTGCCTCCTGTACCCAGGCTACCCTATGGGTGTTCTGATCTGATATCCATGTTTACTGAACACTACTTGACCTCCAGCTACTACATTACTACTAGTGCCTACTGGTGTTATTGATAGAGGGGTACAGGACTTGGGCCTTCATATGATACATGTTAACCCCTACACTCTAATCCCCTTCATCTTGTTATATTTAATACACCCATTTATAGGCTATCGACATACTCCAACTCTTAATGGGTGTGGCAGAGTCCATAAAAGTAACTCCTGCACCCATGTTAAATTCGAAGTGTTCTCCCGCCCATGCTCTCTGTTTCCAAGATCGAACTGCAGTTATCTTGAACACTTGATGCACTTATGCATGACACACAAGACTGCTATGGTGAGTCACTTATACATGGATTTCTAACCCTTGCTTTAGAAATTCACTATGTGTACAACGTACCTATAGTAGTGTCCTACTGTTAGTCTTCAACTGGACATGTTTACTGCATGCCCCTTCTAATTTCTGAAATCTATGGTTGCACATACCTAAAAATTTGATACTTAATGGATATCCTGCTCTAGTCTACTCGAAGTTAGCTTGCCCAGTATCCCTCTACGTATCATGCCCGTTATAGGTATCCTAATACGATGTACGCATGAACAGATATAGAACTCTAGAAGTTACTGAACAATCTCAAGGTATAAACTATGGAGAGAGTACTACTTAACCTGAAAGGGTAATGAAGGTATAAGTACCCTCAACACAGCCATTCTAGTTTTCAAGCAACGGACTTCTGAAATATACTGTTTCACTATTTGTGCATTTGGGGCTCAAAAGAAACTTCAAAAGAAGCCAATATACGATATGGTCATCAGTTCATGTTTGAAATCATGGTCAGTCACATTTCAGCAGAAATGTTTGTTCATTCAGTCCACTAATCCCCAAGGGTTGCCTTCTCAATAGTGAATACCATAGGCTTGGTACCCCTATCGGTTATTCTCTGTCATTGTGTCCAGAATCAACTACTATGCTTGTGGAAACTGATTCCTAAGGTAACTATTGTTACTTGTAGTTTGCAATAGGTAACCCCTTGCCTGGATACGGTAGGGTAGTGTACACTGCTCACCTTGCATGTGCTCAGATACATGGCGCAAGCAAGGCTATGCAGGATACAACTCGACCCTCTGGTACCACCTATACTTATCTGATTTCTCCTTAGCAGTAAGCATTTGCAAAGTAAAGAGGTAGAAGAGTACCTATTGCGACAACCTTGATGGTTGTTGTAGACGCCTGTAATTTCTCGATCCTGTGCGCTCCTTGCCAAGTCCATAACATGACTATGCCCACTTGAGAGTATACCGGTGACAAAATTAGGGTTTGGAAGAAGAAGGGCTTCGATCGATCTTTCATATATATCCTGATTTGGATGGGGTCGAGAGAGAAGACTGAATATTCTAGTTCTATCAAGAACAGGGTTTTTCCTATAGGATTCGAATTCGAAAGTAACCATAGGATTTAAACCTTTAGCAATTTTGCCAAAAGCCCCTCAAATTCTGACATATTTGTATAAGGTCCTGGTCAGCCCAAACTTAGTGTATATGCTTAATAAACTATTAGAAACTTATACCTAGGGTGTAATGCTAGTAATGGTATTCAATATAATGGTGATAATATTAATGTTACTAATGAAAAACAATAATAAAAAAGTGATCAAGGGCTCACAAATCTACACCCCTTAAAATAATTTTGTCCTCGAAATTTAAAGGATAAACACAAGAGTAGAAATATACCTCATACCTCGAAAAGGTAAGGGGTAGTGTTCCCACATCTCGTCCTCTCTCTCCCATGTGGATTCGCCCAGAATGATGCCTCTAAGCTATACGCACCAATGGAATGGTGTGGTTGCATAGCACCTTCTCCTTGTGATCCAAGATCTCCATGGGCTGTTCCTGATAACTAAGACTCGGTCCCACCTCAATCTCTGAGTGGTCTAGCTCGTGACTGGGGTCCGCCACATACCTTCTCAACTGGGATACATAGAATACGTTGTGCACTCTCTCTAAATTAGGTGGCAGTGCCAAACGGTATGTGGTCCCAATCTTCTCAAGGATGTGGAACGACCCGATGTATCTCGGACTGAGCTTCCGTCTCCTCGAAATATCATGCCCCGTGTCGGAGATATCATCAAGAACACCATGTCGTCTACCTAGATTTAAGCAAGAGTTACGACTTATTCTTATCATTATTAACAGTTACAACTACGGAGAACTATACCTCAAGCTCTAATGACCTTCGGTGACTGTCAGCCCAGTGCTTCTGCCTGTCATGAGCCACGCGCAGTCGCTCTCTAATCATCTTCACCTTTTTTGCAGCATCTACTACCATCTCGGGTCCCAACAATGCTCTCTCTCTCTTCTACATCATCCCAAGATAGTGGGGTACGACATCTTCGCCCATACAAAGCCTCAAAAAGGGACATCTCGATACTAGCTTGGTAGCTGTTGTTGTAGGAGAACTCCAAGAGGTGAAGATAATCCTCCTACAAGCCACCAAAATCTAGTACACATGTCCACAGCATATCCTCGAGCGTCTGAATGGTCCGCTCTGACTGCCCATCTGTCTGTGGATGATAGGCTGTGCTGAACTTGAGCGATGTGCCCAAGCTAGCCTGCAGACTCCTCCACAAGTGAGACATGAATCTGTTGTCGCGGTCAGAGACGATACTCACTGGAACGCCATGCAACCTAACGATCTGCTTCATATACAACTCCGCCAACCTCTTCATGGATAGTCCCACTTTGAATGGTAAAAAGTGGGCCGATTTGGTCAACCTATTAACGATGACCCAAATCGCATCCTTCCCGCCTGGCGAACGTGGAAGATCGAAAACAAAATCTATAGTGATATGTTCCTACTTCCACTCGAGAATCGGCAATGGCTGTAGTAAACCTCCTGGTCTCTGCCTCTCGGCTTTGACCTGCTGACACACAAGGCATCTAGAAACGAAGCGTGCCCTCTCGCTTCATGCCGTACCACCATACGTGGGCTCTTATATCCTTGTACATCGTGTTGGCTCCTAGAGGCAAGGAATACTGAGAACGGTGTGCTCCTGCATGACCTCCTCTCGCAGCTCTCCACTAGGTACACATCTCGTCCCGGGCCTCAACGAGCCATCCTCTGCAACGGTGAAATCCTCCAACAAACCGGCCTGCGCTTGTGCTATGATACTCCTTAGTTGCTCGTCCTGGTGTTGTGCCTCTCGTATCCTGTCCATCAATCCAGATTAAATCTGTATGCCCATCATCTGCATCTTGACTCTGGGAATGATGACCTCAATGCCTAAGCTTTCCAAGTCTGCTAACAAGTACCGGTCTCTCGTCAAGAACATAGCCACCGGGTAACTGCTTAAGGCATCCGCAACTACGTTCGCCTTCCCTGGATGGTACTGCAACGAGATGTCGAATCCTTCATCAATTCCAGCCATCTGTGTTGCCTCATATTCAGCTCCTTCTGTGTGAAAACATACTTCAAGCTTTTGTGGTCAGTATAAATTTCCACACGCTCTCCGTACAGGTAGTGTTTCCACAGCTTCAGGGTGAATATGAGTGCTGCCAGCTCTAGATCATGGGTGGGGTAATTCTTCTCATGTGGTCGCAGTCTGGATGCATATGCTACCACCCTCTTGTTATGTTCTAAAATACACCCCAAGCCCTTCCCTAAAGCATTACTATAGATAGAAAAACTGCCGGAATCGGATGGCAACGTCAATATCGGAGTTGTCGTCAGCCTCTTCTTCATCTCGTTGAACGCAGCCTGGCAGTCCTCTGTCCACACGAACTCTACGTCCTTCCGAGTGAGCCTAGTCATCGGCTCTGCAATCCGAGCAAAGTCCTGTACAAACTTTCTGTAGTACCCTATCAATCCCAAGAAGCTCTAATCTCAGCCACAGAGTCGGAGTAGTCCATGACTCAATAGCAGCAATCTTCTTCTGGTCAATGAATATACCGTCATTTGTCACCACATGTCCGAGAAATTCTACCTTGTCTAGAAAAACTCGCACTTCGAAAGCTTTCCGTAGAGCTTCTCCTTCCTGAGGGTCTCCAGCACGTTCCTCAGATGCTCCCGTGCTCTTCCCGGCGACTTCGAATAAATGAGGATGTCGTCGATGAATACCACTACGAACATATCAAGGTATGGGTGGAACACCTTGATCATCAAATTCATGAAACTGCCGGGGCATTGGTCAACCCAAATGGAATCACCATAAATTCGTACTGGCCGTACTTGGTCTGGAAAGCTGTCTTCGAAATATCCCCCTCTTTACTTTCACTTGGTGGTACCCCGACCTCAAGTCGATCTTTGAAAATACCTGTGCACCGCTCAACTGATTGAAAAGATCGACAATTCTTGGTAGCGGGTATTTGTTCTTGATCGTCTTATTATTCAAGGTTCGGTAGTCGAAACGCATACGCACCGTCCCATCCTTCTTTGGCACGAACAACACTGGTGCACCCCAAGGCGATGAACTTGATCTAAAGAATCCTTTCTCCAGTAGCTCGTCGATCTTCTTCTTCAATTCCACGGATTCCTTGTTGTTGATCCTATATACTCGCTGCGACTGTAGCTCTGCGCCTGGCACAAGATCAATAGAAAACTCAACGTCTCTGTCTGACGGCAGTCCAGGCAGCTCCTCGAGAAAACGTCGAGAAACTTTGGATGATAGGATGAGGTAGCTCCTTTTCTGCTACCATGGCTCCACAAATAGCATCGCTAAGCTGCTTTACTGCTCCTCTAGCGAACTCGAACACGGTCTCTCTAGGCGTACTAAACACAACACATCCGCGACGATAATTAATGGTAGCAAAATGTTTACTCAACCAATCCATGCCGAGCACTATATCAAAGTTCGGGAGTGGCATTATGAGTAAACTAGCGCACATTTCTCGCCCTATGGTAATGCGGCATCCGACGCAAACATCCTTAACTAAAATGATGCCTCCGCCAGTCGAGATTTTATAGGTGCAGTCTAAAGGCTCAGATACAATACTATGTCTAAAAATTAAAGCTGCAGATATGAAGCTATGACTGGCACCAGAATCGAATAAAGCAATAGCTGAAAAAGACTCAAGGAGAACAAAACCTGCTATCACATCAGGAGATGCAAGTGTCTCCTCAGCCGCCAGGGCATAAGCTCTGTCCTCGTGCTGGTGCTGGACAAGCGCTGCTGCTGTGTGGACAGGGGCCCTCTCTGCTGCTGGGGTATCGTGGGCCTCTCTACTACCACTGGACACTCTCTCATCTGATGTGCGCTCGAACTGCAGAATAATACTCCGAGTCATTTTCTACATACCTCCATGAATGTCCCAGCTTCTTGCGGTAGTTGCAAGGTCTAGGTGGTTGTCTCTGCTGGTTCTGCTGAAAAGTAGGGCTCTATCTGGAGGCTAGTACTGCTACTGCTGGGTACGGGGCTGTGGTTGATGCTGCTGTGTTGCGGTCTTCCCTGGAGCATTGGATTGTTTTGCCGATCCGGACTAGTTGTTGCCTCCTCCGTGGGCGTCTCTATCTCTCTTCTGCTTGTGCTTCAGCTCCTTCTCTACGTCTTGTACAACCTTCAAGATTCTTTCGTATGTGGTGGCCTGGCTGGTGGCGATGACGATACGAATTTTATGAGATAGCCCTTTTCTGGACTTCTTCGCCTTGACTGCAGAGGCCAAGGCATCTGCGAAGCGACTGAGGCGGGAGAACTCGCCGGTGTACTCGTCGATGGAGAGATTGCCCTGTTCCAGGCTCTCGAACTCATTTTCTAACTCTCTCTGGCCGCGTCGGGGTAGAACTTCGTCTTGAACAACTCTTGAATTCTTCCCAAGTCACATCCGGCATGGTGAATCGTGGCTCGTCTCTATACCACGTGCAGGCGATGTCATAGAGTTGCATGCTAGCTGTCTCGACCTTCTTGTCTTCAGGAATTTGAGCCATCCAGAGGTTTCGATCCACGTTCTCCAACCAGACGTCCCGTAGAGAATCCCTTTCGTTCCTTTGAATTCTCTGGGGCTAAGGTCCATAAAATTCTTGGAAGTTCCGGGGCACAGTGGGGGAGCATCTCTAGTCTGAAGAGCCTCATCTGGGAAGTGATGAGCTGTTGGAAGATCCCAAGGAGTAGTATTGTCCAGCGCAGGTACTGGATGCAAAACTGGTGCTGGATGCTGGTAGGGTGCTGGTGGAGGAAACTGTATTGGTGGCGGAGTCGGCGGAGGGAACTGGGGAGGTGGGGGATGTCATCTCAGCAAAATCTCGAAGTCTACGGCTGGGACATCTCGCCTAGATAGGTGAAGTGGCCTCCGTGGGTCGGTGGGGTTCCGTTCGTAGAAGACCCGCCGACGGTTGCTGGGGT
>JANAVB010043417.1:6342698-6510198 GCA_029216955.1 Iris pallida
GGGTTTACCTATAGGTGCAAATTATAAAAAAGCCTCAAATGGGGGGTGTTCTCCTTGATAGCCAAATGCTCCAATTTGGTTCAAACCTGAGATTTCTCTCCATGAATACAAAATAGGGCTAGATTAGGATCATATGCAAAAGACTAGAGTGAAAAGGGATTAAAAATGAAGAATCTAGGATTAGGAAAGAAATGACATTACCTCTTCTGTTCATTTTGTTGAAAGCTCAATAAAGAGGCAAGAACAATAAATGAGGAGATTATTTATAGGGGGAATAGCCCGAGGTGGCTGGTCATAAAGTAAAAGTTAGGGTTAGGGTTGAGTCTAATGGGCTATGGACCTATTTGCACTAGTCATTGAACCAATTTCTAAGTATCAAGCCTATTGACCAATTCACTAAGCCTTTTATTCAAGTCTTGATTCCTACGTGACTAACTTAGATTGACTTAAGTTAGACTAGGGTCTCACCATGCTAATCAAGTCACCTTAACTAGAGTCAACATCTAGGTTAGTCTCTTAAGTCACAACTAGTAAAAGTCAAATCAACAATCGTCAATCCATTAATTAAATCAATATTCCAAAAAGTCAAAATGACCAAATTACCCCTAGACTAAAATGATAATTAGATATTCAAAATCAAATGGTTAGGCTCTAGGGCAGACTGTCTCTACGGTTTCACTAGCTGCACATCAAATCACAAGTCATGATATTTAAATAGTTTTCAAATGACCAAAAATCATATTATTATTTAATATCATAATTTAATAATTAAAATCATAAAATTTCAAAATTACCCTTATTTAGAAAACTGGGTGTTACAAGTCTACCCACCTTAGAAAAATTTTGTCCTCGAAATTTAAGATGGTAGTACTACTTCTAGGTCAAACATAGTCAAGGGTCAACCACTAGTCAATTTGTCAACATCCAAGTACTTGGTCATCAACTGGTCAACTTCTTAGGGTTTTACCTATGATAGCTATCTAGGTGTTGGCAACTAGAGATTAGCAAAAAGAAAACTGTATAATAGGCTAACTCTTAACTTCCCAATCTTATCAAGTCACCCATAACTAAATACCCATAATCTATGCACACAAATCCCAATACCATATATACATAAGCTCAAGAACAACAATCCATTATATATATCCTAAGTATATCATCTATATATCCATACATATATAACCGATCATCAAGGGTTAAAGTAGACTAAACTTATAAGGAACTGAACAAATGCTTAGAATTTAGGCTAAGGATGAATGGTCTGAAACATCAATGTAGGCAAAAGGAATGATGCTAAGGAGACTGAATTTATAAGAAAAAGGACATGACATCTAGTGAAGAGTCTGCTCACTACCTATAAAGGTTGATCTATCATGCCTGAACTCATCACAAGGAGAACTTAACTAAAATAGAAAACTGAACCAAATATAGGCTAAACAACAGTCTATAATCATATACAACAATGGCCTATAGATACCAACCAACCCATATCCCATATGCCAATACCATCTGCAATCTATCTATATATATAGACCTCTCAGTCTTAGGTCAACTACAACTATACTCAAGGACAGGCTCTGGTCATGGGTGCCTTACTGGAAAGGACAAGGGAAAATAATAATAAATCATCAAGACTGCAGAGCAGACTAACATCCTCTATAAAACTGGTAGGTATTATAAAATAACAGGAGAATCAGCTACAATGGGTTACTATTCTAATACCAATGCTAACTATCATCTCTAGGGTACAGCCACGCTATAAGTTATCATATCATTATACTATGAAAGAACTACATATGAATAAGCTCTATAAAACTAAAATATCCCTACTCCTAAGTTATTTGATGATGGAATACAATTTATAACAACAGAAGGGTACGATAGAGATGATATGTTTAAAAACCTTCTCAAGATACATTCTGATAATCATACGCGTATGTCCAAAATCATGTTACTCAGAGTCCTCGCCATGCCAGTAAGCAAGGCTGCAATAAACGATAGATTCTATAACTGGGGCATGCACCTCTATAATCATGTCGTATGGAATTCTCGCTATGCCGACTAGTATAGCTGCGAGAAATTCCAAATCTCATAACCAAGATACGTACATCCGAAGTCAGGTCTCTATGTTTTTGCCACGCCAGCTAATATGGCTGCGATAAACTACAGGTTCCATAATCAAGTAGATATTTTACCATCCCTGTATTCCCGTCAACATATGTTATCAGAAAATATCGTAACTCAGGTCATAAAATTCATCTCGATAGGAAAATCAAAATCAACAATGATCCATCAAAATCAATTTCAATAATCAAGGAGTGAGAGCAACAAAAAAGGGAAAGGATTTCAAATTGAAGTTTAAATAAGATTCTTAAGGGTCGTCCCAGGAATCTCTCAAGGAGTCCTAACTGTGATTGAGTACCTTCAAAATATCCTAATCCTACTGCAGGCTGTAGTGATACTCTAGTTCGAATACCACTACATAAACTCGACCTGCAAGGGCCACCACTAAAAACGTGTCACGATCCGCACCCACCGTGAGGGTACGAGTACGTAACAGCGCCCAGCCTACGCCGTAGTATCGACGGTAGAACGCTGTTCTAGGTCATGAACTTTATCTAGCATAATATGAATACTCTCTAAAAAGGAGACCAAACACAGAGGTACAACTCAATCACAATCTAAGGTAGAATTTAGCACGATGGAAATAGATAAAAAATCCTCAACTGAGGTACAGCAGAATGAAATAACATAAGTCTCAATATCTCTAAAATATACAACTCTTAAATCAAGGACAACAACCAAACATGAAAAGGAGAACAGTCTAAGCTATCTACACTATGCAAGTTATCGTCCTAAGCAGCTGCCTGAACCTCCCCAGGGGTCCAGGTCGCGAGTGTCATCTAGGCAAGCTCCAAAGTAAGGGGTGCATGGTTCCTCATCATCCTCTGTAAAATTTTCAACAGGTCCAGTCAGGACGGCGAGCACAATACATCTCACGCAGATCATAACAGGTTAGAAAATATAAACATGCAAGAGAGTACGATACATGAAACTGAAAGAAAGTACATGATGTAAATAGAGGGAAAACTGTAATAGAAATATCTACTATAAGTAGAGAGCTACCAGTGACTAACGATTTAGAGTACAAAGTCGACATGTGAACGGCTGGATTTGTACATGAATATACTAAAGAGGCGCACATGGCTATACTACTTTGAATTGTTCACATGACTATTTATACTCCCCCATACCCCAATCAATACACAAGGATCTAGACAAGTTATGTTACGCACATGATTTTCACATGATAGCCCATAAATGGGTGCACATGAAGTATACGTCAGGGCTCATAAATGAGTGCACATGAAATTCACATGAAGGCCCATAAATGGGTGCACATGAAATTCACATGAGGGCTCATAAATGAGTGCAGATGAAGTATAGGTTATACATGAGATACAAAAGAAACATGACCGGTCATGAGAGCACATAAGAGTACATGAGCATGCATGAACGAGCATGAAGCACATGAGAAACATGAATAACATGAGAGCGAGGAATACATGAAGTATATGAAACACATGACATGATGTATCCGATGCTCTCGAGGGGGATAACATCTTAATGTAGGGATCCATATAGTACCAATCCGTGATAATATCATGACAGCATCATATAAGGTAAACTAGAGCAGGAATATAATTCTAAGCAAGTTATGAAATGATCAGAGAATGTACTCGCCTGATATCTGAATAGCTGTGAGAATATACTGTCCTAGATGAGGTATCTGACTCCTATTTAGAGCAACACAAGTCAAGATGTATACAGGGGATGATAAATGTAATCTACAATGCATCTGCATGCTGTCTAGGTCAAACTAGCTAAAGTCAACCTGGTCAACTCTAGTCACTCTAGTCAACTATACTAGTCAAACTTGGTCAACTAGGTCGAGCCTAACCCAAACGAGTCTCACTAAGCCTAACCAGTCTACCCTAGCAATCACACCAATCACCAGTCACACAAGTACAAAATACAAGTTATATACAATAGGCATATAAGGCTATACCTAAATAACATGGCACTCAAGATACAGTGTATAAAGGAAATAAAATATATATCACATGCATTCATCAACACTTAGGACTATTGGTATGCCATTATATTACATATATATATACAGATACTACAACACTCTATACAACACAGGCATGTATATATATATAGATAGGGTTAGAGAGGGTTAGAGCTATCATGTATGTAAAGGCTATGTGTGTATAGGTGTGCATAGGCAAGAATGGGTTCCAACACTAGTTACACTACACATGGTATATAGGTTAATCATTTACATACACATTGCCTTATATTACACATGTATCAATCCATATATTTATTAGCTATATTAGAGGGAAAAATGACATGCATAATAGTGTATTCATCAAGACATGTGTGTGTAGATTGTGAGAAAACAGGGTTCATGATTGTTAATGTATGTAAACTCAGATTTGTATGTGTGCGTATCTAAGCTACATGTGTTCTCAGGTATCAAGGCATAGGGTCTCATCTATAATGTGTGCTCAATCACAGGTTTTAAATATCCACAATTCAATGTGCCAATTCTCAGAAAATAGCCTACAATCTCAAATTTTAGGAGAGAAATCATCTCATTCTTCTCATCAACCCAATCAAGTATTAACTACATCAACCAATTTCTTAGTTTTGAAAATGTACCAATCTCAGTTTTCATATATAGGAAACAGTCGGGGCATCTCAGTTTTGAGTGTAAAAAGGAAGTCTTAGTTTATACCTATATATTATAGATAGAGATAGTGAGGGGAAAAGGTTTGGTAGTAATGTGTGTATCACAAAATGTGGCATGTGTGTGTATAGTGGATGTGTATCAAAGAATGTAATGCATCATGTATGCACTGATACATTTCAGTCATAGATGGGAATGAGTTCTCAGTACTTAGCTTTGAAACCAACTTAGAAAATCAACATGTAATCCCAAGCTACATGTTAATTTATGTAAAAATAAACCAATATAACATTCAGTCCAATTTTATAAGGAATATTTCAATTAAAAGTGAATGGGTGTGAGTGTGAGTTCAGTTAACATGTGAGGGAGCTGTGGGTGTATATTCCAAGTGTGTGTAACAGGGATATTAGGGATAGTTTCAGATTTTAGTTTTCAGCTCCAGTGTTCAGTTGACAATTACAAGGAAATTAGTGAAGGAAAATCTCAGCTTTTGTCTCAGGTGTGTGTATGGGAGAGGTAGTGTTCAGGAATATGCATACAAGAGAAAGTGTCAAAATAGGACAATTCAGATGTAGATACATAGGTTTAGTTCAAGTGTAATTCAGTTGACAAATCAACTAAAGCTAGCAACCAATTCACAGTGAAGAAAACTGAGAAGGCAACACAATTTTAACTATACATTAACAAAACCCAAACCAATGCTCACTGGTAAAAATTTCTGAATTGGCAAAATCGAAATCAGTTTAAGATAAAAAATGATTTCACATTCCAGTTCAGTCCAGGTTATTTGTCCCAAGCAAATTTGAAAACCTAATACAACTTAACATAAATCAATATAAAACCCACATATGCCATTCAATCTCAGGTTTGAATCTCAGATTTCAGTAAAAAAAGGAATCTGAGGTCATGAAAAATGACAGTTCTAACCATCCAAACCCAATTTCGTAAATCCCTATCTTATGTCAATATCAACCCAAGTCATGAATCAATCCTTAACAATAAGCTAATGCACGTGTGGGTGAATCTCTCATGGAAAATTAACATTAAAAATTAGGTTTAAACAAAATCGAATTTCAGAAATTTACAGGCTGAAAACTTGTATCAGTAAAATCAATTCGAACTCACAATAAATAAATTCTCAATGAAACCCAAAGACAGGTGTGTAGAAGTGTTCTCTATATGTTGGCATGTCAGGGGGGTATTTGTGTCCAACTAAGTGGACACAACGTATCCAAAACAACCACACATCATAGACACAATTTTGTGTACACAATCATCGTGCCTATAGGTTCGCCTAGGATAGGGCCAGGGGACTATCACCCTGAATCGAGTAGGGGACGTGTCGTGTCCGAACCACAGGTGCATATCAGACGCAATTTTCCGCGCGTGTACACAGTACGAAAATCAGTACGGGCTCGATTGCTTCCTAACCATTCAATAAGATCCTATGAAACTTTAGGGGCTGGGTGTTAGTCACCTAGGAAAGGTCCACACAAAATTTTGTGTAACGAAGTGTCGTGTACAGCGAGTTCTAGGACACGGGCAGCAGGGCACGTGTACGGTGTCTGTGCGCGTGTGTGCGTGTCCAATCCCGACACGAATATGAATACGACAAGAAATCTATTACAGTCTTCACAAATATTAACATACACATATAGACCTAGGTATCTATGTAATTAGTTTTTCAAAAATCGAAAATAAAAATCCTTTGTGACATTTAACAAACATAGCTACACACTATGATACGTGTCCGATACGGACACCAAACGGACACAAAGTCCACCCAAACTCTAGGGACAACTAGGGGACACTTAGGGCTAGCCTAATATGCAATGAAATTGGAATTAAAATACAATTGAAGGGGTTTTACCTATAGGTGCAAATTGTAAGGAAAAGCCTCAAATGGGGGGTGTTCTCCTTGATAGCCAAATGCTCCAATTTGGTTCAAACCTGAGATTTCTCTCCATAAATACAAAATAGGGCCAGATTAGGATCATATGCAAAAGACTAGAGTGAAAAGGGATTAAAAAAAGAATCTAGGGATTGGGGAAGAAATGACATTACCTCTTTCTTCAATTTATTGAAATCTCAATAAAGAGGCAAGAACAATCAATGAGGAGATCATTTATAGGGTGAATAGCCCTAGGTGGCTGGTCATAAAGTGAAAGTTAGGGTTAAGGTTAAGTCTAATGGCTATGGACCTATTTGTACTAGTCATTGAACCAATTTCTAACTATCAAGCCTATTGACCAATTCACTAAGCCTTCTATTCAAGTCTTGATTCCTACATGACTAACTTAGATTGACTTAAGTTAGACTAGGGTCTCACCATGCTAATCAAGTCACCTTAACTAGAGTCAACATCTAGGTTAGTCTCTTAAGTCATAACTAGTAAAAGTCAAATCAACAATCGTCAATCCATTAATTAAATCAATAATTCTAAAAAGTCAAAATAACCAAATTACCCCTAGACTAAAAATGATAATTAGATATTCAAAATCAAATGGTTAGGCTCTAGGGCAGACAGTCTCTACGGTTTCACTAGCTGCACATCAAATCAAAAGTCATGATATTTAAATAGTTTTAAAATAGCCAAAAATCATATTATTATTAATATCATAATTTAATAATTAAAATCATAAAATTTCAAAATTATCCTTATTTAAAAAACTGGGTGTTACATCTAGTCATTTCCATATTTTATCAAGTACAACCATGCAGTTTATGGATTTTCATAATACAACCAAAATTCATAGATCAGTCCACAGCTGCATATATATATTATATATAATATATATATATATTTTATATATATATATATATATATATACACCATGACTACGGTTCGAGAAAAGATAATAACTGATCTGAATAATCTCCATATATAGTCCAAAATGTGATAAATAAAATAATCTCAAGAGAACAAAATATGCTAAGATTGATGTCCGCTACTCAACTCTCATAATCCTCAAATAAAATAAAGTATAATAAATAAAGAGTTTTTAAAGGCAACTCCTACCCTACAGAATAATGAGTAGGTAAATTCTCCTACGGAGGGTAGTCCCGCATCCAAGTCCTCCTGTATGCTCAGATCAGGGTCCACAGTGCTCATAATAAGTGGTACAGAACTCCTCTAACTCGTCACCTAAAATGTTGATTTTTCAGTCAGGAATGGAACAAGTACACATATGACAGCTATCTGAGACAAAATAGAGTCACTTAACATGTATATAGCATATGAGAATGTAACTAGAATGTAACTAGCATCATGGTGTAATGGAAAAGAACATGTAACTCGAGAAATAGCTACCAGAAAGCAATATGTAAACTATGGTAACATGGCAAGTATGAAGAACAAGATGAAATAACTTGGAATTTTAACCATCTATGTGTATTGAAATATCATTTTCGATGTGTAAACAACTAAGGGATAAATTCAGCACCCTGTAAGTGTCATGTGAAGCTACTATTATTCAAGAATAGACATATGGGATGGAATGGGTAGTTCACACGACTACTAAGATATTTCTCCGCCCATCTAGTACTCATGGAATCAATCGCAAGTGGGATAAACAAAAACAAGACAATCAAGATGTACAATAAAATCTATGATACTAATTCTCATGTGACGAGCGTGTCAACAAGCAGCAAGATAACATACAGAGGAACTATAAGAAACGGTAACAATTAGTATATGCACTTGCCTGTGGTCCTGAGCTGCAGATATGGGTTACAATGCGTATCAATGTCCAAGTAACCTGTTATAAATTAATAGGATCAATACACGATTTAAGAGTACAAACAAGCTTATCTATTTAATTTGTTAGGTTTCTATGTCATTTTCTATACGCTTAATTTAGCTTTGATCTAGGTTTACTTATACTGTTCTCTAGGCTAACCTCCTAACTACTGGGTATTCCAAATGACCTATGTCCTAAGTTCTAACTTCAATCCATAGCTTGATGTATAGGGTTACTATTTACAATACTTCTTTCCTACTTTCTTAAGTTATGAATGCTCGACATATCTTGACATCTCGTAATATGCCTAGACACATGCATTTGATTGCTAAGCCCTTTGTATTGACTTGAACCCCCACTTAACTATAGGTATCTTCGATCCCTTAGTCTACACATGACAAAATAACACTAAGACCTCGTGTTGCCTCCTGTACCCAGGCTACCATATGAGTGTTCTAATCTGATATCCTTGTTTACTGAACACTACATGACCTCAAGCTACTACATTGCTGCTAGTGCCTACTGGTGTTATTGATAGAGGGGTACAACACTTGGGCCTTCATATGATACATGGTAACCCCTACACTCTAACCCCTTCATCTTGTTATATTTAATACACCCATTTATAGGCTATTGACATACTCCGACTCTTAATGGGTGTGGCAGAGGCCATAAAAGTAACTCCTGCCCCTATATTAAATTCGGAGTGTTCTGCCCGCCCATGCTCTTTGTTTCCAAGATCGAACTACAGTTCTCATATATTTTGAACACTTGATGCACTTATACATGACACACAAGACTGATATGGTGAGTCACCTATACGTGGATTCCTAACCCTTGCTTTAGAAGTTCACCATGTGTACTATGTACCTATAGTAGTGTCCTACTGTCAGTCTTCAATTGGACATGTTTACTGCATGCCCCTCCTAATTTCTAAAATATATAGTTGTACAGACCTAAACATTTGATACTTAATGGATATCCTGCTCTAGTCTACTCGAAGTTAGCTTGCCCGGTATCCCTCTACGTATCATGCCCGTTATAGGTATCCTAATACGATGTACGCATGAACAGATATAGAACTCTAGAAGTTACTAAACAATCTCAAGGTATAAACTATGGAAAGAGTACTACTTAACCTGAAAGGGTAATGAAGGTATTAGTACCCTCAACACAGCCATTATAGTCTTCAAGCAACGGACTTCTGAAATATACTGTTTCAATATTTGTGTATTTGGGGCTCAAAAGAAACTTCAAAAGAAGCCAATATATGATATGGCCATCAGTTCATGTTTGAAATTATGGTCAGTCACATTTTAGCAGAAATGTTTGTTCATTCAGTCCACTAATCCCCAAGGGTTGCCTTCTCAATAGTGAATACCATAGGCTTGGTACCCCTATCGGATATTCTCTGTCATTGTGTCCAGAATCAACATACTATGCTTGTGGAAACTGATTCCTAAGGTAACTCTTGTTACTTGCAGTTTGCAATTGGTAACCCTTTGCCTGGACACGGTAGGGTAGTATACAATGCTCACCTTGCCTGTGCCCAGATACATGGCGCAAGCAAGGCTATACAGGATAGAACTCGACCTCTGGTACCACCTATACTCATTATGCCCAGCTGAACCAACAGAGTATCCATACTCAAACTTGTTGTCTTCATGCCCAGGCCATCCCAACTGAACACTAGGCATATAGATGCTAACTCTTTGCATCTATGGTCATGGTATTCACATATGTTACTTCCCTTAACGTTTTAGTTTTACACTGTACAACAACTTGTTGATGCGCTCTTAGATCCATACTTGGATCATATCTCGCACATTTGTTCCTATAATAGATCCTGATCTATGGTAGGTCAGTCTTGAAGGAAGTCTGCTATGTTCTCGCAATCCACACAGGCCAACCCTTGTATTCTGGACCAATTGGCCATGTACTGGGATCAACCCATCGTGGATTTCTAGGCCTATCGTGTAGAATTCAAGTAGCATTTAACTGTTGTTTTGCACTCGGAGACACCTGAGTAAAGAACAAGTCCCATGTGCTCATATGAAGAGAAAGGACATCAATCTTTAAATGGTATGAATCTAACAAGGTAAATATATTGCAACTCGAACTATAAACAGACTAAATAGCAAAACATATTTGTTCAATGTCAACATGGTGAAACCTTGCACAGATCCATAAGTATGAAACTTGGTATGAACGACTCCCATTAGGCCTCTGATGCAGGATACAACTTGATACCCAAGTCAACCTAGTATAGATGTATTTACAAGGCAAACTAAAACAAGATGAAATCTAATGCAAGTGCAATTGGTCCAAGTAATCTAATGCAAGGGAGCTCGATTCCCTACGGCCATGGAGGATACCGGTGTGGATCCTACCTACTCACACGTATACCTCGACCCCCAAAGTCAGGTATATCATAACTACAACTCCATTGATGCTAAATTCTAAGACACAAGGTCCTCTTGAACTATGATTGTATACTCAACACGACATAGGCATTTACTCAGACATTTTGATCACGTATCTGATTTCTCCTTAGCAGTAAGCATTTGCAAAGTAAAGAGGTAGAAGAGTACCTATTGCGACAACCTTGATGGTTGAGGTAGACATCTGCAATTTTTTGATTCTGTGCTCTCATTGCCAAGTCCTTAACACGCCTACGCCCACTTGAAAGTATGCCAGTGACAAAATTAGGGTTTGGAAGAAGAAGGGCTTCGATCGATCCTTCATATATATATCATGATTTGCATGGGGTCAAGAGATAAGACTAAATTTTCTAGTTCTATCAAGAACAGGGTTTTTCCTATAGGATTCGAATTTGAAAGTAACCGTAGGATTTAAACCTTTAGCATTTTTGCCAAAAGCCCCTCCAATTCTGACCTATTTGTATAATGTCCCGGTCAGCCCAAACTTAGTGTATTTGCTTAATAAACCATTAGAAACTTATACCTACGGGTGTAATGCTAGTAATGGTATTCAACAAAATGGTGATAATATTAATGTTACTAATGAAAATCAATAATAAATAAGTGATCAAGGGCTGACACATTTCCAGCATACTGTCATGTGTTGCACCCCTAAGTCACCAAATACCACTCTCAACCTGCGAAAGGATAACTGGATAGTATGCAGGTCTTGTGACTGCAAGAACATCTCATTGCATCTTGTAGTAACTAGGCTTGTGATAACCCTAGTTAGTTAAACTATCAAGTCATACTCATTGCTTGGCCGTGATTTATGGATGTAGTTTAGTCCAGTTTAGTTTTGTCTAGGCAGTATCCATATATTTATTTCAGTATATTATTATTTATGCTTTACTTTTGTCGTAAATGATCGGAGGCTAAGTTCTATTCAGGAGAAGGGTTACAACCCCGGTCCTTATTTAGTTTACAGGTTGTAACTTAGCTTCCGGAATAGCTCCCAAGTTATCTTATCATTTGTCGTCCTTTCAGTACTCACATGTTCTATATGATCTTATGCTAAATATTGATTAGTGATTAACTTCTGTTCAGGAGAATGGTTACAACCCCGGTCCTTGTTTGGTTTATGGGTTGTAACTTGGCTTCAGGAATAGTTTCCAAGTTATCTTATCATTATCATTCTATATAGTTCTTACAAGCTCTCATGACCTAGTTATCCCACATGTTCACAAGTCTCAGTTACATAACATGCTCACAGGTCTCAGTTATCTAACATGCTCACATGTTCTAGTTATCGTACATGTTCTCAGTTACATAACATGCTCATAAGTCTCAGTTATCTAACATGCTCACATGTTCTAGTTATCGTACATGTTCGCATGTACTATTTCTCTTATATGGTTTAGTTATGTCACAAGTTCTCTGTTTAATTCACAAGTCCACCATTTACATTATGTCAAATGTTAATTATCTTACGTCACATGATGCCTTACTTATTTGTCTTTTCTATTCTTGGGATAAGTGCATTGGTAGTGCACGAGTCTCGATCCGCATTTACTTATTGCTTTCTCTAACCATTGCTATGTTAGCTATTGTTGGTTTATGCCCATAGTTTAGCTTCTATTGTGGTACTTGCTATTTGGCGTCTGACCCTACTATTTTTGTTTGGCCAGATCTGATTGAGGAGCCCAAGGGATCTTCCGTATCTTCTACACGACGGTGACCATCCGAAGCACCAGAGTACCTTAGTGGGTTTCTTATCATTCTTTCACTTGATATGTATATTATTCTTTTGTGGCATTTAGCCTCCGAGCACGTGTTTAGCTCGTGTTTTTGGATCTTGACATTTAGCCTACGGGCCAAAACATGATGTGCGTATTCTAGACTATAGCTAGAGCTTATCGTATATGACTATTACTTTTGCTCGTTCTCTATTTTTGGTATGACTAGCTTCATGATCATCTATGTATAAATGGTTTGGGATGCTTTACTATTGTATGTCTGATGATCATACTTCTTGTACTTTATATAATTGCCTGTGATTGAGATACCTAGGTTTGCTTGACCTAGGTTCGACTGTTGGCTTGTAGAAGTAACCCCTATGTCTTGACAGCTTATACGTGATTTCTGAGTACTTGCTTACTTTGGTATCACCTAGCTGGCCTTGTCCATCCCTACCTGCCAGTATTCTGGTTCTGTGGCATGACATAGGTTTTAGTGGTGGCCTATGCAGGTCTGATTTATTAGATATATAGGGGTTACTGATGTTTAGTTATCTCAATCATAATTATCTTTTATTGATATCCTTCATATTATTCTATATCTCTGATCCTTTGACCTAATATTTGCCTTGATCATTGATCTCGTCTGTTCCCTCGATTTGATCCTTGTGTCCTTTAACTTTCAGGGATACTGTTCCTAATCCTTCCGATTATCTTATTTGGGTTCTGCCGATGGCAGGTCAACAATCTTCTGTTAGGCCAGTTGTGGAGGATCAGTCTCAGCATTCAGGTGCAGAGTCGAGAGTTGACTCGAGGACAGAGATGTCAGTCGATCCTGATCATCCCGCTGTGCATGTACAATCAGCAGTCCGAGCAGAGGTAGTTCCAGATCAGCCCGATGTACCTGCACTTATAGGGATTATCAAAAAATGATGGAGTCTCAACAACGACGAGATCTCGTTCTCCAGCAGAGTATCCAGATATTGATAGACCGAAGTGAACGATGAATAAACGATAAATTTCAAGTCGAGGACTTGCATCTAGAGGAAGTACAGATCGGAGCCAGACAGTACCAGTCATCCAGCCAGTCAGCATATCGAGCCCGACCTACCGTAGAGGTAGTACGGGAGCAAGAGCATATAGCCTGGGGGACCGAATCTAGAACTGAGGGTCGTAAGAGTTACCATTCATACGTATCAGGCTTTTCACTCTAACGTCCCTTACTAGTACCAGTAGACCAACGTCCATACCAGCACCAGAAGTTACCAGTCGTATGTTCCTTCTGTGGAAGGAAATGACACAATTATCTTACTTGTCGGAGGGTAACTTTCTATATTTATCATGCAGTTCACCTGACAACATGATAGGAATTTGTTTCCGGAGGAGTCAAGGTGGATCGTTATCCTTCCAGCCTTCTAACCAGCAGGCACCAGCGCCGGTTCAGCAGCCGCAACCTCAGAGGCAGAGAAACCAGCAGCAGTATCAGGTAGAACAAGCATGTACCTATTATGGAAAGTTAGGACATTCTAGATCAGTTTGTTGGACGGCCAATAGATGATACTTCCATTGTGGAGCAAAGGACATTCACTTAGCACTTGCCCATATCCGAAATCTCGAAGACGACCATCTACACCAGATATACCACTGCCATCCTTTCAATCACCCCCGGCATTACCTCCTGTAGTGGATGAGCAACTAGGGCCAATACTAGATGTTCAACCATTGGCACAGTACCCACCGCCATCGTGAGCTCAAAGGATCAGGCAGCTCAGAGCACAGTTGTATGTGCAGTACCAGGAGCAGCTTTAGTATCTGCATGAGGGTAATACCTTAGGAGTCTTAGGTATCATCTTCATGGTCTCCTTTCAGTTATGACCTTTGGATTTGTGTTTCAGTAGCAGGCTAGGTAGTGGCAGTATATCTTGGGTTCTGGTCGGCGACTTTGTATTCTATCTATATGTAGAGTACAATGGTCGATTTGACTTATTCGGTGAGTGAAGGCGGGTTTCTCGTCCCACTCTTCTGTCTTCGTACTTTGTGATAGCTAATAATTATCATATTTTTCGACTACGACGATACGTCCTGGGTAGTGTCATATCTTAGACTAAGTCAATAGTACCGACTTACTTTGAGACTTAACCTTTATCCATTTTGGGAGTCAGCGTAAGCCAGCGAGGACGTTGATCCATATTCAACTGAATCAAGAGGCATATCAATTCATATTCCTCCAGCCCTTCTTCATTGTGGTTGTGTTATTGTTTATGCATTTATATATATTACTGTTGCCTTCAATTACTTATATGCCCTGCTTCGTTTTATGGAGATAGTTGTATTTTCTTGAGCTTTTGGTTTGGTTATCTTGTTCGACTAGCTTTAGGAAATTACGAGGACAGAATTTTTCTAAGGATAGAAGATTTGTGAGACTCATCTCGCAGTAGCGGTATTTATATACTGATACGTACTTTTGTACTATATTTTGTATTTTATTGATTTTTGAAACAATTTAAAATTTTTCCAACTTATAGATTTTCTCCTTGATCGACATATCGCCAGTGTACCATTGTATGCCGACGGCATGCCCGTCACTCCTATTTTCTGTTATACGTATTTTCAGTGTACGTATACGAAATTCTGGCCTTTGTTAGGTGACCCGTGTTTTGACATGTCTTTCTTAGCCTTGCTTTGGTTTAATTTTTACTTGGTTTAATTTGGTTTGGTTCAACTTGGTTTGGCTTGATTTTGTTTAATTGGTTTGAAATGAGAGGGTTCTATATAAAAACCCAACTCCTCTCTCTCTCTCCTCCGTTTTCTTTTCTCTTCATCTTCTTCCTCTTCATTCCTCCTCCAACCTAAGGCAAGTACATCTTGTCAAATGTTGGACAAATGTTATTTTGTTTGTTCTAAACTCTTCCTTACATGATTATAAGCCTCTTTAGAACTTGGAGTTTTTCATTTTTATGGGTGGTTTCTTGTAGATCTAAGTTTGTAATATTTTTTGTTTTTCTTGGTTTTGATCGATTAAACCTTGATATTTTTGGAAACTAATTATCCTATGTTGTAGGGAATTTGATTCTACACAATTTAGACCCTTGAAAGTCCCGATTTCGACTTAAATCGAAGGATTTATGGCCTTTCTAAGTTTATGGTTTTACATGAACTTAGAGGGTGTTCGGGAAGAAGAACCGTACATGCGCCAGTCTTTGGCCGCATATCCTGTGGGCGCATAACACTATGCATACGCCAGTCTTTCGGCGCATAGTTTCCTTTGTGCACATAGTTCCCTTTGGGCGCATAGTTTCCTTTGGGCGTATAGTTCCCTTTGGGCGCATAGTTTCCATTGGGCGCATAGTTCCCTTTGGGCGCATAGTTTCTTTTGGGTACATAGTTTTCTTTGGACGCATAGTATTTTCTTTCAGCGTATAGTATCCCTGTGGGCGCATAGCCACTCCTTTATGGGGGCGCATGGCTTCTGGTGCGTAGTTCGGATATTTTTATGCTTCTACACCACCTAGGTTGCGCACATCCCGGCACATCCTAGCCCTAGTGCCGCTTGGCCCAGGTACCTTTCCATGGTGGTGCATGCTAGCTAACGCCACCCTGGCCCATGCCAGTTGTCGCCATCCTGACCCTGGCCCCTTCTGGACCTAGGTGCCCTTGTGCGCCTTGGCGCCATTCTGACCTTGGCACCCTTCCTAGCCAAAGCGCCTTCTTGGCCATGGTGCCACCATGGCCCGTACTAGCTGGCTCTAGCACGAATGACTGTTTTGACTGTTTTGCCCATTTGAGGTATTCAGCTTTTAATCTTGAAAAACTCAAAACATGTTTTAGATCTTTGTCTTGGCTTCAAGAATCTTCTTGTTTTACTTCAATTGGAATTCATATGCGATCGATGATTTAAATCTTAGTTTTGACCTTTTAGCATGTTTTCTGTACTTGACATTTTGAGGTTTTCTTCGACTGCAATAAATTTCTTAACATGATTTGATGATCTTGTACAGTTAAAAAATGATTGTACACCCTTTGTACACCTAACACTAGCACAAGATTCAATTATTGTTTTTATTCCAAGTAGTTACTTTATTTATTCCCTCTTCCATGCCATGATACCCCTTTTTGGACAAGTTCTTACTTATATGCTATATTTGTTGCCATTTCTCTTCATTGCTTAGCATGATTATGGCTCGTTGGGGTGCGCTCATGATTTATGTCTTTTCTTTGCTTTACATGATAGTAACCCGTTGTGGTGCACTTATGTTACACGCTACTTCTCTGCTTATACTAGATAGTGACCCATCATGGTGCACTCTTGAACATGTCTTTCTTTGCTTACATGATAGTGGCCCGTAGAGGCGCACTCTTGACAAGTACCCTTAACATAATAACTCTTGATAGTGGTGTATTGTGGTGCACTCTTGACATGACAAGTAAACCTAATATGACATGCTTAATCAAGATGCTGTTGCAACGGCTATTTTCCCCTTGCTAATGTAACTCTTTTGGACACCGTGGTTAAATTCTTTGTGTATGCGTTCACAAGCTACGTGTCTCATCTTGCATCATGTCTAGGACATGGATTCCTGATGACCACATTCAGGGATTCATACTGAATCTGACTAGGTTAATAATGACTAGATTGATCAAGTAGTTCATATAGAAAGATTTCCCAGTCACAGGCGATCCCGTTTTCTGGGCGCTTTAATTGGACTTGTAGCCTGCCGTCGAGTAGGGTACATTTCTAGCACACTGTCATGTGTTGCACCCCCAAGTCACCTAATACAACTCATTCAACCTGCGGAAGGATAACTGGATAGTCTACCGGACTTGTGACTGCGGAGCATCTCATTGCTTCTTGTAGTAACTAGGCTTGTGATAACCCTAGTTAGTTAAAGTATCAAGCCATACTCATTGCTTGGTTGTGATTGATGGATATAGTCTAGTCCAGTTTAGTTTTGTCTAGGCAGTATCCGTATGTTTATTTCAGTACATTATTGTTTATGCTTTACTTTTGTCGATGAATGATCGGAGGCTAAGTTCTGTTCAGGAGAAGGGTTACAACCCCGGTCCTTTTTTGGTTTACGGGTTGTAACTTGGCTTCCAGAATAGCTCCCAAGTTATCTTATCATTTGTCGTCCTATTAAGTACTCACATGTTCTACCTGATCTTATGCTAAATATTGATTAGAGATTAAGTCCTGTTCAGGAGAAGGGTTACAACCCCGGTCCTTGTTTGGATTATGGGTTGTAACTTAGCTTCAGGAATAGTTTCCAAGTCAGCTTATCATTGCCGTTCTATATAGTTGTTACAGGCTCTCATGCCCTAGTTATCCCACATGCTCACAAGTCTCAGTTACATAACATGCTCACAGGTCTCAGTTATCTAACATGCTCACATGTTCCAGTTATCGTACATGTTCGCATGTACCATTTCTTTTACATGGTTTAGTTATGTCACAAGTTCTCTATTTAATTCACAAGTCCACAGTTTACATTATGTCACATGTTAATTACCTTACTTCACATGATGCTTTTCTTATTTGTCTTTTCTATTCTCGGGATAAGTGCATTGGTAGTGCACGAGTCTCGATCCGTATTTACTTATTACTTCCTCTAACCATTGCTATGTTAGCTATTGCTGGTTTTAGTCCATAGTTTGGCTTCTTTTGTGGAACTTGCTATTTGGGGTCTGACCCCACTGGTTTCGTTTGGCCAGATCTGATAGACGAGCCCAAGGGATCTTTCGCATCATCCACTCGACGATGGCCATCCGAAGCACCAGAGTACCTGAGTGGGTTTCTTATCATTCTTCTACTTGATATGTACATTATTCTTTTGTGGCATTTAGCCTCCGAGCACGTGGTTAGCTTGTGTTTTTGGATCTTGACATTTAACCTACGGGCCAAAACATGATGTGCGTATTCTAGACTATAGCTAGAGCTTATCATGTATGACTATTACTCTTGCTAGGTCTCTATTTTTGGTATTGTTTGCCATAAAAATCAAAGACATGTATTACAGAACACTGAACTTGATTGCAAACTCGCTTGTACAAAGGAAAGCAAGAAAGAAATCTTAGGAAATAATCCAAGTATAATTTTTTAGTTTTGATTCTGGGGGTGACGGTGGAGGCTCGGGAAAGTGCTATCAACTCTGCCTTACTCCGTGGACTATCTGATGCAGTCTCTAGCTCGCGGAGAAATTGCTTTTCTCTTGAAGGTTGCCAGCCTTGGACTGCCAACCAACCTACAGGGGTGTGGTACCTGCTATTTATAGTGATTTCGGGATGAAGGATATTTTGAGCCCCATAGATGACCACTTGGCAAATCCATAGGCCACATGGCCGTAATCATGCCTCGAGATCGGTCTGTGACTGATAGCTAGGGATTTGTTAGGATTTGTTGTGATTTGTCGTTGAGCAGTTGAGACTGATCAACTTGTCACGTACATCAACTAATCTTCTGTGGCGAGCCACATGAAGGATGTCTCCTGGCCGAGCCGCATGAAAGAATGTCTTATGATCGAGCCGTATGAAGGAACGTCTCATGACCGAGCCGTATGAGGAGCCGCATGAGGAATGTCTCATGACCGAGCTATATGAGGAATGTCCCATGACCGAGCCGCATGAGAAATACCTTCTGACCGAGCCGCATAAAGAACTTCTCATGACCGAGCCGCATGAGGAATGTCTCATGACCGAGCCGAATGAAGAATGCCTTCTAATCGAGCCGTATGAAGGACTTCTCATGACCGAGCCACATAAGGAATGTCTCATGACCGAGCCGCATGAGGAATATTTCATGACTACGCCGCATGAAGGATATCCTCTGGCTGGATGGGTATGGGGGCCGTAGGAGAAGGTGTTGTGCCGAATGTCACGATTTGAGAGAGTTTTGTTTGTCTCCCTCTTGACTGATCTCCTTGTTTGAAGAAGATTTGACGGTGGACTCCTTCAGAAGATTGTGATGCCCTTGATTGAGATGATGCTCATGAATGAGACATCTGAGTAATGCATCTAGTTGAGAGTAGGCCGTTACAACGTCTTCAATTGGCATCATGTTTCCGAGATGATGTTGGAAAGGCGCAGTAGGTCGCAGTCGCTAGAACACATACTGCCTTGATAGTAGAGCCACTGTCTTGTGGCAGCGGCAGTTGATGATGGCTTGGGTGCAGTGATGTTCTGGAAAGGGCTCATCGCACACCAAGGTTGCTTCTCTTTTTTTGTATTTGTGAATGACCACCTCTCGTAAGTCGAGAGCAGATTGATCTACCTTTGCATCAGTTTTGTGGGCCCAGGTATCCCGAGCGCCCGGGTGCGTAGGTATCATATTTGCTCCATGATCTGAGGCTAGTAAAAGCACTTGCTCTCGATCGTTGTAGGAAGACTTTTGGGACCATCATATTTGATCCCTGATCTGAGGCTAGTAAAGCACTGCGCTCGATACCCTGTCTGTTCCGCATGTGGGATTGGACGCGGGTGGTTCTGTATAACTTTCCATCAGAAGCCCGTATAACAGTTAACGGTGTCCGCTGACGGTCAGCAGCTTGGACAGTTGACTAGGCTTGTTGAGCCCACACTGTCCTAGACTTCTTCGACTTAGCACCCGAAGGTGCGTAGTAGGAAGAGTCCAAATTGGAAGGAGGGAAGGGAAGTTGGTGCCCTTTTCAAAGGAGGCAAGGGGGCTCTATTTACAGAATGGAGTGAGCCCTTTCTTCTTCATCTTTCCGATGTGGGACTAAAAGAAATATTTTTCATGCTTCTATAAGACCCCCTTCAAATTTTTAAATTCCAAATTTGGAATACTTTGAATAAGAAGCATAGAAAGTAGAGGTGTTTTGGTGTGGCAATCCTTTCAGAGGTAGCATGGACGTGATAAGTTTGGGTACTTTTGTTGGAGATTTTATGTGGACTTATCGGCGTACCTTTGTTTTAGTTACGAATAATAATTTGAGAGAGGAAACCATCGTATTTACTCAGAGGTGCTGAGAATATGGTAAATATGGAGTTGATGGTAATGAGGACGTGGTGGGAGTGGACTTAGATGAGGATACATAGAACAACTCAGAGGTAATATGGACGTGAAAGTTCTACGCAACAGGTAATGAATGCCATGGAAGAACTGGGTTCCAGAAGCATATGATTGTGAAAAAGGGGTGCATGTACTAGAGAACCTAATACAGTATTTATGGTTAACGGAGGACATTTGTGGACCTATTATCCTTTTTGTGTACTAGCGGTACGAGTAAGAATAATAAGTGGAGAGAAAACCAACATATTTTCTCAGAGGTAATGAGGACGTGGTAAATGTGGGTCTAAAGTAGAGCCTTCCTACTCAGAGGTAATGGGGACGTGGTAGGAGTGGACTCAGGTGAGGATACATAGAACAACTCAGAGGTAATATGGACATGAAAGTTCTATATAACGGGTAATGAATGCCACAGAACAACTGGGTTCCAGAAGCATATGATTGTGAAAAAGGGGTACATGTACTAAACGACCTAATACATCATTTGTGGTCAACAGAGGAAATTTGTGGACCTATTATCCTTTTTGTGTACTGGCGGTGCGAGTACGGATAATAAGTGGAGAGAAAACCAACATATTTACTCCGAGGTAATGAGGACGTGGTAAATATGGGTCTAAGCCTTCCTACTCAGAGGTAATAAGGACGTGGTAGGAGTGGACTCAGATGAGGATACATAGAACAACCCCGAGGTAATATGGACGTGGAAGTTCTATGTAACGGGTAATGAATGCCACGAAACAACTAGGTTCCAGAAGCATATGATTATGAAAAAGGGGTACATGTACTAGAGGAAATAATACAGCATTTGTGGTCAATAGAGGACATTTGTGGACCTATTATCCTTTTTGTGTACTGGCGATACGAGTACGGATAATATGTGGAGAGAAAACCAACATATTTACTCAGAGGCAATGAGGACTTGGTAAATATGAATCTAAAGTAGAGCCTTCCTACTCAGAGGTAATGAGGACGTGGTAGGAGTGGGCCTAATGAGGATACACAGAACAACTCAGAGGTGCTATCAACGTGAAATTTCTATGTATTGGGTGGTTTGTTTGTGATGGACGGAAAAACAACTCAGAGGTAATATGGACGTGGTTGTTTTTTTCGTTGGGGAATTTTGTGGACCTATTACCCTTTTTGTGCACTGGTAGTGCGAGTAATAGATTTAAATGATATTTTGTGGATCTACTACTCATTGGTACACCGATGGTGTGGATAATAGATTAGGATAACATTTATTGACCTATTACCCTTCTGTGCACTGGTGATGCGGGTAATAGATTAGGATAACATTTATGGACCTATTACCCTTCTGCGCACTGGGGTACGGGTAATAGATTATGATAACTTTTGTGGACCTATTACCCTTCTGCGCACTGGTGGTGCAGGTAATAGATTTGAAACAAAACCCAACAGAGGTGATAGGTTTTGTGGACTTAACACCGTATCTTTTATTCCGGGTTGGGGTACAGGTGTTAAGTCGGAAGATTATCGGAATCAAAGGTAATATGTACGTGACACACGATAATCAGGACTAAGAAGTTTGCTCAGGGATAATGATGAACTGGGCAGACTCCTGTGAGGTAAAGAATTTAGAGTGGGAGTTCAGAGGTACCATCGTACATGACTCGCCACTCAGGGAGATGCGATGGTTTTGAGGGAGTACCAGCATGTCCTTTAGACAAAGTATTTCTTCAAGAATTTGCCATAATAATGCCGGAGTTGACACTGTAGAGGCGATCGCCGACCGCTGCCGTAATTCAGACCTGGGGTAGCCTCCATGTCGTACCCCTATTTTTGCATGAAGTACTTGGCCTAAGGACTATACAGGTAGAGCGGTAGTCTCCCAGTATCGGGTTCAAGATCAAACTCTTTAGGCATGAAGGGTTGAGATCCTTCTTTTCGGCCAAAGATGCTTGAGACAAGGAAGTAGGCATCTTTAATGGGAGCAAGTCGACTTGCGGTATGGATGGTTGTCACATCATCAAGAGAGGGACTATCCACCCTTGCAACCGGATACTTTGTGAGTTCTGCATCTTCTGCTACCCCCTGCGTGATCGTAGGTTGTGATGCTGTCTTGGGCAACTTGACCACCAAGGGTTCAGCTTGCGGTATTGGCTTGCCTGGGGGTGTCGGATCGACACTTAGTTGCCGGCTCATCTTGGAAAGACGGATGATAATTGGTTCGGCATGGGACTTTGTGTCTTCCGATTGCCTTTGAGTGGACTTTGGCAATCGGATCACCATCGGCATTACAGAGGGCTTCACATCTTCTTGTTGCCTCTGATTGGATTTCGGCCATCGGATCACTATCGACCCCGTGACAAGTTTTAGCTTCTGGCTGAATCTCGGGAGCCGTATGACCATCTCTTCCAACTGCGTAGGTGAGGCAGGAGAATCGAGCACCTCTTTATGCAAGGTTGCGACCAGGGGTGAGGCCCTTCCCGGTTTGCAGGCTTGGAGACAAATTCTTAAGGGTTCTTCTGGTCCTGTAATGGCTTCCAGCTCGTCCATTATATTTTTCCTGGATTCGTCATATAGACAAGCCTCCGAAGAATAATAAGATTCAACCCCTTTGAAGGGATCAATGTCGGCGAATTCAGTTTTGACGGAACCGTGCTTACTGACATACTTGAAACACTGGTGAAGGGTGGATGGAACGATCATATAGTCATGTATCCACGGATGCCCAAGAAGGATGTTGTAGGAGGTGTCTGCATCTATGACGTAGCAGGTAACTTTCGTCTTCAGGTCGCCAATCTGACACTTCAACCGGATCTTCCCTAGGGGATAGCTTCTTCCCGAGTTAAAATTGCTAATGGCAGTATTGGTCGCCGCTAGCCGATGCATAGGGATGCTAAGAAGTTGGAGCAGGCTTTTTGGGATGATGCTTTTTGACGAGCCAGGGTCGATATGTATCTGATCCACCTTGATGTAGCCTATGTACCCAGAATAGCATAAGGGGCGATCATGCAAATTGGACTTGATCAACATGTCCTGTGGAGTAAATATGATATTGGGCATTGCATCTGTGTTACCGCCGCCCAATAGATCTGCTGGCGGGTCTTCCCCTGGAGGCTTGACCTGAGCTAGGTAGGGATCGGCATTCTGGAGGGCTTCGCTTAATGCGATACGAAGATCCTTGGAGAGCCTTAGGAGCTCATATAGCGACAACTTTGCTGGCGTATTAGCCACTTGTGCTAATATGTCAAAGTTGTAAGGTCTCTCCAGTCCCTGAGGTGCATCATTACGGAGTGGCCTGTCGAAGCGGGTTTCCTTTGTCTTGGATTTTTCTGCCAGTGGAGGCTGAGATGGTCTTGGAATATCAGAGGGAGGCAATGTTGTCGGCTGAGGATCTTCGGCGGGATTATCCCGTGCGGGCTGGACTTGTGCTCCAGACCGGGTAACAGCATCTGCAGCTTCTTCAGCTTCGGCTGAAATTGTGTGGCATGCTCTGGACTTTCTGCCCATTTTCTTGCTGGTAGGAGATGACACCCCCTGGGTAACTTCGGGCACCAAGCCTGGATGTACCTACACGATCTCTCCTTGCGATCTGGTGAGAGGTGCCAATCCAGATGTTTGGCTCTGGACGGGTGGAAGATTAGTAACCTTCATCGTTGCCCGAGAGACAGGTATGACCCCGTCCAGAGTGCTTGTCGGAGGGAAGTCACCGAACTGAATAGATACCATGTTTGCAGCCACGGGAACCTCTTCAAAGTCTATCGACAGAGCTTTGGAGTCGATAAGACTCTGGATGTACCGCTTTAATTGGAAGCAGTCATGAGTGGAATGATGGACGTAGTGGTAGAAGTGACAGTATTTTGGGTTCTTCATTTCTGCCGCTCGGGGCTCACGTCTTAGTGGAGGGAGCTGGATCCTACCCCCTTACAAGAGCATATTGAAGATAGGTTTGACATGACTATCTTCAAATGAGCAATTGACCTTGGGCCACGGACCTACCGTCTGTTTTTGTTTGGGCTTCGAAGTCGCATCAGTGACCATGGCCTGCTTGCCCTTGTTGTCCCGGTTAGTGGTGACGCCACTGTTGCTGTTAATGGAGGTGAAACCAGGATGTCTGCCCTTATCCTCTCCGTCTAGGATGTGTAATCCCAGCTGACGAGCCTTCTTTAATTTCGCCTCTGCGTTGGTGGCACTTATGATGAAGGTTGTCCAATCCCTGAACTGATCGTCGTCCATCCAGAGGCTAATTGCAGGGAGCAGCTTTTTCTGACAGATTTCAATTAAGGAGCTCTCAGGATTGCCTTGGGGCAGCCTCATTGCGGTTTGGCAGAACCGCTCGATATAGTTCATTGTCAGCTTCTTCTCTCCCTGAACGACGTCCATGAGAGACGACATCGTTACGTCATGCCCCACCTCGTAAAATCTTTCCTAGAACATGTGTTTGAAGTCGTCAAAAGAGTGAATGCAGTTGTCGGGAAGGTTACGGTAACAGTCAAATGCGATCCCCTCCAATGCTCCGATAAACAGTCTTATGAGGATGGCGTCACTATGCGACAAGTGGTCAGTTGTGACATCAAAGTAAGTCATGTACCGACTAGCAGAGGTCTTCCCATCAGAGGAATCGATATGGAACGACTTGTACTGTGGTGGAAAAGGCACGTCTCTCCATGCAACAGGATATGGTTGCCGTATTCTGAGATCCCGAGAAGAATCTCGAGCATTGAACATTGCCCGAAGCTCCTGGACTTCCCTCCTTGCCTCCTTGGCTTCATCTGCAGCTGAAGGAACAGATACTGCTAAGGGATCATCACCCAAAGGAGGGGCGGTCGGGTTGGAGTCCGCATTGACTGTGGGTCCTAGGCTTGTTTGTCCGGGCGTCTTTGCTAGTTGAGTCGGCAAGGCGGCTTTGATCTCGTCCACGGACTTGACCAAGGACAGGAGCATGACTTCCAGAACTTCTAGCCATTGTCGATCAGAAGGCGCTTCATGATCGTCGTCAGCCATAAAGACTGTTCTCACGTGGGTAGAGGTGGAAGGGATTGTGGCAGAGGTACTCACTGTGTCGTACCCTTATATAGAGAAATCGTCAGAGAATGTCAAAATATCATCTTCCTCTGACTCGAACGGGGTGCTACCCCCTTTGCAGGAAGCTGCATCGTCTTGATGAGGGTGACATCCCTCAGGGAAATCTGGATCTGTTGCACAGTTCTGGGGGACTTCTACCCCATGTATGTGCTCTTGGTACACCGGATTGTCGCATATATTGAGGGGACTGCTACCCCCAGCTTCATCTACTCTTGAGGAGGCCGAAGGTGCACCCCCGGGTGCCAGAAGCTTTTTTTTTGGATAGAGTGCCTAAATAGACACCCCCTGTGGTTGATGGGAACCCCCCAAATGAGGGTCTCCTTGCAATACTGGCCGAGATGGTCGGGCTGGAAGAGCCTGTCTTCTTTCCACCCTTGCTAGGAGGAACTTTTTGAGTTGAATTACAGGAGGCGAAAGAAAACGCCTCGTCCCCTGGAATTTTTACCAATTTTTGAGTTGTTGTCGGACATGTGCTTGCTGCTGCAGTCACTGGACAACTGACTGCAGATCTTCAGGTCCTGCTGATTTGTCGCAACAATAGTTGATGATGACTTATGTGCAACGACGCCCCGAGAGGGACTTATTGCATGCTGATGCTGAGCATTTGTGAGTAATCACATCACGTAAGTCGGTAGGAAGCTGGTCTACCTTTGCACCAAACTTGTGAACTCGAGAATCCCGAGCGCACGGGTGCTTAGGCATCATGTTTGCTCCCTGATCTGTGGCTAGTAAAAGCACTTGCTCTGGATCTTCGGAGGGAGACTTTAAAGACCCACCTTGTCCGTTAGCCCTGGGGGACTGGACGCGGGTGGTTCTGTACAACTTTCCTTCAGGAGCCCGTGTAACAGTCAACAGGGCCCGCTGACAGTCAGCAACTTAGACAGTTGACTGGGCTGGTTGGGCCCGTACTGTCCTAGACTTGTTTGACTTAGCAGCCAAAGGCGCATAGTAAAAGAAGTCCAGATTGATACATCCAGCATCCTTAGTGAGCCGCATGGCGCCGGGCCCGCATGAGAGGCGGTCGAACATAGAGCTTCTGACAGGGTCGCATGAGACATCCTGTTTGAGGCCAGGATTGGTCGTCGCATGGACCATCTTCTTGCGGCTAGCGTTGGCTGCCATATGGATCATTTTCCTGCGGCCAGAGTTGGCTGCCGCATGAGTCGTCTGCCTGCGGCCAGAGTTGGCTGCCGCGTGGACAGACTTTCGATCTCCTCTATACGGCTTCTTTTTTGTCCGTATGGAGTTCCCTTGTGCCCCCAAAAACTTAGCATGGTAGTGTTTTCCTCTGCTCATTTTGGGGACAGTGGGGTCCTCTACGGTCGAAAGCAAAGTAGCAGGAGAGCTTTGGTCACCGTCTTGGACGGCAGAAGTGTTGACACAAAGTCACAGTCAACCAAATATTGATAGAATTGACTAAATAATACTTGTGATAATTCAATACGACACATGAAGACTACATCCAGCACAAGTCAGACGACAGCTCAGTTTTGCAAATGCAAGTCTTTTTTGAGTCTGTACATTATAAATTTATTGAGTCTAGACTTATGTAAGCTGAGTTGTGCTGAGCATCTGTACTTAACCTATACCCTACCCAACATCCAAAAGCTCCACATACATCCAAACAAGCCCATTGGATCAATGACCCATTCTGTGCTCTGAAGACAGAGTTCGGGCCAAACTCTGCCTCCACACAGAGCTCGGGCCGAACTCTGTCCCCTAAAAATTAGCACCCTAATTTTTAGGGTTGGCTGTTTGCAAGTTGTTCAACGGCCAAATTTTTGAAAATTCCAACCAGAATTCTGGCCGAATTCTGCCTACCTGGTATCCTATAAATAGGCCATGAATTCTCTCATTTTCATTCATCCAATCTTCTCTTCTCTTCTCTCTAATGCTCAATACAAGCCATACCCTTCTTCATCTACTAGCCACAAGCTCCCTAAGCCTCAAGTGCTCAATATTTTTCAGTTAGAAGTTTGTTGGAAAATTCCAAGCATCGCCACTGCGATCTTTGTAAGAAGTTGACGTGCTCTTCTGAAGAAAAGGCACGGGGTGTAACTAGTATTTCACAAATAGTGGATTTAATCCTGAGCTAGAGTTCTCAGGCCTAGACTAGTCCTCCACGAGGGAAACCAGGTTAAAATCGGCTGTGTTTGCGTATGCTTTCTTGCTCCTTATTTATTTTCGCATTTACTCTGATTATCTTTACTTGTGAAAGAGTTTAATTTTTAATTGGCTATTATCGCTATAAACTCTATTCACCCCCCCTCTAGAGTTGCCATCTGTTCTTCAAGAAGGAGCTTCTTCGAGAACTTGGTCGGGGGCAACAGTTTTGCGTACCGAATCCTTACGAGTCCTCTTTGGGTTAGATCGCTTCTGAGACGGGCTGGCGCTCCCTTCAGAGAGCAATTCTTCGAAGGCTTGCTGGTCGAAGCACAAGCATTTGCTGCGTAGAGCCGAGCTTGGACACGTCCGATTGCATCACCAACTTCTCATCGGAAGAGAAGGAAGTCCACAGCAGAGACACCATCGTGTTTGCCATAAAAATCAAAAACAGGTATTACAGAACACTGAACTTGATTACAAACTCGCTTGTACAAAGAAAAGCCTACAAAGTAATCCTAGGAAACAATCTAAGTATAATTGTTTAGTTTTGATTCTGGGGGGTGACGGTGGAGGCTCGGGAAAGTGCTATCAACTCTACCTTACTCCGTGGACTATCTGATGCAGTCTCTAGCTCGTGAAGAAATTGCTTTTCTCTTAAAGGTTGCCAGCCTTGGATTGCAAACCAAACTGCAGGGGTGTGGTACCCTGCTATTCATAGTAATTTTGGGATGAAGGATATTTTGGGCCACATAGATGACCACGTGGCAAATCTGTGGGCCACATGGCCGTAATCATGCCTCGAGACTCGGTCTGTGACTGATAACTAGGGATTTTTTAGAATTTGTTGTGATTTGTCGTTGAGAAGTTGAAACCTGGTCAACTTGTCACGTGCATCAACTAATCTTCTGTGGAGAGCCGCATGAAGGATGTCTCCTGGCCGAGCCGTATGAAAGAATGTCTCATGATTGAGCCGTATGAAGGAACGTCTCATGACCGAGCCGCATGAGGAATGTCCCTTGACCGAGCTGTATAAGAAATGTCCCATGACCAAGCCGCATGAGGAATGCCTTCTGACCGAACCGCATGAAGAACGTATCATGATCGAGCCGCATGAGGAATGTCTCATGACCGAGCCATATGAGGAATACCTTCTGACCGAGCCGCATGAAGGACGTCTCATGACCGAGCCGCATGAGGAATGTCTCGTGACCGAGCCGCATGAGGAATGTTTCATGACTAAGCCGCATGAGGAATGTTTCATGACTAAGCCGCATGAAGGATATCTTCTGGATGGATGGGTATGGGGGCCGTAGGAGAAGGTGTTGTGCCGAATGTCATGATTTGAGAGAGTGTCACGATTTGAGAGAGTTTCGTTTGTCTCCCTCTTGACTGATATCCTTGTTCGAAGAAGATTTGACAGTGGACTACTTCAGAAGATTGTGATACGCTTGATTGAGACGATGCGCCTGATTGAGACATCTGAGTAATGCATCTAGTTGAGAGCAGGCCGTTACAACGTCTTCAATTGGCATCATGTTTCTGAGATGATGTTGGAAAGGCAGAGTAGGTCGCAGTCGCTAGAACACAGACTGCCTTGATAGTAGAGCTACTATCATGTGGCAGCAGCAGTTGATGATGGCTTGGGTTCAGTGATGTTCTAGAAAGGGCTCATCACACGCCAAGGTTGCTTCTCTCTTCTTGCATTTATGAATGACCACCTCTCGCAAGTCGAGAGCAGATTGATCTACCTTTGCATCTGTTTTGTAGGCCCAGGTATCCCGAGCGCCCGGATGTGTAGGTATCATATTTGCTCCCTGATCTGAGGCTAGTTAAAGCACTTGCTCTCGGTCGTTGCAGGAAGACTTTTGGGACCATCATATTTGCTCCCTGATATGAGGCTAGTAAAGCACTGCTCTCGATACCATGTCCGTTCTGCATGTGATATTGGACGCGGGTGGTTCTGTATAACCTTCCATCAGGAGCCCGTATAACAGTTAACGGTGTCCGCTGACGGTCAGCAGCTTGGACAGTTGACTGGGCTTGTTAAGCCCTCACTGCCCTAGACTTCTTCGACTTAGCACCCGAAAGTGCGTAGTAGGAAGAGTCCAAATTGAAAGGAGGGAAGTAAAGTTGGTGCCCTTTTCAAAGGAGGCAAGGGGGCTCTATTTATAGAATAGAGTGAGCCCTTTCTTCTTCTCCTTTCCGATGTGGGACTAAAAGAAATATTTTCCATGCTTCTACAGGTATGACTAGATTCATGATCATCCATGTATAAATGGTTTGGGACGCTTTACTATTGTATGTCTGATGATCATACTTCTTGTACTTTGTATAATTGCCTGTGATTGAGATACCTAGGATTGCTTGACCTAGGATCGACTGTTGGCTTGTAGAAGTAACCCCCATGTTTCGACAGCTTATACGTGATTTCAGAGGACTGGCGTGCTTTGGTATCACGTAGCTGGCCTTATCCGTCCCCACCTGCCAATATTTTGGTTCTAGGGCATGACACGTCGGCACCTGGATCAACCTCAGCTAACCTAGAGAGATCACCAGGTCCTCAGGGGACTAGCAAGATACATAAAATATGCCCATCTAACAGTATATCATGCATAAATAAAATGGCAGAAATAGAACACTATACTTCTAAACAACATACATGACAACGCAACATCAAGGACAATGTTCGACACTTGGGCTGACAGACAGGACTACCGTCACAACCGCAGCTCATCCGAAACTAACGGCCAACAGATAAACACAAACGCATCTCCTCCGAGATTAACCCCAACAAAGTATCACAACCGTAGTACGAAAGTAACGGCCTACAGAATAATCAACATAACCGAAGCTCATCCGAACTATCGGCCAACAAAATACTATCATATAGCCCGCAAGCCTAGTAACTGTCCTCTCCGTCACAATGAACTATACACGGTGTCCAGTCAAGTCAACTCAAGAAAAGTACAAGTAACGGGTCAAGACATACCAATGAATGTGGCACAGGTCTAAGCAACACTATCATGATTTATTCATGGAATAGCAGTGATATATATGATAACGAAAATAATGTACGTACACGTAAAGTGAGTAAAATAGCAATGGCAATCAAGAGAAGCATGTAATCAAGTATGACTGAAAGAAAACAACAATAGAAAAATACATGAAAATACTGTATAATAGACAAGGTATACTTGCCTGCAAAGTCGTCCATATCTTTGTTGTGGCAAGGACTTGGATCCCGAGGGCCTAATAAGGTACAAATATTAATTAATAATATTACAATATTATATACTTGAATATATACATTATATATTTATTTACTTTTTACTACTTATAGTCTGTTAATATAGTGTTCAAGTATAAATTCTACAAATCGAAGGACTTGCAAAATTGCAATCTATCTCCACTAAAGTAGCTAACAGTAACAAATTTTATACATGTTCCAATATTCCTTTGTTGGATAGTGCATATGCTTTATTTATTCAATTCTTTTCAAAGTTGGGTGTAGGTGGCTACGTTTAGTTCAACAAGCGAGAAAAAAAAAGAAGCTCCCGTTCTTTATTATTTAATTATTTCTTCTTCAAATTTGCTATGTTACATCATCAAGAATTTACAAGTAACTATATTATATTTCTATCCAAAATTCTACGTGAACATTATCATGAATAGTACAAGTAACCATATATTATTTATATACAACTTCTAATCTACTTTCAATTTATCTATCACATACTTATATTAAATAATCTATTTATTAATCTCAACATATTATCTATTCTACTATATAATAGAAAAACTTGGTGGTAAAACTTTTGAATTCTAAAATACTCTTGACTATTTTATAAACATGATGTTATTATATCAACTTGCATGTCATTTATGTTTAAGAGTCAAAACAACAATGTTTTCATGAAGTCTCCTCCTTTCATACAATTATTCATGTTGCAATGGTAATAAATTTTTACGTCCTTACCATTTTCCTAAATGTTATTATTCTTATAGAAAATTTAAAAAAATAACAAAATTCGTACTTCGAATCCCTTGGCACTGTAAAAGGGAGCACACACATGAATAGTCACCTGGAAAAGACAGTAGCTGACCTTATGTATTCTAATTCAAATACGTGTAAAGCACGTACATGTAGACTAGTATCTATAATATAATTATTTGAAAAGAAAAGAAAAACTATTAGATAGGTTTCCATGCTTCTATTTGAAAGTCTTAATTCTTTTTTTTAACACATACTCTCAGGAACCATTAATTGCAAATCTTCCAACTATATCATTATAAAAAATAAAAAATAAAAAATAAAAACTATATCATTATAATGTATTCAATTATGCTATTTGGCTCCCAAAATATTTGGGTGATGCTAGTGGGATCTGACATGACAGATGACATAACAGCTAACATGGCAAATTTTAACCCAAAAAATTAATGACCCAAATTTTTTTAATGTCAATATTAATATTAATATTAATGTTAATATTAATTTTAATGTTAATTTTAATATTAATGTTAATATTAATGTTAATGTTAATTTTAATATTAATGTTAATGTTAATATTAATATTAATATCAATATTCATTTTAATATTAATGTTAATGTAAATTTTAATGTTAAGGTTAATTGTAAGTTAATTATCATGTTAATTTATTAATTTACTATTAGTTTTAATTTAATATTAATTTTATTTTTAAATTTTGTCATGTCAGCTGCCATGTCAGTAACCGTGTCATTTGTCACATAATGGGAGATGGTATCACCCAAATTTTTTGGGAACCAAATAGCATGTTTGTAATGTATTTAATATGGAACCGGCTTGACTAAATACAAAATATTCTTTTGGCCCTATCAACTTTAACTAAATAGAAATATTCTTTTGACCCTATCCTTTTATCCTATTTAACTAAATAGGTTTTAGCCCATGACTTTATCATTACAATTATTTATTTATAAAAAAATGATTAATGGCTCTGACCCATTGGTTGGCAAAGATTTTTCTATAGACACATGATTCATACTTTTTACAAGAGTTGGCAGCTTGTCTGATTTTAAATGGGAGAGAGAGAGAGAGAAAGTTTTGGTATTTCGGGAAGTACTAGGGCTTTATTTGTAAAACCTACATCATGCAGATAAATATAGGGCTGAACATTAATTGGTTTTGACCCGTTAACTGATCCGAACCGAACCGAATAAGCTATTCGGGTCGGGTCAAAACCCATAAAATTCGGTTTCGGTTTTAGAAACCCAGTAAATCGGTTTCCGGGTTCGGGTTCGGTTAACGGGTTCGGGTTCGGTTTAAAACCGAAAACCGAATAAGGGTGTGCAATTACGAAATTACCCTCACCTACTCTACCTTAAATATAAAATGTTCTTTCATTTTCTCTCTCTTCTTCAACTCATTTCTCATTCTCACAGCAACACTCTCTCTCTAATTTTTCTCGCCGCCTCCATTGGAGAGAGGAAAACCCTAGATCTGACTCTCTCTCCTCTTTGAGTCACACTCCGTCGGTCATCCCCGACGACTCCTCGCCTCTCTTCTCAGCCTTCACTGCTCTACTTTCTCACTCACCCAGCGTAGATCTGAACTCTGAGTTCAGATCTGAACTCTGAGTTCAGATCTGAACTCTCTCTCCTCCACGAACTCTGAAGTTTAGATCTGAACTCTCTCTCCTCTCCGATTATCAGTTTCGAGTTCTGTTATGGGCTAATTGGTTCATCATAAACCGGTCTTCGATTATCTGTTTCGGGTTCGGTTATGGGCTGCAACTTGCAACTTGCTTGCTTTCCTATGATAATTCATGGTTACTTCCTGTCATAATTAAGGTATCTTGATTTTGCATTGCTTCTAGTTATTTTCTATACTACAATGCATCCGAATTAACAAATCTGAAGAGATGGCAATAATGAGATGGCATTTTCTAGTAGTGGACAGATACTACATTGCATCTGTTGATGCACAACATGCCTATCTGAGCCTTCAAAGTCTTCAAACCCTAGTTTCTCTTGTTCCAGCATAATATGAATTGGACAAAGATGAGATGGCATTAATATGGAACAATGGAAGCTTCAAACTATGTTCGTGTTGTTGGCTTCTAGCTCAGGTTATTTCTAAACTTCAATGATCTATAACTTTAGATTTACAGTAATATATTGTGGCCTAAATTATGTAAATTGGACAATGTTAATCTGGAAAATTGTAACTGTCAGCTGGACTGGAAAGCTGGAATTTGTATGTATTCTATTGTAACTGTAAGCTGGAATTTGTATTCTGAAATTTGTATAGTTATTTTCTATACTACAATGCATCTGAATTAACAAATCTGAAGAGAGGGCAATGATGAGATGGCATTTTTAAGTAGTGGACAGATAGTACATTGCATCTGTTGATGCACAACATGCCTATCTGAGCCTTCAAAGACTTCAAACCCTAGTTTCTTTTGTTCTAGCTTAATGTGAATTGGATAAAGATGAGATGGCATTAATGTGGAACAATGGAAGCTTCAAACTATGTTCGTGTTGTAGGCTTCTAGCTCAGGTTATTTCTAAACTTCAATGATCTATATCTTTTGATTTACAGTAATATATTGTGGCCTAAATTATGTGGATTGGACAATGTTAATCTGGAAAATTGTAACTGTCAGCGGGAAAGCTAGAATTTGTATGTGTAACTGTCAGCTGGAAAGCTGGAATTTTTATGTATTTATTGTAACTGTAAGCTGGAATTTGTATTTTGGAATTTGTATGTATTCTATTGTAACTGTAAGCTGGAATTTGTATGTATTCTATTTATATGTATTCTGGAATTTGTGTGTATTGTAACAATGTGAATGTATTCTGAAAATTGTAACTGTAAGCTGGAAAATTGTAACAATATGTATTCTGAAATTGAAACAATGTTAATCTAGAAAATTGTTGTACGCTAGACAATTGTTGTATGCTGGAATTTGTATGTATTCTTATGGTTATTTTTTCATTTTCATTTGTTTACTTACCACATAACATTTTGCACATAACATTTTTCCATTAAAAAAGGGCCCAGCTGTTAAGCCCACGTAATATTTTGCCATTAAAAGAGGGCCCAACTGTTATACACAACGGATAATTGGCCCAACCCGTTAAACCGAATAACCGAATAAACTGAACCAAATTAATCGGTTCGATTTAGTTCGGTTTACCCTCTATTCGGTTCAGGTTCGGTTTAGGATATTTAAAATTCGGTTAATTCGGTTTTGCTACTTTCGGTTCGGTTTAAACCGATTAAACCGAATACTCACCCCTAGATAAATATGTGGCAATGAAGATTCTTTTGTTAACATGTCACAGCTTCCCTCCCTTTATTTTCTACATGAAGGCATGGGTTCATCCTTCACAATTCACATAGCTCTATTAATATGTCTATGAAACAATAGGCGCACAGTAGAAAAGACTATTACTCACCTATACCAACAGCGACGGGAGCAGAGGCTACCAGCGAGGTGTAGTAGCTCGCCGCATCTAGTCGCGTACAGTGAACCGGCAGGACCGCATGCCAAAGGCTCGTCGACGTCGGGTCTTGACGGCAGTGCCGAAGGAGAGAAGGTGCGGTTTGCTGATGGCGGTTGTGCTCAACACAGGCTGAGGTCACGGTACAGTTGACGGTCTCCGGTCTTGGCTAGGTGGCACCGAGTTGAAGTGGAGAATTTGTTTCTGCCACGATGACTGATGGGAGTTATGCACAGCGAGGCTATCGCAGCATGGGACAACGCTTCCCATGGGTCTTAGGTTTAGAGGACTTCGTGTTGGAGCTTTTCATTGACATGTAGAGAGTTTGCTCTCAACATGTCTAGTGAAGTTTAGTCCCACATTAGAAAAGCAATATGAGGTATCTCAATATATATACTTATTATGTGTTGATGAGATATGCACGTGTGGTATTGACCCTAAGGAGGGAACCATGTGGGTTATTTTACTAGGAGGTAAGTTTAAGTCTCCATAGTAAAGCTTAAGCTTTTTGTTCTTGAAAATTAATTTCCATTGGAGCTAAGCCCCGTAGGTGCTTAGTGACTCAGATTCGGACTCGGGCTCATGAGGCGTAATGTGGCGCTACTAGATGGTGCAGCAGTTGGCGCAGGGTGCGTGTGTGGTGCAGGTGGCACAGGTAGTGCAGGTTGCGCGCTCCGCATGTGGCGCAGGTGCACAGTTTGTGTTGTTTGCTCAGATCATGTTTGTGCACGATTTGAATGGTTACAGCACGTTCGGAGCGGTTTTTCCACGTTTCGAACGTTCTGCTAACTGATCAGTTGCAGCACAGGCCTATATAATGTTCTCTTCTCTGTCTTATGTCACAAGTTTTCAGAACATATTCCTTACGAATTCCACAGAGTTTGAGAGAGAAGAGAAGCAAAGCACCAGCGCCACTTAGCGCAGGTATCTGTGCGCCATTCGACGAGTCAGAATAGTGGAGTGTTCCAAAGTTCTACGTCGAACTTGCTGGTTCCTAGAAGCTGTTCGTGTGGGGCTAATCAAGCTTTGAGCGCCGGTGATCATTAACCCCAGCAGGCTGTTCTTCCATCCACTTCATCGCCTGTCATCCACTTCAATTCATTCTGAATGAGAACATTTCTGATCTAATCAGAAACTGTTAGTGGACCATCGCTGCTTCTGCTAGCAATTCACTTTGTACCTTCTTTTTAGAGGAATTACATTCGTTTACTGCTGTTACAAAATCTTTTTAGATTTCTGTAACTCAGAATCCTCCAAGGATCTTTGTTGTACACCTTCTTTGAAGTATTACGTCGAAACGTTATTTTTACAATTTTTTCATTTTTCAGTTTTTCATCAAAAATTACGCTCCAGGACTAACAATCTCAACGCTTGATTGCAAGATGGAAAACTTTCGTGCTTCGCTAATCAATCCTAATTTCAAAAAATTAGAGCAATTTGATGGTTACACTATCAAATCTGGAAAAGGAAGGTTAGCCTCAATATTCAATTCTTTGATGTTGATCATGTGCTTTTTGAGGAAAAACCTACTATTCCAGAAACTGGATCTATAGCCGGAATTTCTGTTGCTACTAAGAACCAGGCCAAGTGGAGAAGGGACAATAGCATTTGTAGGCGTATGATCCGAAATGTTATGGAAGACTCTTTTGCAAAATCATATTCAAAGAAGACTATTGCTAGAGAGATTTGGGAGTCTCTGGAGAAACTATACAATGATGATAATAACCGAAGTAATATATTTTTAGTGAAAAAATATCACAAGTGGTTATTTGAATATGAGAAGCCAATGCTGCCGCAGGTGAAGGAGTTCCTGTATCTATGACAGAAGTTGGATAATGATGCGATGCCCCTCTCCGACAAGTTTGTTGTTGGAGGGATCGTCTCTAAGCTTCCCGCTGGGTGGAGTAATTTCTATGCAAACATGCATAGAAAGAAGTTGGAGATCAGTCTGGAAGATCTCTTACAGGAAGTCTATGTTGAAGACCAAATGAGGGCTCAACTGAAGGTGGACGCACTGTCTAAATAATTGGCTAACACCAATTTGGTTCACACCAAGGAATACAAGGGAAAGCATGTGGCTTCCCACAGCAAGAAGAAGAACCCTAACAATCTGAAAGTTAAGGGGACTTGCTACAAGAATCAGAAGGCAAAGTCTCAGATGCCTTGTTTCAAGTGTGGCAAGAAGGGCCACTTCAAAAGTGAATGCAAAGCGAAGACCAAGCAATCAGAGCAAGGTGATCCTAGCAAGGTTTCTATGATCAGTGATATTGTTGCAATGATTGTGCAGGTCACTGCTGTAGGGGCTGACTCTGACTGGTGGGTAGACACTGGTGCCACCTGCCATGTCTGCTCAAGCAAGGAGTGATTCACCACCTACACACCAACTTCTGAAGTTGTTATGGTGGCGAACCAGGCACAAGCTGAAGTGCCCGGGATCGGGACGGTGGTTTTGAAGCTAACTTTGGAGAAGTCTCTGACACTTCAGGGTGTGGAGCATATACCTTCTATCGCAAAGAACCTGATCTCGGGAGGCCCACTCTGCAATACAGGCCTCAGGATGGACATCAATGCTGGTCAGATGGTGATGTCTATAAAGGGAACATACTCCGGGAAAGCTTTTTATACCGAATTAATGTTTAAAATTCAGTTTGTAAATTAGTGCAAAGTTGTTAATGCAATCACTCATTCTGCTTATACTCTTGAGTTGTGGCATAATAGGCTAGGATATGTTCATTGTAAATGAATAAACATAATGTCTAGTCTAGGACTTATCTCCAAATGTGGGGGTAAGGTAGAAAAATGTGAAGTTTGTGCTCAAATGAAGATCACAAGAAAACCCTTTCCTCGGGTTAATCGAAGCACAGATCTTCTGGAGTTGGTACACTCCGATATCTGTGACTTCAAACAATTCTCTACAAAGGACGAGATGAAATATTTTATAACATTCATCGATGACTTCTCAAAGTACGCTTTTGTCTACCTTCTGAAGGCTAAAGACGAAGCATTTGAGAAGTTCAAAGAGTTCAGGACCGAGGTTGAGCAAAAAACTGGACAACAACTCAAGTGAATAAAAAGTGATCGAGGTTGAGTGTACCGGTCTCATAAATTTGCATCGTTCTGCAAAAAAACATGGAATTGTCAACGAGACCACTGCTTCGTACTCTTCTCAGTCAAATAGAGTACAATAAAGGAAGAACATTGACAAAAATGATTAACTCAATGTTGTTGACTGCGGGTCTTCCAAAGTACTACTGGAGAGAAGCTGCATTGATGGCCACTTTTATTCTAAATAGAGTGCCATATGAAACTTCAGACATTACTCCTCATGAACTCTTGTTCAAGGTCAGACCTACCTTGAATGTAATTCGAGTGTGGGGGTGTCTGGCATATATGAAGCTTCCAGATCTGAAGATTCAGAAGCTTGGGACAAGGACTTCAAAGATAATCTTTTTGGGTTATGCCGAGAAGAGTGATGCTCAGAGTTTTTTTGATACTGAGTCAAATCATATCATTGAATCTCGCGAGGTAGAATATTTTGAAGACAAATTTACAAGGCACAATAACATTGTTCTTGCGGACATTCCGGAGAACAATGAGGGTGCGCAAGAAACTGAAGTTTTTTTCAATGAGGATGTAGTCCAAGAGGATGTTTTTATTAAAACAACATTTGAACCAGAACTCACTGTACCGTCAGCTAAGCGTGTGGGGAGGCTGAAGGACTTCGAAAATGACTTTATCACCTATCATGTGGAAGCAGATCCGCTTACCTATGATGAGGCGATGAAGACCAGAGATGCAATTTTCTAGAGGGATGCGATAGACAATAAAATTGATTCTATCACCTCAAATAACACTTGGGTGTTGGTTGATCTTCCTAAAGGAGCAAAATCCATCGGATGCAAATGGATCTTCAAGAAGAAGATGAAAGCAGATGGAACTATTAACAAGTTCAAGGCTGGGTTGGTAGCCAAGGCGTTTTTTTTGGAAGTAGGGGATCGACTACTTTGACACGTACGCTCCACTAGTCCGGATGACCACCATCAGAATGTTAATTGCTCTCACAACAATACATAATTTGGTGATACATCAGATGGATGTGAAAACGGCTTTCCTAAATGGCGAGCTAATGCAACAGGCAGAGGGATTTATCGTCAAGGGTCTTGAAGACAAAGTCTGCAAGTTCGTAAAATTCTTGTATGGTCTTAAACAGGCTCCTAAGATGTGCCATGAGAAATTTGACAAGGTTATAAGGTCAAATGGCTAAAGGGTCAGCGAGATGGACAAGTATGTTTACACAAAGTTTGCTGATGGAAGAAGTGTAATCGTTTGTCTGTACGTGGACAACATGCTAATATGGGCAGTATCATGTAGACAAAGAAGTTCATGTCGAGCAAGTTCAGTATGAAGGACTTGGGGAAAGCTGATGTGATCTTAGGGATCAAGATCATCCGGACAGACGTTGGACTAGCGCTGTCACAGTCTCATTATATTCAGAAGATGATCACACGTTACGGGTATCAGGATCTTCCATGGATCGATATGCCTTACATGTGTGATATGAAGCTGAAGCCTAATTCGAGGAAAAGTGTCAGGCAGCTGGAGTACGCAAGCGTTATCGGGAGTTTGATGTATGTTACTACTGCCACAAGGCCTGACATAGCTTTCGCCATGGGAATGCTGAGTCGTTTCACGAGCAACCCAGGCGTTGAGCCCTGAAAACTGTGAAACGGGTAATGAGATATCTCAAAAAGACTCAGACATATGCACTATACTACAGCGGGGATCCGTCGGTAATATAAAGCTTCAGTGATGCCAGCTGGTGCTCAGAGTTGGAGTTCGAGAGGTCCACAGGTGGATTTATTTTCATAATGGGTAGAGCTTCTATATTGTGAAAGTCGAAGAAGTAGACTATGTTTTCACGGTCATCCATGGAATATGAGTTCTTTGCACTTAATACCGCAGCTGAGGAAGCAGAATGGCTTTAGGAGCTCATGTATGATCTTCCAGTGGTTGGGGCACAAATACCGGTAATACCGATATACTGCGGCAACCAAGCGACTGCGATGGTGGCATCAAATGTCCTCTTCAACGGAAAGAAGAGGACTGTGCGATTAAAGCACACGGCAGTATACGACCTCATCAAGAGAGGTGTTATTGTAGTAATTGATGTTCGGAGTCAGGAGAACTTGGCAGATCGATTCACCAGGGCCTCAAGAGCCAGTTTGTCGATGACACAGCAAAAAATTAGGCTTGAAGGTATTCTAATATTATGTTATTTTAATCCTACCACAAAGTTTTATGCTATTAGTTCAAAGAGAAATCTACTAGGCATCTAGCTTTTGGTTCAAAGGAGGACTATTAACTGAAAAAATATCAGGAACAGTGGGTACATGTCCTCTGTGGCATGAAGAGGTTACGGACCTACAATCACTGTTGTCTACTATTGTTTTCTATGAAAAACGGATCCTGTGAGAGGTTGACTTAAACGCCTTAATGAATTCTCAGGCAGAGTGAATGCCTGGTGTGCTTTACAGGAAGCACGATAGCGCAGCACTACAAGGAGTAAAACTCCATGCTACAGTGGGATAACTCCACCATGAGGTTCCCGAAAGGAGTAATGCCTCGGCTTTGCGAGCAAAGTCACAACGGAGTAGCACCGCAAATAGACATGTAGCCTAATACTATATGATGAAATTAAAGAGGGGTAGTCAGCACTACAAAGGAAAGGTGTTCCTCTTGTTATAGTGGTACGACATCACGATAAGGTACCCAGATAGAGTAAAGCCTCGACCTTGCAAGCCATGTCATTGCGACGCAACACCGCAAGGGAGCCTAAGGCTTCATGCTGGGTAGTATGGCACTACAAAGAGGCTGTGACCTCATGCTAAAGTAGTATGACACTACGATGAGGTTCCCGATCACTACAAGAAAAATATCATTTTATGACGGGTAAAAACCGTCATATATGACAATTTATATGGTTTTTTGAAGCAGGCAACCGTCATGAACACGGGTGTTATAAAAGTTTAGAAAAACCGTTATATATGACTTACACTTATATGACATTTTTTTAAATTAAAAATGACATAATTAAGTCAATTATATATAACACTAAATTTGAAAACGACATTAATAGGTTATATATACATAACGCTTACTAAAATGATCTGGTTATGAAACTATTCAGAAAGCGTTCATGAAACGTTATAAAAAGAACTTATATATAACACTTTGTAACGTTCTGTTCTTGTCATTCACACACATATATATCACCTGTCAATGCTCATAATTCAAGGCATTATAAAAAGCATATTAATTTCCTGAGAGAACAAAAATATAAAATTTAACTAACATTTGAAACATTTCATTAAAAATATCCAAATATCATATCATCTTAATTATATTTCAAAATATATCACTCTTTTTCCAACATTTATTTCACCAACATATCACCATTACATTTCAAAATCCAAAAATATATACATCTTTCCTTTTTAGGGCAGCCGGACTCAAAATATAGAAACATCATTCACCAACACCAAATTATGACATATCTTCAAAAGCCAACATTGTATATCTCTTCAAAAGTCAACACTGTACGTACCTACAAATAAAGAATGAATAAATGAATAAAGAGAGATTATGATGATATTTTCAAATCACAAGGACAATCTTTAATATCAAACAATATGAAAGATGGAAAGTATACAGTAATAAATAAGAAATTTTAGCCTTTATTTCTTCCTACAGGTCTCTAGTCAGACAATATGAAAGATAAAATTCTTTGATATTAAATAGTATAAAAGATGGAAAGTATACAGTAATAAATAATAAATAAGAAATTCCTGATACCATAGGTATTCCTTATACCGACTCATACCATAAGTAAGCAGGGTTCTCAAGTCCAAATAATAGCATGAGATACATGATCCAATCCACCTATCAAAATATCTTGGTATAACAAAAAAAAGCAATAAAGTTCTATGTGAGGCTATAAACCAAAGTAGATACATATTGTAGGAAGTAAAATAAAGCAAAGTAATGCTTGTATAGAGGAGAATCATGTGTTCCTGCTAACTTACAAGTATACAATAGTCTAAAAGTGGGAGAAACATGGTTCCCGCTAACTTGCAAGTATACAATAGTATAACTTAATAGTTAAAGCCTTGTATAAAGGAGAATCATGTGTGTATGCACAAGTAATACTTCACCCAAGTTATACTAAGATGACAAATCTCTGTTGCACGAAAATTTAGCATCCTCAGCCAAAATAATATAGATAATATCAAAGTACTACAAAAATAAACATGATACCTAAAGGAAACCAAATCAATTTGAACAATTTGGACATAATATAAACAAACATGTCTGCTTACCTGAAAATAGAGGATAGTTGATTTAACTGATCTTGTATTGCGCCAAAACTCATAATATACTCCCCCTTTTCTAGTAGATTTTCATTCCTTGGTAGAGGCAATGATAATTTAACAAGTGAAGGAATAAACATTCATTTAACACCCTTAGATTATTTAAATTATACCTTCTCTGAATCTTCTCCAGAGTTGGGAACGTTCTCATAATTCTTGTATTGCGGCCAAGTAACTAAAAGATAAAGGTTTCTCAAGTTCTAGGAACACGAAAAAGGATAGCTAGAAACTATACAAGAGAATCAAATCTGCAAACATTAAGTATAAACAACATCATTCAATTCGTACCTACTTGCTAATGTGCCAATCTATGCTGAATGCAGCTTCGAGAGAGTCCTCTACGAGTTCTTTGACTCCTGATCATAATTCAGGTTTGTTCAAACTTCTAAAATAGAACTATAAAAACTTGGGATTCCAAGTGAAACTAAATGATGCAACATGTGTACCATGAATACATGCAATTCCAAGTGAAACCAAGCTACAATATGAAAGTTCAAGTGCAGGATGCTTCAGAACCTTTTGGCTAGGCAGCTTAAGTGGATGCAACCAAGGTGCACTCTCCAAGTCCTTAGACTATAAAGAGTCTAGACGAACATGTATGATACAATTTGCTATAAGGAATTACATTCATCTCAATGACACATTAAACCAATGAGTTATTCCCAGGCTTTGGTGAAAGTACTTAGATTTAAAAAAACAGGTGATTTCATCTCATATGCACAATTGCTAATGACAAGAGGCTGATGAATAAATCATTGACATACAATATGATGATGTAAGTGATGCCCACAAATACACAGTATAAGGATAAAATAACAACACAACCGTTATCCCAAGTTTTGGTTTCTGCTAAATAAATCCTTCTCATTTTTATCAATAAGAGCCATCTCCTCAATAAGTTTAGAAATTAGCATATCCTTTCTTTTTGCCCAATCTATAAGGTCTATGTATATCCCTGGGCCTATTTTCCTAGCAACTCCTGCTAGAACCCTGTCACTCACAACGAGTGCATCAATAAGTCACCATTGCACATGTCTGAACCATGTAAGGTGTATATTATTGTCTCATCTTCAGATGATGTCACCAATAACTTCCTAAAGGGGAATATTCGACTGCTCATATATAGACAGTCAAATAAGCTTAAGATGGCATTGATGTTGCATCCAAAAGATAGAATGCTAATAGTATATTAAGTGCTCAATTTAAACATTTTGAAGCAAAGATCAGCACCTCTTGGTCTAGATTGAAGCCTTCTTCTCTACATATGTGCAATATGCGACTGCTCATGACTTCCTCAGAAAGAGATTTGAACCTGAACTTTGTACATCTAGAAGCTAGTGGCTCTATAATCCTTTACAATCAAGAAAAAGCATATATGAAGTTGCTTAGTTTGAATAGTATTGGTATAACCAGATACAAGTAATAGATCAACTAGAAATGTGTAAAATACCTGTTGATATAGTTGCATATAAAAAAAAACCTTGTAACTTTAGAATATATGGGTCTCTATTGTACGCCTCAAAGCATTCTGTACAACAGGTGCATATAAGAAATAATCTACTAATCAATATATTTGTGCATATGCACATACATGCACAAAGGGAAGAGCATGCAATATGAAGTCTCATTGCAGGATATCCCTAGTTAGGGGATAATTGGTGTCTTCTTCCATCCAATTTCCTATACCTCCACCTACCAAACTCCCACCTTCACAGCCTCCACATCCCTTACATTCCTTCCCTAACATCACCAATAAGTGCAAACAGCATATATAATAAATAGGGGCCACTGATTTCATCTTAGTAAATTAGTACGTAAGGAAAAAAAATAGAGTAAATGATTACAAAAAAAAGGTGCTACTACCTGGGCATCTTCAGTCATTGAATCAGCCTCGTCTAAGATAATGATTTTGAATGGTGGACAAGGATATCAGGCCAAGAAAACTATATGGAGTAACTATAAGTAATAATAACGAAATAAAAGCTACACAGTTATTCTGTTTAAGTCGATAAAGAACCTACCCTTGGCGAGCACCAGAAATAGCAACTTGAACACCGACAAAATCATTGATTTTAGTTCTTACAATATTAATCCCTCGATCATCACTTGCATTTAGCTCTAGAACTCGTGACATGTACAATTCAGGTCTACAAATTGGACAAGAAGTATACCTTGTAATATTATAATGCACAAGCTTATAATTTAAATTAGAACCATAGCATGGCAGTTATCAGAGCTATGGATGGAAACAATTATAAAACATCATTCTCTAGTTGATGAAGGGAAAAAAGAACCCAAGGGAAATTCAATTAGCTGTCCAACCATGGTAGGAAATATTGTGAACTACAACTTTCAGCTCCTACTACTGACAGTTAACAAGTGAATGCAAACATTAAGAAAGTTAGCTTAATGTTCATAACGCATCCACGGCATAACATGCCAATTGGAGCAGGAATGAAAGATGGTGGCAGTGTTTTTAGATCTATAGCTCGTAATCATGTTTCTATAAATTATAAAGCAGCACACAATGTAAAAAAGTACCGTCTTACCTATTCTTGCAAGTCGATTCACCCATTTTGGAATAGAGTTGCCAGTCAATTTGTGTCACGTCATTGCGAAAATGGTTACAATTCTTAACGATCAAATGATAGGTATCACCATTGTAGTTCACAGAATGAAGCTCCATGAACTCTGTCATTTCAATACTTTCACCTTTATCAGCAACAAACGATCAACATGAATAAATAATGTCCGGGGAATCCATCATGTACCAATGGATGTAAATATTAAGAATGGTAAAACCATAACAGAATTGACAAACTTCGTCAAGCCACTATTGGGAGTACAAACTGGGTCATGTAGGATTTATATGGATGTAAATGTTAAGAAAATCAAGTCTAAATCTGCTTTCATTCACTAAATGTGTCAAAAAAGTAGAAATCTTAGTATTGTACTCAAAAGTAACTTTTGAATGAGATTTTATCTCATTAAATTTCATAACTACAACTATTGATATAAATATAGGATTGGTCCTAGAGAACTAAAACATTTGGTTTTAGAGTCTCGATGAACTCTTGTAAGATTCAAGATGGTATGTCACAGAAATGGTTCCTTCCAAGTAATAAAAAAGAGAGCATTTCAAAAAGAAAATATAGAATCAATCTAGAATATAAGTACATAACATGGACTCTAAAAATATCATGAGATGCAATTTGTTCATCAATTAGTGTGGGCTCTTCTAAACCTAGTAGTTATTGGTACTCAGGTTTGAGCATAACTGGACAGGAAAATATAACATTGGTATTAATGGAGAAAAAATAATTTGTTGCAACTGCTAATTTTGATATGCTAATGCGGAAAAACAATATTTGGTAATAAGTAAAATATTCATAGCAAAACTCGTATGCTCAAGGGAGATGCTGCAGATGGAATAGCAAAGAGAGAGGATTTGTGTCTGCTACTTGTTAATGCGGTGAAGCTAATAATTAAAGACGAATTTAAGAGAGTTTATGCCACAGTGAGAATATTAATTTTATTGTGGAGGCTGTGTCACTGCCGAATAAATCCCCCACGGTGGAGGCGTGGAGGCACGATTGTGGCAACTCTGCAGTTGTATGTCTCAGGTCGTCGATGAGGAGAAAGGCACAGTAGTGGGTTGTCGCCACCACTCCACTTGCGCTCCTTCTTCCATTGCCCTATATGGAGAAGAATATAAGGAAATGGAGCAGAAGAAGAAGATGAGGAGATGGAAAGAAAAATAAGGAGAAGAAGAAGATGACGAGAAATTTTTGGTGAAAGGAATGGGGGAAGGAAATTTTTGGTGAAAGGGAAAAACGAGTGCCAAACGGGGGAAAATAGAGAAGTGAGCGGACTGTACGAGTTATTAAATAAAAATATTTATAATTTTTTCAACGTTCGTGTATAATAATGTCATAAATGTATGAATAATATATAACGTTTATACATACAAAGCGCGATAATAGGTCAAAAACTCTTCCAAACTATCACATTAAAGGATGTTTTTCAAACTCTGTAACGTTTATACAAAAATCGTTATAATAGCTTTTTTACAAACGTTACAAAATGGTAATTTTTTTTGTAGTGGATAGGGGTAATGCCTCGGCTTTAGGCCATGTCATAGCGGTATAGCACCGCAAGGGAAGCGCAAGGCTTCATGCCATGTCTCTTTAATAAAGAACTCACCTATAGTGTATGGACAAAGATAGCAAGCCGTCTCTTGAGGGTAAACTTGTAGACGCCCAAAATTATACACTGAAACCAGGATGGCATAGGGCCTTTAATATGCAGCCAGAAGCACAAGTAACTACATTATGTGAGTGGAAAGAATTTTAGCTATGGTGCAGAATTCAAGGCTTAGTCCATTCTTGTATTACAGTTTGTCATTTGACCCATGCGGGAAGATTCAAGTCGTCAGCGACATCTTTCCCAATGCATGATGGATTGTTACTATAGGGAACACTTAAATCCATATATCGAGATATGTGGGGGATTGTTGGAGCTTTTCCTTGATATGTAGAGAGCTTGCTCTCAACATGCCTAGTGAAGTTTAGTCCTATATTGGAAAAGCAACATGAGGTATCTCAATATATATACTTGCTATGTGTTGATAAGATATGCACATGGGGTGGTGACCCTAAGGAGGGAACCATGTGGGTGATTTTACTAGGAGGTAAGTTTAAGTCTCCATGGTAAAGCTTAAGCTTTTTGCTCTTGGGAATTAATTTCCATTGGAGCTAAGCCCTGCAGGGGCTTAGCGACTCGGACTCGGACTCGGGCTCATGGGTTCATTGTCACAACCACTTTTTATTTCAAGGGTTTTTGGTCATTTTGTAATTTTAGATTATTTTATTAATTTATTGAATTCATGTGATGGTATGTGGTTTGGTTTGTTGTTTGAGTATTCTTGATGGGTTTAACTTAGCCAACCATGACTAGAAGCTAATGCCATAATTAGAATTAGATTTTTATCATTCAGTTTTTAATTTAGAATTTATGAGTTATTTTTAGAATGATTTAATTGATTTTTAAGCCAATTTCTAGTTAGCCGTTTTAAAGCCTTTATGGACTTGGACTTTATTAGTAGCTTAGGGAGCCTAGGCCTATGTGCTAACCTAACCCTAACCCCCTATAGCTGGCCGGCCATAGGTAGCCCCCCTTCTTGTGTTGAAGTTTGTAGCCTCCAAGAGAAAACCCTAGTTTTCCACACTTCAAAATCCTAACTTTTGCATCCGAAGTCCGTTTCTTCCCAAACAAAATTTGTTGTGCTCGTAGGATGTAGAGGATCTTGTTGGAGCATTGCTAGCAAGGTGGTGGAGGCGTTTGCTCGAGGGTACTTGATCGTTGGAGCGTTCGGGGAGTCCTTTGTATTGAGATCTTTGACTCTCAACAGGTAAATCCTATTCTAGTATTTTTTTTCCTAATTTTTCTTCATGGTAGTGTGCATCTAGGTACCCCTAACCTGTAGGATCAATTTTGTCCAGTTTTGTATTCATTTGGTGTCTGTATCGGACACGTGTCAGTTAATATTTGTAGGTATTTGATGAAATGTTGCAATGATTTTAATTCTAATTTTTACTGGATCTATTTATATATTCTGGTATCCCTATACACCAAGATGATGACCCCATGAGTTTCGACACGAATTGAACTCGTGTTCGTGTCCAAACAGGACACGAACGTGTTGTATGCCAGGCCGCGCGCGTGCCTTGCTGCTCGGGGGTGATTCCTCTACGCACAGGACACGTGGTCGCATGAAATATGACATATAGGTGGGGGTCGTGACTGAGAACACACTCCCAATATTTTATGAAGATTCGTCGAGAAACGAGGGAGAAATCACGTCGGTACTGATCGGCCATACGCGCGTACGCGCGGGATAGCCGCCGCTGAAACGACGTTCGCGTGGACATGACACGTAGACATGATTTAGGGTATCCAACGTGTAGCACTATACCTACCCTAGCCTAGGACATGAACACGAGACACGAGGTGGGACACACGAGTCCATAGACTCGTTGACACGCGTGTACGACGCTGTGCACGGGGCTGTGCACGGGGCTGTGCACGCGCACATACCCGTGCGCAGACACGCCCTGCATGCGTGTCAGACACGACACATGGCCGTATGCTAACTCGGCCAGTAGGTCGGGGATGTGTACGCCCAGGTGTACGTGAAGATTCACGAGAGTTGGATCGGAAACGAGCGAAAAATCGGGTTCGCATCGATTCGGTTCACGCGCGTATCGTGTTTCCCGATACTCGTTCGCTGGACACGATATGGACACGGTTTCGACCCCGGGAATACCCGAGCATGTACCACGTGCCGAGACCGACGTATTTACCAAGTTCCGTGAGTTATTTTGGAGTATTTTGAGTTTTGGGTCGTTTTGTGAAAACGGGGTTTTTACTTGAAATTGGAATTGAATAATTTTGTGATAATTTGATTGCTGGGATTTATTACGATAATTTCTGAGTTTTTGATCCTTGAATGCTGTTTTAGACTTGTGGGAGTTGCTCTTGGGTTCAATTCATAATTTTTAACCATTTTATGCACTTATGGTATTTTTTACCTATTGTATTTATATATATATATATATATATATATATATATATATATATATATATATATATATATATATATATATATATATATATATATATATATATATATATATATATATATATTTATATATATATATATATATATATATATATATATATATATATATATGTATATTTATATATATATTACTTGTGATGAAAATATATATATATATATATATATATATATATATATTACTTGTGATGAATATATAAATATAGGTAATATAATAATTGCTTGTGATATGACTATAGGAAGTGTTGGGACAGATTAGGATAGTCGTAAGGAGCCTAGTTTGGTCGAATTGGCCGACAAGTTGACCAATTTGACAAAAGTCAACTTTGGGTCAAACTTGATCCAAATCAACTCAAACGTACTCCGAATGACTTGAAAACTTGTGTATGACCTTAAAATTAGTAAACAGACTAGTTGACCTTGAGTTGACCAGGTTTGACTAGAGTTGACCAAGGGTTGACTTTGACCTAGAAGGACCTAGAATTATGTAGAATTGCATTGTAGGCATTTCTTATGATATGTTAGACCTTGTTGTGACTTGTGGTTGTTTTAAATAGGTTTACATCACTCCAGTTCAGTTATACATCCTCATCAGCAGCTCAGATTGTCAGACGAGAACATTCTCTGACCCTTTTATTCTTGTTTGGACGTATTTACTTGTTATAGACTAGTTTACTTGTTGCTGTCACGATATATCACGGATTAGTACTATATGGATCTCTTCATGCGATGTTATCCCTTCGAATACATGTCACACCCCAGAACCAAAATACTGGAGAGCGGGGGCAGACATAGCCAGCTACGTATATGAAATGTGATCCATCTCGCTATACGGTCACGGCTGTCTAGATACATGAGGGTTTACTACAAGCCAACAGTCTTCTAAGGTCATGAACAAGCCTAGTGTCTCAATCACAAGTAAATAAGTAAATGTTACAAGATGTATGATCATTAAATATACAATAATAAGGCATCCCAAATATTACATATTCAGCTGATCATGAAGCTAGTCGTTATAAAATGTTAGGACTAGCAAGAGTTTAGTCATACATGATCAACCCTAGGATCTGTTAATCATGTTACAGCCCCTAGGCAGACAGTAAGTAAAGTGCAATCGAGCTAAACAGGTGCTCGCCGGCTAAACGCCTCAAAAGAATATTTTTACAATAAAGTGGGAGATCAAAAATAAACCCACTCGTTGCCAGGGTTCCGTCTAGTGGCCACCATCTGGCTGGAAGGTCGGTAGATCCTCTGGAGTTGCTCCGAAATCTGGCCACACAAAACCAGCTGGGTCAGACCCCAGAAAGAGCAAGTGCCACAAAGGAGGCTTCACTTAGGAACTAAAACCAGCAATCAGCACAAGAGTATAAATAAACGTAAGAACCAGAAATAAAGAAAATACATCAGGATGATATACGACGAGATAACCATGGAGCTATTCTGATAACCAGGTTACAACCCGTAAAGCAAACAAGGACCGGGGTTGTAACCCTTCGTCTGAACAGAACTTGGAATTCTCACCATTTATCGGTAAAATAAATACAAGCATTCTGGTCATGCAGTAATCAGGATCAGGGCAAGACTAGACTGGTTAGACTCCATCCAATCATTTTACGGCCAAGAAAGAATTACGGCTTGATACTTTAACTAACTAGGGTTGTCACAAGCCTAATTACTAACAAGATGTAGTAAGATTATTCCACAGCCACAAGCCCTGCAGACCATCCAGGTTACCCGGGTTGAAAGATTAGGGTTGAATTCAGGTGGGTACATCGTCCAGAAAACGCATGTACCCTTAAGTAGCTTGAAGGGTGCAACACATGACAGTATGCTGGAAATGTGCCCCACTCGACGGCAGGCTACAGATCCCAAGGCGTCCCCAGGTAACGGGATTGCCTGTAGCTGGGAGATCTCTTTATGACTAGTGTATTAATCTAGTTATTAGCCTTAGTCCATTTCAATAGGTACTCATGACCGTGGTACTCAGGAGTCCCCTCCTAGACATGATGCAAAACAGGACTAGATTATTTGTACAAGCACAATCGCCCACGGTGTCCAGATTAATTATACAGGTTATGTCATGTCAGGTAGCCGTCGTAACAGCTTATCAAAAAAATTATGTCAGGTTTATCATGTCCAGTTTACTGGTCAGGAGTGCGCCGCGACGGGCCACTATCAGGTCATGTCAGGTTAGTCATGTCAGGAGTGCACCACTATGGGTCACTGTCATGTCAGGCTCAATTATCATGTCCAAACATATCAAGTAAATTCGTGATTATCAAGTTCATGACAAAATGGACATAAAATATCTAATAAAATATCAATACACAGGGCTATAGGAGAGGCATACGGCTAAGGCATATGCGGCCAGGAATGATCTCATACGGCTGGAAGAGAATAGCCCATGCGGCTGAATAGGGTCAGGCGCATGAGGGTTTACTACAAGCCAACAGTCTCCTAAGGTCATGAATAAGCCTAGTGTCTCAATCACAAGTAAATAAGTAAATGTTACAAGATGTATGATCATTAAATATATAATAATAAGGCGTCCCAAATATTACATATTCAGCTGATCATGAAGCTAGTCGTTACAAAATGTTAGGACTAGCAAGAGTTTAGTCATACATGATCAACCCTAGGATCTGTTAATCATGTTACAGCCCGTAGGCAGACAGTAAGTAAAGTGCAATCGAACTAAACAGGTGCTCGCCGGCTAAACGCCTCAAAAGAATATTTTTACAATAAAGTGGGAGATCAAAAATAAACCCACTCGTTGCCAGGGTTCCGTCTAGTGGCCACCATCTGGCTGGAAGGTCGGAAGATCCTCTGGAGCTGCTCCGAAATCTGGCCACACAAAACCAGCTGGGTCAGACCCCAGAAAGAGCAAATGCCACAAAGGAGGCTTCACTTAGGAACTAAAACCAGCAATCAGCACAAGAGTATAAATAAAATTAAGAACCGGAAATAAAGAAAATACATCAGGATGATATACGACGAGATAACCATGGAGCTATTCAGATAACCAGGTTACAACCCGTAAACCAAACAAGGACCGAGGTTGTAACCCTTCGTCTGAACAGAACTTGGAATTCTCATCATTTATCGGTAAAATAAATACAAGCATTCTGGTCATGCAGTAATCAGGATCAGGGCAAGACTAGACTGGTTAGACTCCATCCAATCATTTCACGGCCAAGCAAGAATTACGGCTTGATACTTTAACTAACTAGGGTTGTCACAAGCCTAATTACTAACAAGATGCAGTGAGATTATTCCACAGCCACTAGCCCTGCAGACCATCCAGGTTACCCGGGTTGAAAGATTAGGGTTGAATTCAGGTGGGTACATCGTCCAGAAAATGCATGTACCCTTAGGTAGCTTGAAGGGTACAACACATGACAGTGTGCTGGAAATGTGCCCTACTCGACGGCAGGTTACAGATCCCAAGGCGTGCCCAGGTAACGGGATTGCCTGTAGCTGGGAGATCTCTTTATGACTAGTGTATTAATCTAGTTATTAGCCTTAGTCCATTTCAATAGGTACTCCTGACCGTGGTACTCAGGAGTCCCCTCCTAGACATGATGCAAGACAGGACTGGATTATTTGTACAAGCACAATCGCCCACGGTGTTCAGATTAATTATACAGGTCATGTCATGTCAGGTAGCCGTCGTAACAGCTTATCAAGAAAATCATGTCAGGTTTATCATGTCCAGTTTACTGGTCAGGAGTGCGCCGCGATGGGCCACTATCAGGTCATGTTAGGTTAGTCATGTCAGGAGTGCACCACTACGGGTTACTGTCATATCAGGCTCAATTATCATGTCCAAACATATCAAGTAAATTCGTGATTATCAAGTTTATGACAAAATGGACATAAAATATCTAATAAAATATCAATACACAGGGCTATAGGAGAGGCATGCGGCTAAGGCATATGCGGCCAGGAATGATCTCATGCGGCTGGAAGAGAACAGCCCATGCGGCTGAATAGGGTCAGACGTATGCGGCTAAAAAGGAAAGGGCTTATGCGGTCAAAAGGGGTATCAGTCATATGCGGCTCGGAGATCCACTCAGTCATGCGGCTGAGAAGGGCAAGACATGCGGTCAGGAGGATAGGGAACTCATGCGGCTGGCGGAGGATGGGTCCATGCGGCTGGCTGACCAATCGAGTACATGCGGCTGGAGAGGAGCAACCCATGCGGCTGCGAGGAGCAATGACTATGCGGTCATGGTAAGAAAACCCATGCGGCTGGGAAACTGCAGTCTATTCGGCTCGCGAGCATTGAGTTCATGCGGCTTGGGATGGGCGAAGTCCCATGCGGCTGGACTGGGATGCTCAGTCATGCGGCTGAGAAGGAATACTTGCCGCATGAACTTGTCATGCGGTCAAGTCAAGGCAATGGCGTATGCAGTTGGAACTGACTTGTCGCATGAATGTTCATGCGGTCAAGTGCTACTATGCAGCTCGGGACTGTGCTTCTTCTACAAATTTCCGAGAAGAAGTACACCATAAGCCATGGCTTCTAAGCTGCATAACTCTATCATCCGGAGCCCAAATCCGAACTTCTATAGGTCAAAATGGGATAGAACGAAATTCTCTACAACATGGAACCATCAAAACTCAGAAATAATAAGATTAAGTAGATCAAAACCCAAGAAATCCAAAAATAAGGTAAATATAGATCTACAAAAATCTAGCCATGGAAAGTGAAAATGCCAAGTTCTAAAGTAAGATAGAATGCTGTAAGGAAGAGAATGAAGCAATAAAATTGGAGTTCCTCCATGAAGCAAGTTGCACTTGCCTAGACCTCTCTCTCCCTCTCTCTGGTAGGTGAAGAATTAATGGAGGGAAGAAGGAGAGCAATGAAGAGAGAGAAGGAAGTAGGTTAATAAATGGTAGTGGTGGTGGTAGGTAGGGGGTTCATCCTTTGGTTCATAATGAACCAATAGCAATCCCAAACCGAACCAAGCCAACCCGAACCAAGAATAACCAAGCCAAACCAAACCAAGGAGATATGCAAATACAAGATAAAATATGTATACGTATTCCAAATACGTAATACGAACACAAGTATTACAACTCTACCCACCTTAAAAGAATTTCGTCCTCGGAATTTAATTAAGAGGCTAGAGAGACAAGAACAAGCTATAATAATAACAAGCAAGCTATACTAGGCAATCAATCAATCACGCAAGCAAGGAATCGAAGGCATGAGGCATAAGGAAGATATTATACCTCACGAGTCAAACAGGTCGGGATATCGTGATCGGATATCATCCTCACGCTCCCATGTTGACTCACCCAAAGAGTGATGACCCCAAGCAACTCGGACTAACTTGATAGTCTTATTCTTGAGGATCTTCTCTCTCCGGTCCAATATAGACACGGGCCGCTCCTCATACGAAAGGTTGGTACCGACAACCAATTTCGAATGATCCAAGACGTGGCTCGGGTCTGGGATATACCGTCGTAATTGTGATACATGGAATACGTCATGTACCTCGCTTAGCGACGGCGGAAGAGCGAGACGATAGGATACACCTCCTACTCACTCCGGAATGTCGAACGGTCCTATATAACTAGGACTAAGCTTTCCCCGGACGTCGAAACGAATGACGCCACGGTTAGGCGAAATCCTCAGGAATACATGGTCGCCGACCAAAAACTCGAGAGAACGCCGATGAGAATCGGCCCAATGACGCTGGCGATCTTGGGCAATTCCAAGATGATCTCTGACCCTTCTGACCACTTCAACTGTCTGGGCAATCATTTCTGGACCGAGCATCTCTCTCTCCAACATCATCTCAGGCTAACGGGGATCTGCACTTCCTGCCATAAAATGCCTCGAACGGTGCCATCTGGATACTGGCCTGGAAACTGTTGTTGTACGAGAATTCCACCAGGTGCAAGTGATCTTCCCATGAACCACCGAAGTCAAGTGTACAGGATCGCAACATATCTTCAAGAGTCTGGATCGTGCGCTCCGACTGGCTATCTGTCTGCGGGTGATATGCTGAACTGAACTGGAGATGAGTCGCCAAACTCTTCTACAGGCTACGCCAAAAGTGCGACGTGAATCTTGAATCTCGGTCCGAGGTGATACTGACTGGCACTTCGTACAACCTGACAATCTGCCTGAGGTACATGTCTGCTAACTGAGTTGTCGACTGACCAACTCTGAACGGAAGGAAGTGAGCCACCTTCGTGAGCCTGTCAACTATAACCCAAATAGCATCCCGACCAGCTGGGGATCTAGGCAATCCGGTCACAAAATCCATGGTCACATGCTCCCACTTCCACTCTAGAATGGGCAAGGGCTGAAGAAGTCCAGCCGGTCTCCGATGTTCAGTCTTAACTTGTTGGCAAACCAAACACCGAGAGACAAATCGAGCTATCTCCCGCTTCATGCCATTCCACCAAAAGTGCTGACGGATATCTCGGTACATCTTCGTATCGCCTGGATGAATGGAATACTGAGAACTGTGAGCCTCTGCCATGATTTCCTGTCTGATATCTCCACTGGGTACACAAAGACGCTTACCATGTCTAAGTGTACCGTCTTCATGAATACACAACTCGGGTCGCCGGCCTGCCTCACACTCTGCTCTGAGCCGCTAAAGCTTGGAATCTGTTGACTACGCCATCCGGATCCTCTCGACTATAGTGGACTGAACTTGCATGCTGGCCATCAATGCCACACTGGAAGGAAGAACAACTTCAATACCCATCTTCTGAAGATCTGCTAACAGCTCCGGTTGCGCTGTTAGGAAATAAACTCCGGCTCTCCTGCTCAATGCATCTGCAATGACGTTGGCCTTCCCGGGATGATACTGCAAGTTGACATCATAATCCACAAGAAGCTCCAGCCACCTCCTCTGACGCATGTTAAGATCCTTCTGGGTGAAATCATACTTCAGGCTCTTGTGGTCGGTGAAAATCTCCACCCTATCTCCGTACAAGTAGTGCCTCCACAACTTAAGTGCAAACACTACTGCCACCAGCTCCAAGTCATGGGTTGGGTAATTCCTCTCATGATCACGAAGTTGTCGTGATGCATAAGCTATTACCTTCCCATGTTGTATCAGAACACACCCTAAGCCTCTGCCTGAAGCATTACAATACACTAAGAATCCTCCGGTTCCATCTGGAAGCGTGAGAATAGGAGCCGTTATCAATCCTCACTTCAACTTCTCGAATGAATCCTGACATTCTGTTGTCCAAGCAAACTGCGCATCCTTGCAGGTCAACTGGGTCAATAGCGCTAAAATCCGAGCAAAATCTAAAACAAACCGTTGGTAGTAGCCGGCCAATCCAAAAAACTCTGAACTTCTGCAACGGTGCTGGATACTGGCCATGACTCAATAGCCACAATCTTCTGGAGATTCACTTCTATTCCTCTTCTGGTGATGATGTGACCCAAGTACGAAATGCTATCGAGCCAGAACTCACATTTACTGAACTTGGCATATAACTGGTGCTCCCTAAGAGTCTGAAGAACCACACGGAGATGCTGCTCATGCTCCGCCTCACTCTTGCTATAGACCAGGATGTCATCCAAGAACACGATCACAAACTGATCTAAGTAAGGCATGAAGATACGGTTCATGATGTCCATGAATACTGCCGGCGCATTGGTCGCTCCAAAAGGCATAACAAGGAACTCCTAATGCCCATATCTCGATCTAAAAGCTGTCTTCGGGATGTCCTGCTCTCTGACTATGATCTGATGATATCCTGAGCGCAAGTCGATCTTCGAGAATACTGATGCCCCCTTGAGTTGATCAAACAAGTCATCTATCCTCGGGAGAGGATATTTGTTCTTGATTGTCACTGAATTCAAGGAACGATAATCAACACATAACCTGGACGTAGGATCCTTCTTTTTCACAAGAAGCATCGGGGCTCCCCAAGGCGATCCACTAGCACGAATGAATCCCTTGGCTTGAAGTTCTTCAATTATCTTGTACAAGATTTTCAATTCTGACGGCGCCATTCTGTAGACTCTCTCTGACACTGGGGCTGTTCCGGGAATCAAGTCTATGGTGAACTCGATCTCCCGCTCTGGCGACATACCTGGAAGCTCTTCCGGGAAAACATCTGGAAACTCTTTGACTATCCGGGGCAACTGCACTGCTGCTACAGCCATCCGCAACACTGGAGGAGAAGGCTCAACTGCGCCTCGGGAAAAAGAAAATCTGGCTCGCCTGGAATGCTAAAAACAACCCTACCAATATGGCAGTCTATTCTAGCATACTGGTTCCTCAACCAATCCATCCCTAAGACCACATCATAATCGGCCATCGAGAATTCTATTAATCTAGCGGGGAACTCTCTACCGCTAACTACGATCCGACACGAGGAAAATACTCTATCGACTCCCACAAGTCCGTGACCAGTAAGTATATTGAGCCTTACTGATAATGACTCGAGCTCCAATCCTACCCGTGTCGCGAATCGTACAGACATAAAAGAATGTGACGCACCAGAATCAAATAAAGCTGAAGTTGGAAATGAGTTGACAAGAATAGTACCTACCACTACCTCTCCTGGTGCCAATCCTTCCTCTGCGGTCATCACCATAGCCTGACCGTACCCTCGGGGTGTTGGTCCCCTCTGCTGAAATTCTCGCTGCCTATTCCGACTCTGGACTTGGGCTTGAGCATACTGCTGGGGGTTCTGCTGCTGGAATACCTGGGACTGAGGCGGCAAGAGCCTCGACAATGGATACTGCTGTTGCTGGACTGGAGCTGGTCCTCTCACCGAAGAGCTAGAAAGGTTGGACAATGATGAACCACCCCTATTCGGACAGGACCCAACCCTATGGTCTGGTGCTCCACAAGCCAGGCACAATCCTTGTGCCCTGCGACATTCTGCCACCACATGGCCTGGCTTCCCACAATGAGAACATTCTACTGCGGAAGACTGCTTCTGCTTCTGCTGCTGCTGCTGAGGGTACGTCGGGGTGGAATGCTGGACCAACGTTACTAAGGTCGCTCGCCTCGGAGCTCCAATAGTCAAGGCCCTGGCTGCCGGGGCTGGTGCTGAAGACTGATTCATCTGGCCGTGAGATCTCTTCCGACCTCCGACCCTATCTACGATCCTCTGGGAGGTATACTCATGCCTCCGGGCTGCTCTCAAGACTGCATCAAAAGTCTGATGCTCAAACTGCTCGACTGCCAACAAGATCTCCAAGTGAAGCCCCTGCTAGAATCGCTGGGCTCGATCATACTCGGTTGCCACCAAAGTGGGAGCAAACCGACTGAGTCTCAAAAACTCGACCGTATATCCATCGACCGTCCTGCCCATCTGCTTCAGATTGGTGAACCTCGTCTGTAGATCATACCGAGCTACAACATCAAAATACTTGGTCTGGAATCTCTCTCTGAATACTGCCCAGGCAATGGGTGCCACTAATCCAACGGCTTGCGCTGCCCACTAGCTGCGGGCAAGATCCAATAACTGTAAGCGCACCACGGCTACGTTCTTATTCTCTGGAGTCCTGGCTGCTTCAAGAATCACCTTAGTATCCTGAAGCCATGTATCCGCTGCGATAGCATCTTCACTACCGTCGAAGAACGGAGGGTTCAAGAGCTTGAAGTTGTTGGCCGCACTGTTCCCTGGATGACCGCATCTGGTCAAAGCATCCGCCACTGCCTGTTGCAAGGCATCTCCACGACGATCTTGAGAAGCTATCAAGGTCCTGACGAGACCTACCAAAGTGCCATCATCAGGTTCGGCTGGCTGAACTGGCTGAACTGGTGGCCCTTCTCCAATAGGCTCGACTCTGGAGGCTACTCCGGAGTGCTGGGCTTGATCTCCGGGTTGCTGCTGGTTCACGGGAGGTGCTCCGCCTTGCTGATCGGTAGGACCAGGAACAATACCGCTGAAGAAGACGATATAGCGAACAATAAGGAAGGACAAAGACAGATCAACGATACAAGCATATGATCAGGACAAGAATCCAGGAATTCAGAAGATACGAGCAGAGATCAAAGGCGAACTGATTGAGACATCTATCCGGTAAACCCTCACATATCTTGATTTACAAGACCTGCATAGGCCACCACTTAAACCATGTCACGCCCCAGAACTAGAATACTGGAGAGCGGGGGCAGACATAGCCAGCTACATATATGAAATGGGATCCATCTCGCTATACGGTCACGGCTGTCTAGATACATGAGGGTTTACTACAAGCCAACAGTCTTCTAAGGTCATGAACAAGCCTAGTGTCTCAATCACAAGTAAATAAGTAAATGTTACAAGATGTATGATCATTAAATATACAATAATAAGGTGTCCCAAATATTACATATTCAGCTGATCATGAAGCTAGTCGTTATAAAATGTTAGGACTAGCAAGAGTTTAGTCATACATGATCAACCCTAGGATCTGTTAATCATGTTACAGCCCCTAGACAGACAGTAAGTAAAGTACAATCGAGCTAAACAGGTGCTCGTCGGCTAAACGCCTCAAAAGAATATTTTTACAATAAAGTGGGAGATCAAAAATAAACCCACTCGTTGCCAGGGTTCCGTCTAGTGGCCACCATCTGGCTGGAAGGTCGGTAGATCCTCTGGAGTTGCTCCAAAATCTGGCCACACAAAACCAGCTGGGTCAGACCCCAGAAAGAGCAAGTGCCACAAAGGAGGCTTCACTTAGGAACTAAAACCAACAATCAGCACAAGAGTATAAATAAACGTAAGAACCAGAAATAAAAAAAATACATCAGGATGATATACGACGAGATAACCATGGAGCTATTCTGATAACCAGGTTACAACCCGTAAACCAAACAAGGACCGGGGTTGTAACCCATCGTCTGAACAGAACTTGGAATTCTCACCATTTATCGGTAAAATAAATTCAAGCATTCTGGTCATGCAGTAATCAGGATCAGGGCAAGACTAGACTGGTTAGACTCCATCCAATCATTTTACGGCCAAGAAAGAGTTACGGCTTGATACTTTAACTAATTAGGGTTGTCACAAGCCTAATTACTGACAAGATGCAGTGAGATTATTCCACAGCCACAAGCCCTGCAGACCATCCAGGTTACCCGGGTTGAAAGATTAGGATTGAATTCAGGTGGGTACATCGTCCAGAAAACGTATGTACCCTTAAGTAGCTTGAAGGGTGCAACACATGACAGTATGCTGGAAATGTGCCCCACTCGACGGCAGGCTACAGATCCCAAGGCGTCCCCAGGTAACGGGATTGCCTGTAGCTGGGAGATCTCTTTATGACTAGTGTATTAATCTAGTTATTAGCCTTAGTCCATTTCAATAGGTACTCATGACCGTGGTACTCAGGAGTCCCCTCCTAGACATGATGCAAGACAGGACTAGATTATTTGTACAAGCACAATCGCCCACGGTGTCCAGATTAATTATACAGGTCATGTCATGTCAGGTAGCCGTCGTAACAGCTTATCAAAAAAATCATGTCAGGTTTATCATGTCCAGTTTACTGGTCAGGAGTGCGCCGCGACGGGCCACTATCAGGTCATGTCAGATTAGTCATGTCAGGAGTGCACCACTATGGGTCACTGTCATGTCAGGCTCAATTATCATGTCCAAACATATCAAGTAAATTCGTGATTATCAAGTTCATGACAAAATGGACATAAAATATCTAATAAAATATCAATACACAGGACTATAGGAGAGACATACGGCTAAGGCATATGCGGCCAGGAATGATCTCATACGGCTGGAAGAGAACAGCCCATGCGGCTGAATAGGGTCAGGCGCATGCGGCTAAAAAGGGAAGGGCTTATGCGGTCAAAAGGGGTATCAGTTATATGCGGCTCGGAGATCCACTCAGTCATGAGGCTGAGAAGGGCAAGACACGCGGTCAGGAGGATAGGGAACTCATACGACTGGCGGAGGATGGGTCCATGCGGCTGGCTGACCAATCGAGTACATGCGGCCGGGGAGGAGCAACCCATGCGGCTGCGGGGAGCAATGACTATGCAGTCAAGGGAAGCAAACCCATGCGGCTGGGAAACTGCAGTCTATGCGGCTCGCGAATGTTGAGTTCATGCGGCTCAGGATGGGCGAAGTCCCATGCGGCTGGACTGGGAAGCTCAGTCTTGCGGCTGAGAAGGAATACTTGCCGCATGAACTTGTCATGCGGTCAAGTCAAGGCAATGGCGCATGCGGTTGGAACTGACTTGCCGCATGAATGTTCATGTGGTCAAGTGCTACTATGCGGCTCGAGACTGTGCTTCTTCTCCAAATTTCCGAGAAGAAGTATACCATAAGCCATGGCTTCCAAGCTGCATAACTCTATCATCCGGAGCCCAAATCCGAACTTCCATAGGTCAAAATAGGATAGAACGAAATTCTCTACAACATGGAACCATCAAAACTCGGAAATAACAAGATTAAGAAGATCAAAACCCAAGAAATCCAAAAATAAGGTAAATATAGATCTACAAGAATCTAGCCATGGAAAGTGAAAATGCCAAGTTCTAAAGTAAGTTAGAATGCTGTAAGGAAGAGAATAAAGCAATAAAATTGGAGTTCCTCTATGAAGCAAGTTGCACTTGCCTAGACCTCTCTCTCCCTCTCTCTGGTAGGTGAAGAATTAATGGAGGGAAAAAGGAGAGTAATGAAGAGAGAGAAGGAAGTGGGTTAATAAATGGTAGTGGTGGTGGTAGGTAGGGGGTTCATCCTTTGGTTCATAATGAACCAATAGCAATCCCAAACCGAACCAAGCCAACCCGAACCAAGAATAACCAAGCCAAACCAAACCAAGAAGATATGCAAATACAAGATAAAATACGTATACGTATTCCAAATACGTAACACGAACACAAGCATTACAATACATCTGGTATATTGTGCTCATGTATTTTATCATGTGCATCGTCTACTCATTGTATTCATATTTATTCATGTATACTCATGTGACATTTATGTACACTCATGATCATGTGAGCCTTCATGTATAACCCAGTGTGCATGTGGACTAGCTATCCATGTGACATACTACTTTTATGTACAATAACATAACTTGGACAGATCCTTGTGTACTGAGTGGGGCAGAGGGAGTATTTATTTGGTTATGTGATCTACACCCTTTTCATGTGCAACTCCAAACTAGATTTAAATTATGTATAACCTAAGCCAGTTTACATAACCAGATTGTGCTCTACATCACGTAATTAATTCAGTTCTCTTATTATATCATGTATATCTATTTCCATATATCATGTTCTCTCTTTTACTGTCTTATTTCTTCATCAGCAGTTCATGTATATTATTCTATAGCTTGTTTCATATTTTGTTTCATATTATGAACTGTGTGAGAGATATATATTCGTTCCTGTCCTGACTGGACCTATTGAAAGATTACAGATGATGAGGATTACTGCGACACTTACTATTAAGCAGGCCTAGTTGACACAGGTGATTGACCTGGACCCTCAGCAGGATCCAGTAGTCGCTGAGGACTTGCCATGAGTAGAGTAGACTGATATTATTATCTAGTTATGAGACTTTGCGATTGTATTAAGATTTATTAAGGTGTGGTTTATACCAGGATTTATATTCATAAGGTAACTTTCTATTGTGATTATCTTTCTTCCATTCTATCTTAGTTATTGTGATTGAGTTGTACCCTTTATATATCATTCTCCAATCAGAGTATTTTTTAGATTGTGTTAAATGTTGGACCTAGGACAGCGTTCTACCACCGATACTGCGACGTATGCTGGACGTACCCACGTCTCATGCCCTTACACTGGGTACGGGTCATGACACTCATAAGGCATAATGTGGCATTTTTTGGCGTACTTTACACTTAGCACGTCAGCATCGTCGCTAGGCGCATAGTGTGCTTAAGTTACGCTCATTGTGCGAGCCTCTTACGCAGCCTTTTGTGCTGCCCGATCGTGTTGCCCTATCATACGGCCAGATGGCGTGCCTGTTGGCACTACCAGATGGTGCAACAGTTAGCACTGCAGTTCACACGGCGGTTGGAATCGGGTGCATGCGGTGCGCGTGTAGTGCAGGTGGCACAGATAGCACAGTACGTGTGTGGCGTAGGTGCGCATGTGCACAGTTTGTATTGTGTGCGTATGGTGCAGGTTGTGCAGGTGGCACGCGCAATGCACCGGTTGGCTCAGATCATGTCTGTGTACGATTTGAGCGGTTACAACACGTTCGGAGCAGTTTTTTCTATGTCCCGAACGTTCTGCTAACTGGACAGTTACAGCGCAGGCCTATATAAGGTTCCCTTTTCTCTCTCTTAGGACACAAGTATTCAGAACACGTTCCTTACGAATTCTATAGAGTTTGAGAGAGAAGAGAAGCAGAGCACCAGCGCCACTTAGTGCATGAGTCCGTGCGCTATTCGACGAGTTAGAAGAACGGAGTGTTCTAAAGTTCTCTATCGAACTTGCTAGTTCCAGAAAGCTGTTCGTGTAGGGCAAATCAGGTTTTGAACGTCGGTGATCATTCACCCCAGTAGGCTATTCTTCCATAGACTTCATCGTCTGTCATCTACTTTAACTCATTCTGAATATGAACAGTTCTAATCTAATCAGAAACTGTTAGTAGACCATCGCTACTGCAGCTTGCAATTCAATTTGTACCTTCTTTTTAGAAGAATTACATTCATTTACTGCTGTTACAAAATCATTTTAGATTTTTGTAACCCAGAATCCTCCAAGGGTCTCTGTTGTGCACCATCTTTGAAGTGTTGCGTTGAAATATTATTTTTACAATCGTTTCATTTCTCAGTTTTCCATCAAAAATTATGCCCCAGGACTAACACTTCGTCAGTAAGGACATAGGATGGAGGGAACGAAGGAGGAGGAGGTTGATAGAGAGGCGAGAGAGAGAAACAGTTTAATAGGAGGAGATTTTGGTATGGATATATATAAATAGAGGGAAGGATTTGATTACAATGTATATAAGGTATTGGATTTTTCTTTACTTCTTCTCAATTTGAGATATGCAAGAAAATAAATAATGTAAATGGTTACCGGCCTTCGGGTAAATTGCATATGTAGCACTGCCGTAGGAGTTACTTCGGGTCTATGTGCAGACTTTGTTTGAATGCTCTTAGTGGTAAAATTCTCGCTCTACCAGAATCTCCTTGCCGCACACGATGTAGAGGGAGTGATCCTCGACTTAGCTCTGCCCAGAGCAACAATGAAGAACAGTAGAGTTTAGGGAAGAGGAATGTTTGAGAGAGTTTCGGAATGATTTTTTTCTGTGTGGAAGAATGAATGAGAATGACCTCAATAGAAGGGATGTTGGGTACTCTCCAATGGACATAAATTTAAGGAAAATAAATAGGATGCTACAAATATTACACAATGAAACAAATATGTAACATGTATTTCATTGAACCTGGACAATATTAAAGAGTAAACGTTAAAAATTGATGGTTTATAACGATAAAAAAATAGAGAGGAGCAAAAGGATTTTAGGTTCTCAGCCCGAACCCGAAGAGGAAATCGAATCAGCATTCGGCGCCTGCAGATGTGGGCATGTACTCGCACACGTTACGCGCACCTAACCGAACTGAATCGAGTCGGGCCGGGCAGCGGAGGCGGCGCACGTATGTGGCCCGTGGGGCTCCCACACAATAGTTTAATAAAGCAAGAGCAAAGAAAGTATTATATGCACATGGAATTCCCTCATCCAACCGATGTGGGATTATTAGAATAAGGTGGACTTGAGCTTTTTCTCAAAAATTGCACATGCAGCTAATAATCCCCCCGCCAAAAGGTTAAGTTCTAAAGTATTAGAAGGAAAAAAAAAGAGAAGATTAAGAGAATTTATGGGCAGTTGTATACTATGCATAAATGAGATGGACTACAGCCTTGAATCTCAACTAGTGACTATTGTCTTTGTCTGAAGAAGAGCTTGATCGACTACGCCTTGAATCAGTCTTCTTGAACCAGACTTAGAAAATACCACACATAGTACGTTAGAGGTACTTGGGCCTATCGGGTGGCGCGTTTGATTGGCCATGCACACTTTTATATATTCATGAGAGTTGTCTAGGATCACCCTGACCTATAGTCGCGGCCTTTACGATCTCTTATATAGGTAAGTCCTCAAGGGTTGGTGATCGAAATCAACCCTGCATATCATGCTTGGACTTATTGAGAGTTTAAACTCACCCTATCCATATCACACAAGGAACATTATCACCATAGGGATGGGGGTATCAATGTACCCATGTACAGCCTTTTCGACTTTTACTTTAAGAGAATTTAATCTCAGAGCCAGTGTTCCATAATAGTCTCCTAGTCCAGCTTGTTCCTACCCATTGAACTGGCTTCTTGGGATCTCCAGTCAGACTCGGTTGGGTTGTCACTGCTGGTGACTAAACTATGGGCTTAATCCCATCCCCTTCGATGATTCTAGGATCAATATCCTAGACAAACTCTTCGTCAAGAGTAAACGAACTCTTCGTCAAGAGATATGTATGGTTCTTTTATGACTTTTATAGTCAAGAACCATATTTTTCCTTTCAGAAACTTTTAATATCTTGAAACGCAGCTGCAGGTACCTGTTAATCTTATAATCCACAAGATCATGTGTTTAGCATAAATTTAAAATAAATAACAGGTACAAAAATATGTGTTTCATACAAAGTGTATACTGTCCGAGCCATACAGCTTCAGTACAAGATATGACTGAAGATAACATTTCAGAGTATATAATGTGTTAAAATAGGTTTGTTACATAGACTTCAAGTGATGACATCTCCTGATAGAGTAATATATATATATATATATATATATATATATATATATATAATATATATATATATATATATATATATATATATATATATATAATATGATCTCTAGTCTAGTGGTTAAGAGAGATGTATACCGTCCGAATGGTCAGAAGATCGATTGGTCAGAAACAGGGCCGGCCCTGGGGCCGACCCTAGGGTCGTGCCAATAGTGCGGCCGCACAGGGCCTCCTATTTTTTGGAGGCCTCAAAAAATTAAGATTAGTTTTGTAATTTTGTATTTCAAGTTATTCCTTTTCTTTCTCAATTCCTACTCTACAAGACCTCCAATTCTTTTATCCCTATTCCCTACTAACTCTAAGATTCATATTTATAATCATAGAAAAAAAATTAGGATTTCTTAAAGATATTGCTTTAACCGGTGTGTTAATTGCTATTTTGTTTCTAAAGATCCCTCAATTGTTAGATGAATTTATTTTCTACAATAATGATCAGATTTTTTTATATATATAATTTAAGAATTTTGATGTTTAGGTATATTTATTTAAGAAATAATGATGTCGAAGGCCGGAGCTCTTGGTCTTCTTGTATCAGGTTACTCAGGTCCATAGTCGGTCATATGATTTACGAAACCTATGACAAAATTTAGAATTTGGGCCATTGTTCTCACATAAATTAAAAAAATAGCATTTTTACAAGCAAAATCATCTATTAAACTATCAAAATCATCAATCAAACTATCATATATTTTTTTTTGATTGGAGGACTGGCTTTTTTATTGCTTCCAGATTGGGTTTTTGTTTTTTTTCTTTTTCTTTTTTGATATACCTAGTCTATTGTAAAATTACGGGACTTCCAAAATTGGGGACCCATGACGGTCGCCCACATCGTCTGTGCCCTGGGCTAGCCCTACTTAGGTCTTAGAGGCTCTAAATTGTGGGATTACATATTACTTCTCATTTGGGTATTGATCGTTATTCATTTTATTATATGTTTTCATCAACATAAAAATTTGACGTCAGATTTAGACAATTTAACGGTCAGTACGTCTTCTATCTAAAACAACTTTATTATACTCTATAATGTGTTTGAATATAGATAGTTTGAGCTTTAATTATTTTGATAGTAACTACCTATAGATTCAGTTATAATATACAATCAAGAGCATCTCCAGAGATTTTGATAAAGACATATAATAATATATTAAAAAATATGAATAAATAAATTTAGGCCACATTTTAAAATTCGCACAAGGCCTCCAGTTATTAAGGACCGGCCCTGGTCAGAAAATCGATTCCCGGTGGGATTGTTCACCACAATTACCTATTTCAAATATATATATATATATATATATATATATATATATATATATATATATATATATATATGAGTTGTTCTAAGGAAGATAAATATATAGGCAACGACATGATAATTTTATTTTATGTATTTTCATAACTCCACTTTCATAATTTTTAAGCTTCTTTGGGTTGCTTTTATTCATAGCTTAATGGGATACCTCTTTATTTTTTTCTTTTTTTCCTTTTTTGTAGAAATGGGATACATCATTTCCATATTTATCCATTCATATTATTTTTGGTGCACCCAATAGTAATTCTCATGATTTTTTTAGTAAAAAAGTACGGAAACTATATTTCTAGAAAATTTATATGGTGAATATTTATGACGAGGGTTAGTAGAGAGGTAATGAAATCAAACCCAGGTTTCAAAAAAGTATATGACACGAATGGCTTGACATTTAAAAAAAAAGGCTTGACATTCTCTCTAACCTGTTGTTTGTTTCCAAAATTTTCCAGCAACATATACTGTCTTCCTGCCAATTGTAGGCATTTTACAAGCTTCGTGATCTGAGTTTACAAAGCCTAAACTTCATGTGCTCTGTCGTATGGTCGGCCTTTATTGTCTATTTTATTTGCATATTTGTTGCTAGAAAGGAGAAATAAGTTGGAAGGAGCTGAAATAATAATAATAATAATAATAATAATAATAATAATAATAATAATAATAATGGGGGGTTGGGTATGCGAAATACTGTTATATAGTCAAAAAATCTATATTTTTGACTATCAACCTATGTATGGTGAATATATAAATATTTTTTAAAGAAAAAAAGATAAAAGAAATTGACACAAAACCAATAAACAACAAAAAAATTCTTTCAAAAATAATAAAAAAATATTAAAAATATTAAAAGATGAAAAAGATAAGAAAAAACTAAAAAGATTATTAAAAAAATGTAAAAGATAAAAAATTGGAAAAAAATAACAAAAATAACAGAAAAATTCTTTAAAACGAAGATTAAACAAAATGAAAAAAAAATGAAAAGTAAAAATGAACAAAACTAAAAACTAACACAAAAACCAAAATCAAAAAATGAATAAAAAAATAAAAAAGGATAAAAAACGAAAAAGAACAAAATATTAAAAAGAGTATCAGAATTTTGCCCAGGCAAAAAAAATATACCCACATATTCTTAAGGGATATGATTCCCATGTTTTGTAGGTAAATTGTTTACCTGTGTATTCTTAATTCCAAGGAATAAATTTTTATAAGGTAAACAAACTTGGTGTCACGTTCATTCCTGGAATTCGTACTTCTGAATTTTTGGTATTTAAAAATGTTCTTGTAAATCGAGCTTATATTGTATTTTGTGTTTTCGCATATCTCGTTTACTGTATTTTAGTATTTGGATTTTGTTTTAATGTGTGAGACTATCCTGGACTTGTAGAATACCCATTGGAATTGCCATAGACTCGTACTAGGACCTGTACATAGAACGGAATCGAGTTTTCTTGAAAAATAAATTGGTAAACAGACTGGTATACCGTTAGTATGTCGCGGTATACCGTCGATATACTGTCCGGCTACCAATGACTCATTGCTTGGTTAATAACCAAGTCATTTTTTTGTCCAATGGTTTCTTGGTTTTGTTTTAATTCTTGAGATGGATTGTGGCGGGCATGGACCCACTTGGTGGCTCATATTATTCCCCTCATTCATCAACTCTCTATTTATTTAAATCTCTCTTTCTCTCACCTTTTCTTTTCCCTCTTCTTCTTCTTCATTTCTCTCTCTTTATTTCTCTTTCTTCTCTCCTTTTGAGGCTGGGCATAGGACTTGTTTTGGAGCTTGGAGTTGTGCTCAACCCTAGTAGGAGCAAAGATTTGTGGCTTAGAGCTACTTGAGGGAAGTACATTTTGCTCAAAGTGTTATGACCATGTTTTCTTTACATTTTTTGGTTTTTCATGGAATTTATGGTTTAATTATTCAAGAACATATTTCTCCAAATTATGTTCAAGTTCAACTTATGGTTTGTTTGGTTGTGATGGATGGTTTGGCATAGATCTAGGTTTCTAGGTGGTATCATGTGATACCGTAAGGAAAACCATGTCTTGTAGTGTCACGTCCCGCTTAGTTCAATCGGAGGAATTGAACTGCAATGACCTTTAGACTTGGCTATGCAACAGCTTACTTGAAGTCCCGCTTGGTTGAGACAACTCCTCGATCAGGTGGGTGGTGTAAGCCCACTTCCCGATTTTTTATTTTTATTTGATTACGATTTACTTTTATGGCCATTAGGAGTCGTACATAAGCTCATAAGGGAGCTATAATCATATTATGGTCATTTGGACCTTAGTAAGCATTGTTTAGCTATTTTATAGCTTACTATAATTTTTAGACAATTTTTAGATAATTATTTTATTTAGTCTTATATAGTTTAAAGGCTTCCAATATTTATTATGAGGCCATTTGGGACTAATATAAGGTAAAGTATTTTTATTTATATTCTAGAAGGTTAAATATATTTTCTATAATTTTCTACAATTTTTTAGAATTTTTTAGAATTTTATTTGAGTTTATTTGGCCTTAGAATAAATTTTAAATCATTTTCTGTAAATAAATACCCAGTCAGCACTAGGGCCCACCCATCAGCAGCTTGGGCCAACTGAGCGGGGCCCAGCTGTCAGCGACACAGCAGTTGCATATATATATATATAAAAAAAAAAAAATATATATATATTGTAAAAAAAATAAAAATAAAAATATATATATATATTGTAAGCCCCTGTTTTTCAATTTTAGTTTTATTAGTGCTAATTAATTTTTAATGATAATTTTTAGCCTTAAAATAATTATTAGGATTTTTAGGAATTTTTCTATAATTTTTAAATGAGTTTTAAATATAAAAATATCACTTTGCAAATTATTTGGAATTAATTAAATAGGTTCTGCAATTTTTAGATTTGTTTTTATATCGGTTTGTAATTAAGGAAATGTTTTTAATTTAGAAATGCAATTTTTGTTTTGCAAATCCTCACTGATAATTCTTTTATACAAATTCCTAAAACTAAGGGGCCTAGCTGCTAATTACCAAACCCCCCCCCCCCTCTCTCACACGACAGCTCTCTCTCTCTCTCCTCTGACTCTCACCGACCCCCGACGACTGCCCCGACCGCCACGACCGGCTGCCCCCGCCAAACTCGGCTGCCCCGACGGCCTCAGACCCTCCTATAAAATCCCCCACTCTCCCTCGACCAGACCCTAACCCTAAACTCTCCCCACGACCACCAGCGCCACCCCATCTCCCACTCTCACCCCCACCGGAACCCTAACTCCGGCGAACACTGCTCCGTCCCAACCGACGACCTTCACCGCCAACCACCACCACCATTCGACGCACCCCGATGAGACACGTCGATCGCCACTGCTCCGCCACCGCCCCGACGCCTACGCCGCCGTCCAGCCCCTTCGAATCACCCTGAGTTGATCGGACACGTAAGTGGCAGCTTCGATTCGTGTCGTGCGAGTCTCGTCTTCACATATGAGACTCGCCAGGACACGGGCAATACTAGGGTTAGCTTGGACACGGCCAAGTCGCTTCTTGCGTGTTGTGTTAGCCTAGGATACAAGACACCTGTGTCCCTAACTGTCAGGACACAGGATGGTTTTTATATTTTTTGTGTGTGTTAATTAATTCGAACCTAAATAAAATAAGCAAACTCTAACCTTAACACAACTGATGGGCTGACCCCCTGGCCAGCCCATCCTAATCTAAACCCCCCCCCCACGCGCTGTGTTGGCTCGGGTTCGAGCCCGGCCACTGCTGCTTTTTTCCTTTTCTTTTTCTTTTCCTTTTTCCTTTTTCTTTTTCTGTTTTATTTTTATATATATATACGTATATATATATATATATTAGTATATATATATGTATACTGTATTTTAACAGTATTTAATATATATGTATATATATTTTGTAGTTAGTAAATTCTATATGCATATGTTTGTATATATATATTTTGATACGTATATATATACTATATATATACACTATATTATTAAGTGTTTTCTTATATATATATATATTTGTATATATATATATATATACTCTATAAATTAAGTATTTTTCCTTATATATCTATATATACTTTTAGCATAGGTATGTATATATTCTTTTGTACAAATTTGCCTTATTAAAATAATAATATTTATTTTGACTGTTACCAAATTATATTTTTATTGTATTTAAATTACTGCAAACCATTTGGTGTCCAAGCCTAGCATGGGTATTTGGGCTCAAATGTGTTTTCACACATTCAAGACCTGTACAAGTCATATTGGACTTGATTCATGGCCTTGGGTCCTGTATTTGAACTTTGGTTCAAATTATATACATGGACAAAATACGCAGATAATTAATTATTGTGTGCATTGCTGTTTTTGATTTTATAAAAATACTTAAGGTATTGCTAAAATTATGGAAAAATAGTTTTTAGATACTATGTTAAGTTAGCTAATTTAGTATAATTTTTGTAGTATTTAATTTACTATTTTGCCCCTAGTTTGGCATATGAAACCAAAACTTATTTTCTGTATACTTAGGAAAACTGATTTTTATAAAATATTTGTACTGGTTAATAAATTCCAGAAAAATTATAATAAATTTCTAAGATTAACAAGGATCACTTTGATACTTTACTTTAAGAAAAACTAGGCTTTTTGTCTACTTCAAAAATTGTTAGAACACAATGATCTTTTGATTTATTTATTGATTAATTACGACTTATAGTTTTTGTGCTATTTTTGAGTTTTAGCCGTGTTAAACCTCACCCCTCACTAGTGTAAAGACCCTAGAAAGTTAGTTAACATAGTGTGTTACCCCCACATTGGTCTCCTATGCCAAGTCATCATTTTGGCTAGGTGCCCAGTCACAAGTCGTATTTTACCAATTAGTGTCCTAGTGTTTTAGCTTAGTGTAAAAACTAAGTTATTGTATTTACTTCTACAGCGACGAGTTACCAGACATCCATAGCATTGTTATCGCAGCTTGTTTTGTTTTGCTTTGCTAGAGGCAAGTACTTTCTACGAACTTTACATATTGTCACATAAATGAACTGCAAACCCCACCATATTAAATGCTGATCCTTGGGGTAGCAAGTTAGATCTCTACATGTTGTACTTTCAGTTACTACCATGCTTAGAACAGTCTTGATGTATCTCTCACATGATTAGAATATGGGTTATGGGGAAACTGATAGTAGTGTACGTTATCATATCCCCCTCTACAGTACCGAGCAAAGTTTCATTTTATATGTTACTACGCCGTAGGCCATTATCTCAAAGTTGTATTTGTGCATATGTACATCTATCGCCTTTACACTTGTACGTATGTACATTTCATTATGTGCCCCAGCAAATTGTACATCTATTGACCGATCACGTACCTACTACAGTTTTAAACATTACATATACATCTGTCTCTATGACATATGTGTCCTTGCCATGATAGACTATGTGATGCCATGCTTTCCAGTTATTACTCACCTGTTCATTTCCATGTTTCATATGCTAGTTTGCTAGATTTAGTACTTGCTTCCGTCCTGACAGGATAACATTGTAGGTGTCCTTACTGAGGAGGAGTTACTCTGCGACACATATTATGGGATTACTGCCGAGGACCCGGCTCTGCTTTACGAGGATGTTCCTGCGGGGAACCTCGCCTAGTTGTCTTTTGTTTACTTAGACTTTTGAGAGTAGACATGTATTAGACTATATCATTTTGTAACTGGACATGCATCCAGTTTTACATTTCAGTTTACTTGTACTTGGACGTTTACTATATACGATGACTTTTGTGTTTGGAGCATTTATGATTCTTCTTCACTTATAGAACTGTTAGCACATTTTAGTCTTATCTTGTTGTCTTTAGAACAGCTTACTACGTTTTATCTCAATGTAGGCTGGGCATGCCTCGGCCTGGCCCAACAATTTTGGTAGCGGGTCGTGACATGTTTTTAGTGGTGGCCCACGCAGGTCCTGACTAAACTGTTTGGTTACGTTATTGTACCAAGTATGCCTGCAATTAGGAACTTAAGGTAATTAGACAACATTAGGAAAGACGCTTAGAACACTTAGAGGAATGCTAGAATTGCAACATAGGAAATACATCACATGCTTGCTATTATAATTAGATTTTCTTGCATATGATTACTTACTTTAAATAAGTCCTTATAAGTCTTTTTTATGTGTAATTTAGATGGTGCTTACTCGTTCATCCCAGTATGTTACCCCCGAGAATAGGGCCCTCCATATCCAGTCAGCTGACCAGTTGACTGATACACCTCCACCTACCACATTCCCCCACTCCACAGATCCACAGACCCAGATACCACCTTCCACATCCCAATCCCAGCAGGCCCCGATACTTCTACCACCCCCTATAACTATACCCACTCAGGCTTCCGTCACACTCGACGGGACCCAGCTGCTCACACTGATCCAGGGGTTCCTAACAACCCATCAGGAGCAGACTACCCTACTCCGCCAGAGCATGGAGCGTTCTGAGGGACGTCCCGTGGTCCCACCACATGTAGAGCCACGGCAGAGAGCGGGGACGATCAAGGACTTCATGGGTCTGAATCCCAAGGAGTTCTCAGGGACTGAGGACATAGTAGTAGCTGATGACTGGCTAGATTCGGTAGAGAGGAAGCTTCTGGGAGTTAGGATGCCGGATGACCTTCAGGTCGAGGCAGCAGGATTTCTGCTGATAGACTTAGCCGGAGTCTGGTTCAGGAATGAGCCGTTGTTCGCGAGAGGCAGAGCCACTTGGGACCAGTTCAAGACCCAGTTCAAGAAGAAATTCTTCTCGACCACTGCTAGAGTAGCCATGGGGCTACGATTCCAGAACATCCAGCAGGGGAACCGTTCTGTTGACGACTATGCGGCAGAGTTTAGTCGCCTGAGCCGTTTTGCTCCTAGTCTGGTTGCTGATCCAGAGGAGATGACCCGTAGGTTTTGCCATGGTCTAGTTCCAGACATTGGCATTCTTATAGTGGCGAACGGTACGACTGACTACTACTAGAGCCTAGAGCTGGCCCGGAGTATTGAGGAGCGTCTTCTGTCATGCAAGAGGCCGGCTTCTGTACATCATGAGGGACCGTCCAAGCGTCAGGCTTTCCAGCAGAGAGCACCGACGCCACCCCAGCAGACTTACCGTCCCCCTACACCCCACCATCAGACCCTGCCAGTTCGAGCCCCGGGACCCCGACAGCAGCAGCAGAAGGGAGCTATATGTTCTTTCTGCGGAAGACCAGGTCATGACTTCGCAGTCTGTAGGAAGAGGTTGGGTCAGTGTTTGGCTTGTGGGTCTGCCACCCATCAGCTTCGGAACTGCCCAGCGGCGAAGCCTAGAGGATCGCTCCCGACTCAGCAGCAGAGGTTTGGACAGCATCTGCAGCAGCAGAAGGGACCTCAGGGGAAGGTCTATAGCCTAGCCCTTGAGCCGGAGCCGGAGCAGGTTTCAGAGCCTGATTACTTAGCTGACGTCATTACAGGTCATGTTTATTTGCATACTTTTCTAGCTCTATGCTTGTTTGATTCTGGTGCATCTCATAGCTTCCTATCATTAGAGTTTATGCAAGAACATCATTTAGTATCTACACCTACTGCGGAGATTAGTAGAGTAATGACGGGAGGAGGACCAGTGCCTATTAGAGCTAGCTATAGATGCTCTATTATGATAGCCGGGAGAGAGTTCGAGGGGCGATTCTTTGTGATGCCACTCCCCGGTTATGATATCATATTGGGGATGGACTGGCTTAGCTATGCCCATGCATCTATAGATTGTCATGAGGGTAGTATTTTGTTCAGTCCCCCAGGCACAGTACCATTCAGTGTCAGGAGGACAGGGCCGGAGATCAGCCTAGAGCCGAACTGTTGTGCGACAGTCGGGGATGCAGCACCGCCACACCCTATCATTAGGGAGTTTATGGATGTATTCCCAGAGGATCTTCCAGGACTTCCGCCTGACAGAGATGTGGAGTTCACTATAGATTTAGTGCCGGGTTCATCACCAGTATCCCGGGCTTGCTATAGAGTGAATCCCAAGGAGGCCATAGAGATGAAAGAGCAGATTGATAACCTGTTGAAAAAGGGTTTCATTCGATCCAGTGCTTCTCCATGGGGAGCACCAGTGCTCTTTGTGCCTAAGAAGGATGGTTCAGTCCGGTTGTGTATTGACTACCGGGCCTTGAATGCCATCACTATCAAGAACAAATATCCTCTGCCCAGGATAGATGATTTGTTCGACCAGTTGAGCGGGGCAAAGGTGTTTTCCAGGATAGACTTGAGATCCGGGTACCACCAGGTGAAGGTTAGGCCAGTAGACATCCAGAAGACGGCATTCAATACGAAGTACGGGCAGTACGAGTTTCTGGTGATGCCATTTGGTCTCACAAATGCGCCAGCTGTCTTTATGAACTTGATGAATAAGACATTTCACCAGTATCTGGATAAGTTCATCGTGGTGTTTATCGACGACATCCTCATATACTCGAAGACGCCAGAGGAGCATGCAGAGCACTTGCGGATAGTTTTGGGGATTCTGAGGCAAGAGAGATTGTTTGCCAAATTGTCGAAGTGCGAGTTCTTTTTAGACCGAGTGGAGTTTCTCGGCCATGTATTCACTGGAGATGGAATCTCGGTGGACCCCAAGAAGATTGCTGCAGTTGAGACGTGGAAGGCTCCGACGTCAGTTTCAGAGATCAGGAGTTTTCTGGGTTTAGCAGGCTATTATAGAAAGTTCGTCCAGGACTTTGCTAGGATAGCTGAACCCATGACGAAGCTGACGTGGAAGGACGCTGAGTACATTTGGTCAGAGGACTGCCAGACAGCATTTGAGGAGCTGAAGAGGAGGCTGACGACCGCTCCAGTTCTGACTTTACCTTCAGGTTCTGGAGGTTTCACCATTTTCAGCGATGCTTCTGGGAAGGGGCTAGGATGTGTCCTACAGCAGCATGGGAAAGTAATTGCTTATGCATCTAGGCAATTGCGGACTCATGAGAGGAATTATCCTACCCATGACCTCGAGTTAGCTGCGGTGATCTTTGTACTCAAGTTATGGAAACATTACTTATACGGAGAGCGTGTGGAAATCTTTACTGACCACAAAAGCTTGAAGTATGTGTTCACGCAGAAAGAGCTGAACATGAGGCAAAGACGATGGTTGGAGTTGATGAAGGACTTCGACATCGATTTACAGTATCACCCCGGGAAGGCGAATGTGGTGGCGGATGTGCTGAGCAGGCATCCGATGGCATGGTACCTGATGATTGATCGGCATTTGCGAGAGGATCTGGAGAAGCTCGGTATCGATCTAGTTCGGCCAGGATCAGTGATACAGATGATGACGCTTGACATTCAGCCAGGTTTGATGGAGCAGATCCGGGAGGCACAGTCTACAGATGAGAGCCTTCGCAGACTTCGACCCCAGGCATTAGCTGGATTGCTGGATGACTTTACTATAGCAGAGGATGGATCCCTAAGGCATGGCAGCCGATTGTGCGTGCCGAAGGGAGAGCTGGTAGAGGCAGTCTTGCAGGAGACGCACCGATCGAGATATTCTATTCACCCTGGTGCTAACAAGATGTACCGTGACTTGCGGAAACATCTTTGGTGGCACGGGATAAAGAGGGATGTATCACGTTTCATCTCGAGATGCCTAGTTTGCCAGCAGGTCAAGGCGGAGCGCCAGAGGCCAGCTGGTTTGTTGCAGCCGTTACCCATTCCTGAGTGGAAGTGGGAACATATTATGATGGACTTCGTTTCAGGGCTTCCTCGTTCCCAAGAAGGGAAGGATGCCATCTGGGTCATCATAGACAGGCTGACGAAGTGTGCGCACTTCATACCCTTCAAGGTGGGGCTTTCCACCGAGAAGTTGGCGGAGCTATACATGCAGCAGATAGTTCGCCTACACGGAGTGCCGGTGAGCATCGTGTCAGACAGAGACAGCAGGTTCACGTCCCACTACTGGAGGAGCTTGCAGGAAGAGTTGGGCAGTAGGCTCAAGTTCAGTACGGCGTACCACCCATAGATAGACGGGCAGTCCGAGAGGACGATACAGACACTGGAGGATATGCTGAGGACCTGCGTACTGGACTTCGGAGGATCATGGGAGAGCCATCTGCACTTGGTAGAGTTTTCATACAACAACAGGTACTAGGCCAGTATTGGTATGTCTCCCTTCGAGGCGCTTTATGGACGACGATGCCTGACACCGCTCTTTTAGGATGATGTCGGAGACAGAGTTATGCTTGGGCCAGAGATGATCACGGATGCAGCAGAGAAAGTCGGGATGATCAGAGACAGGCTCAGAGTAGCTCAGGATAGGCAGAAACACTGGGCTGATGCTAGTCGCAGACCGATGGAGTTCGTCGACGGTGATATGGTGCTAGTGAAGATATCACCTACTCGAGGGACGATCCGGTTCGGACGAGGAGGGAAGCTGAGCCCCAGATACATCGGGCCGTTCGAGGTACTTGGCAGGATCGGAGAGGTAGCTTACCGGGTTGCACTTCCACCCAACCTAGCAGGAGTTCACGATGTCTTTCACGTATCTCAGCTGAGGAGATATGTTCCAGACCCCAGTCATGTGCTAGATCATTCAGAGTTGGAGGTCGGACCGAGCCTTACAGTTTCTGAGCAGCCAGTGGAGATATTAGACAGGAGAGAGAAGAGGCTGAGGAACAAGGTTATACCCCTAGTACGAGTAGCTTGGAGCCGTCACTCCCCAGGTGAATCTACTTGGGAGAGGGAGTCGGACATGAGGGAGAGATACCCTTACTTGTTCGATCCAACTGCTGCGGGGGAACCACCCGTTCCCGCTTGATACCTTAGAGGTTAGTTTCGATCGCAGTCTTAGTCATTTTGTTGCATTGCTTGCTATGTTAGAATATTGTTAGGTCTTCAATCCTTGTGAATTTCGAGGACGAAATTTTTCAAGGAGGGAAGACTTGTAAGCCTCTGTTTTTCAATTTTTGTTTTATTAGTGCTAATTAATTTTTAATGATAATTTTTAGCCTTAAAATAATTATTAGGATTTTTAGGAATTTTTCTATAATTTTTAAATGAGTTTTAAATATAAAAATATCACTTTGCAAATTATTTGGAATTAATTAAATAGGTTCTGCAATTTTTAGATTTGTTTTTATATCAGTTTGTAATTAAGGAAATGTTTTTAATTTAGAAATGCAATTTCTGTTTTGCAAATCCTCACTGATAATTCCTTTATGCAAATTCCTAAAACTAAGGGGCCTAGCTGCTAATTACCAAAACCCCCCCTCTCTCACATGACAGCTCTCTCTCTCTCTCTCCTCTGACTCTCACCGACCCCCGACGACTGCCCCGACCGCCACGACCGGCTGCCCCCGCCAAACCCGGCTGCCCCGACTGCCTCAGACCCTCCTATAAAATCCCCCACTCTCCCTCGACCAGACCCTAACCCTAAACTCTCCCCACGACCACCAGCGCCACCCCATCTCCCACTCTCACCCCCACCGGAACCCTAACTCCGGCGAACACTGCTCCGCCCCAACCGACGACCTTCACCGCCAACCACCACCACCATTCGACGCGCCCCGACGAGAGGCGTCGATCGCCACTGCTCCGCCACCGCCCCGACGCCTACGCCGCCGTCCAGCCCCTTCGAATCACCCTGAGTTGATCGGACACGTAAGTGGCAGCTTCGATTCGTGTCATGCGAGTCTCGTCTTAACATATGAGACTCGCCAGGACATGGGCAATACTAGGGTTAGCTTGGACACGGCCAAGTCGCTTCGTGCGTGTCGTGCTAGCCTAGGATACAAGACACCTGTGTCCCTAACTGTCAGGACACAGGATGGTTTTTATATTTTTTTGTGTGTTGATTAATTCGAACCTAAATAAAATAAGCAAACTCTAACCTTAACACAACTGATGGGCTGACCCCCTGGCCAACCCATCCTAATCTAACCCCCCCCCCCCCCCCCCGCGCGCTGTATTGGCTCGGGTTCGAGCCCGGCCACTGCTGCTTTTCCTTTTCTTTTTCTTTTCCTTTTTCCTTTTTATTTTTCTGTTTTATTTATATATATATATATATGTATATATATATATTAGTATATATATATGTATATACTGTATTTTAACAGTATTTAATATATATGTATATATATTTTGTAGTTAGTAAATTCTATATGCATATGTTTGTATATATATATATTTTCATACGTATATATATACTATATATATACACTATATTATTAAGTGTTTTCTTATATATATATATATATATATTTGTATATATATATATATATATATATATATATATATATATATATATATATATACTCTATAAATTAAGTATTTTTCCTTATATATCTATGTATACTTTTAGCATAGGTATGTATATATTCTTTTGTACAAATTTGCCTTATTAAAATAATAATATTTATTTTGACTGTTACCAAATTATATTTTATTGTATTTAAATTACTGCAAACCATTTGGTGTCCAAGCCTAGCATGGGTATTTGGGCTCAAATGTGTTTTCACACATTCAAGACCTGTACAAGTCATATTGGACTTGATTCATGGCCTTGGGTCCTGTATTTGAACTTTGGTTCAAATTATATACATGGACAAAATACGCAGATAATTAATTATTGTGTGCATTGCTGTTTTTGATTTTCTAAAAATACTTAAAGTATTGCTAAAATTATGGAAAAATAGTTTTTAGATACTACGTTAAGTTAGCTAATTTAGTATAATTTTTGTAGTATTTAATTTACTGTTTTGCCCCTAGTTTGGCATATGAAACCAAAACTCATTTTCTGTATACTTAGGAAAACTAATTTTTATAAAATATTTGTACTGGTTAATAAATTCCAGAAAAATTATAATAAATTTCTAAGATTAACAAGGGTCACTTTGATAGTTTGCTTTAACAAAAACTAGGCTTTTTGTCTACTTCAAAAATTGTTAGAACACAATGATCTTTTGACTTATAGTTTTTGTGCTATTTTTGAGTTTTAGCCGTGTTAAACCTCACCCCTCACTAGTGTAAAGACCCTAGAAAGTTAGTTAACATAGTATGTCACCCCCACATTGGTCTCCTATGCCAAGTCATCATTTTGGCTAGGTGCCCAGTCACAAGTCGTATTTCACCAATTAGTGTCCTAGTGTTTTAGCTTAGTGTAAAAACTAAGTTATTGTATTTACTTCTACAGCGACGAGTTACCAGACATCCATAACATTGTTATCGCAGCTTGTTTTATTTTGCTTTGCTAGAGGCAAGTACTTTCTACGAACTTTACATATTGTCACATAAATGAACTACAAACCCCACCATGTTAAATGCTGATCCTTGGGGTAGCAAGTTAGATCTCTACATGTTGTACTTTCAGTTACTACCATGCTTAGAATAGTCTTGATGTATCTCTCACATGATTAGAATATGGGTTATGGGGAAACTGATAGTAGTGTACGTGATCATATCCCCCTCTACAGTACCGAGCAAAGTTTCATTTTATATGTTACTACGCCGTAGGCCATTATCTCAAAGCTGTATTTGTGCGTATGTACATCTACCGCCTTTACACTTGTACGTATGTACATTTTATTATGTGCCCCAGCATATTGTACATCTATTGACCGATCACGTACCTACTACAGTTTTAAACATAACATATACATCTGTCTCTATGACATATGTGTCCTTGCCATGATAGACTATGTGATGCCATGCTTTCCAGTTATTACTCACCTGTTCATTTCCATGTTTCATATGCTAGTTTGCTAGATTTAGTACTTGCTCCCGTCCTGACAGGATAACCACTACTAAAATATGCTTAAATAGCGACGTATATTAGCGACGGAGGAAATACGCGTCGCTGATAATTGCATATAGCGACGTCTTGTGCTACACGTCGCTGTCCGTCGCTGCGTAGCGACGTTCAGCGGCGTAGTATAATTTACGTCGCTAGCTTGCGACATTTAGCGACGTATCATGTAGGCGTCGCTGTTTTATTTTATATAGGGTTCCTGGCCAGATCGAAATTCTAAAATTTTCACCCAAAAATTTATTCCCGCTCTCCCCTCTCCCCCTGGCGAACCCTCCCCCTCCGGTGACCACTCCCTCCGGCGAGACCCTCCTCCTTCTCCCCCCGGAGACCCCGCTCGCCCGTTGACCCCTCCCTCCGGCGACCAGCCTCCCTCCTCCGACGAAGGAGCCTTCCTCGCCGCTTCCTCCTCCGATGAAGCCACCCTCCTCGCCGCCTCCATCCTCCGACGAAGCCACCCTCCTCAGGTAAACCCTGACCCTAGCCCTAGCTATCTAGACACAGACACGGACACGAGAACTCTAACCCTAGCTGCTGGGGTGGTCTTTCTGTCGAGGGGGGAGAGAGGGGTGGGGTTGGGTGCAAGGGGTGGGGGGGTCTTACTGTCGAGGGGTGGAGGGAGGGGTGGGGGTACCCGGGGGGTGCAGGGGTAGGGGGAGGGGGGCATGGTTGGGGTGGGTGCAGGGGGAGGGGGGCAGGGGAGGGAAGACAGGGGAGGGTTGGGGTGGGTGCAGGGGTATGGGGAGGAGGGCAGGGGAGGGGGGAGGGGGGGAGGGGGGAGGGGGGGGCAGGGGAGGGTTGGGGTGGGTACAGGGGTAGGGGGAGGGGGGGCAGGGGTGAAGTGTATATTTTGGTCGAACACTTAGGCGCTTGCACGCACATTCACTACCGATGAGGGAGAGAGAGAGAGTGCGAGTGGACTGCAGTCCATATCGCTGCTGGTTTGTCTTGTGATATTTTTATTTTTCTTTTCCTTTTTCATGTTTCTTTTCCATGATTGTTGTACGTGTACAGTCTGCCACTTTTCTTTATCGAGTACGATTTTGTTGCTTCTCTCGCTCTTCCTCTTGGTCTCCATTGAATGCTTTGGTCGATAGATTTCTCTGTCACATATTGCAAGTGGTACTAAAAAAAAGAAAAAAAAGAAAGGAGAGAATAGATGTGACTCAAATTGACCGAAGTAGGTGTAGTAGTAGCAGTAAGAGCGGGACATGAACCGGGCTCATGACATTTTGAACTTTGGAAGACAATGCCATGTTAACTACTTCCTTTCCTTGCTTATGTTTGTGATTTATTATGATATATAATGGTGATGTTAATTCTTTCCAAATGTTAGGATCGTTACAAATCTTGTTGGCTCGAAAAGAAATTTTCTTCGTGCATGCCTACTTCACATTATAGGATTTTATTTTTTGTTCAAGGGATTCGCAAAATGTAGGGATATATACCATTTGAAATTCATTTGAAATCCATTTGAAATTCATTTTAAGAATCTGAAATGTTGACGATATATACCCAAGGTTCACAATATCGGTATCGGAATCGGTATCGGACTATTCCTATGAGTATTGGTATCGGCGATACCAGTAGTATCGACGGTATCGTATCGGAGTATCGAACTTTGGTATCGGAAAACAAATAATTATTAATAAATTATTTACATTTAAAAACATATATTTTATACATTTAGGCATAATTTTAAGTATTTTAGCATTATTTCTTAGTAGTTTTGAAATTATATGAAATAGTAGTCACCCTTACCGATTTGTTTTGCCGAATTGACCGGAACAAAGACCCCCAATGTCGGTATCGGTCAATATTTGGTATCGGTCTGTATCGGATCGGAACATGCCAAACCGTATCGGTATCGGCCTGTTGGATAATATCATTATTATTAGTAACTGTCCAATGTCGGTATAGTATCGGAACATGCCAATGTCGGTATCGGTCTGTATAGTATCGGTATCGGAACATGCCAATGTCGGTATCGGTCAATATTTGGTATCGGTATCGGTCTGTATAGTATCGGAACATACCAATGTCGGTATCGGTCAATATTTGGTATCGGTCTGTATCGGATCGAAACATGCCAAACCGTATCGGTATCGGTCAATATCATTGTTATTAGTAACTGTCCGCTACTAATGTGTGTCCCATAATAAGACATTATATACGAATTTGTGCCTATTGGATAATGTGTGTCCATCTTTGCAGAATTATTTTCAAATGGATATGAATTACTACTTGCGGAATCGTTCATGGATGTACAATCGTCGTCCTGATGATATGTGTGGTATGCGGGATGAATACATAGCGGGAGTAGAGCAGTTCCTGCAGTTTGCTAAGGCGTTCCCTCAGTACATTGACGGCACCAAAATTAAGTGTCCGTGTGTGAAATGTCATAACGTGAAATATTATCCAGAAGTGGAAGTGACATATCATTTGTACTCGAGGGGTTTCACGCCTAATTACTATCAGTGGACCGCATACGGAGAACTTGTGTCTTTAGCATCAGAGCCGGAGCCTTACGTTGAGCCGTATATGCATGCATACGACGACGGGTGCGTGAACATGGTTTTCGACGCTGCGGGGCCTAGTTTCGTTCATGATGCACCTGAGGAGGCACCGAACGCCGATGCTGCACAGTTCATGGAGTTGCTGGAGAATGCAAGGACTCCATTGTATCCTGGTTGTGAGGATCATTCACCGTTGGAGGTGGTTACAAGACTGTTGAGCATTAAGTCAGATTTTAACATGTCGTAAGAATGCTACAACCGAGTGTTGGAGTTGATTATAGAGATCTTGCCGGCGGGTGCTAAGTTGCCTAAAGACTTCTACCAGTCTAAGAGGATGGTGAGATCGCTCTGGATGGGATACGAGAAAATCGATTCCTGTCGCAATGGGTGCATGCTGTACTACAAAGACGACAATGACGCAGATGTGTGCAGATTTTGTGGTGCTGATCGCTATAAGACAACTAGTACAGGAAGGTCTACCGGTGCAAGAAGACCGACCGATTCAATGTACTACTTGCCTTTAACGCCGCGGTTGCAAAGATTATTTATGGTGAAAGAGACGGCCGAAAATATGAGTTGGCACATGCGAGAACAGATTGAAGGAGTGTTGGATCACCCATCCGATGGAGAAGCGTGGAAGCACTTTGATCGAGTGTATCCAGATTTTGCTTCAGATCCGCGAAATGTCAGGTTGGGACTATCTTCTGACGGTTTTACTCCTTTTGGTCTTTCGGGATCCCAGTATTCGTGCTGGCCTGTGATTATTACTCCGTATAACCTACCGCCTTGGATGTGCATGAAGACTCAGTACATGTTTCTAACCGTTATAATTCCTGGTCCGAACAATCCCAAGAGGAACATTGACGTGTACTTACAGCCTTTGATAGATGAGTTGAATCAGTTATGGGAAGTAGGCGCTAACACGTACGATGTTTCCAGGAAGCAGAATTTTCAGATGAAGGCAACCCTTATGTGGACCATCAACGACTTTCCGGCCTATGGAATGTTATCTGGATGGAGCACTCATGGCCGTCTCTCATGTCCGTATTGCATGGACCGTAGTAAGGCTTTCCGCTTGAAACACGGCGGAAAGCCGTGCTTCTTTGATTGTCATCGGCAATTTCTGCCAAAAGATCATCCGTTCAGAAGGAACAAGAATGCTTTCCGTGCCGGCGTTGTAGAGAAGGGTGATCCACCGCCAAGGTGGTGCGGAGACACGATATGGGAGGAGGTTAAAGATTTTCCAAGTGCTATCGAAGATCCTACAACTGGGTACAAGTGCGATGGATTTGGTAGAGTTCATAACTGGACAAAGAGGAGTATATTCTGGGATCTGCCATACTGGAGTACCAATCTGATCAGACATAATCTTGATGTCATGCATATTGAGAAGAATGTGTTTGATAACATAATTAATACTGTGATGGACGTAAAGGAAAAAACGAAAGACAATCCCAAGGCCAGGTTGGACTTAAAAGAAATATGCAAACGCCCTGCGTTGCATTTGATACAGCAGAATGGAAAACAGTTCCTTCCGAAGTCAATTTTTTTGCTGGACAAGGAGGATAAAGTGAGACTTTGTCGGTGGATCCAGGGCCTAAAATTTCCAGACGGATATGTGTTAAATCTGAAAAGATGTGTCGATCCGAAGGAAAACAAATTGACGGGTATGAAGAGCCACGATTGTCACGTATTCATGGAGAGGTTAATTTCGATTGCATTTCGGGAATTCTTACCGCAGGCAGTTTGGGATCCATTGACGGAGCTTAGCATATTCTTCAGGAATCTTTGTTCTAAGAAATTGCTCGTTGATCGTCTAGAAAAGCAAGAGAAGGACATTGCGGTAACACTATGCAAGCTAGAGAGGGTGTTTCCTCCTGGATTCTTCGACTCTATGGAGCATTTGCCGATTCATCTATCCTATGGGGCACGTGTTGGTGGACCCATCGAATATCGATGGATGTACCCGTTCGAGCGACATTTGAATCACCTAAAAAGAAAGGTGAAAAATAAGGCACGGGTCGAGGGTTCTATTTGTGAAGCCTATGTTCTCGAGGAGATTACAAACTTTTGTTCGATGTATTTCAAGCCTCATGTTGCAACTAATAGAACGAGAGCTTCCAGAAACGACGAGGGAGATCATGAAAGTAATGATACAATACTGAAGGTATTCAATGCTCCAGGAAAGCCATCGGGTAAGATGAAAAAGAGATATCTGAACGATGATGAGCTAAGGGCTGTTCAGGTGTATGTATTACTCAACTGCGACGAGGAGGAAGTAGAGAAACTGGAGGGGTAAGTAATTAATACGTCTATATTATTTTAATAGTGTTAATTATTATACTATTACATTAATTGAACGATGTTGTTTTCAGCATATTTAATGATGATGTGAGGTCGGGTAGGCCACACATAACAGAAGAAGAACTAGAACAAGAAATGAGACATTATTTTCCATCATGGTTGAGTACATATGTAAGACTTGAGAACTCTGTAATTACCTTTTTGTATATGCACTTGATTGAGAATGAGCTTAATTGCTTCTTTCGTGGTATTTAGGTCGATCGTCCATACGCAAGACTTGAGAATGAGTCTATTAGAACGCTAGCCTAGGGACTAATTTATGCTGCAAAAATATGGCCAAGCTACTGTGTTAATGGGTTTAGGTTCAAGTCAACAACTTGCCCGATCAGAGACAACTTTGTGGATCTCGATTCCACCAAAAACAGCTGTTTGTGTATCAGATCTTCGAACTACAAAGATGTTGATGCGGGCAACGATTTCTATGGCGTGTTACGGGAGATTGTGGAGATGACATATAGTTATGGAATAGAGCCTGCTAAGATTGTGTTATTCAGGTGTGATTGGTTCGATCCGATTGAAGGTCAAGGTTGGAAAGTAGACAAGCACGGTCTTGTTGATATAAACTATCAGCGTCGATATCAAGCCTATGAACCATTTGTCCTATCAAGTCAGGCTCAGCTCGTGTACTTCACAAGTTATCCTAAACGGGGAACAACAAGGTCGGACTACAAGGTCGAACTGGTGGGCAGTATGCAAGACCAAAGCTAGAAATACCTTTGAGGTTGACGATATAGCTTATCAACAGGATGAACTACCTCTTGTAACAAATATTATAGAAGTGGACACGACGGAAGTTTTCTATTACACATCTAATTGTGTAGAAGAAGTAGAATTATCTGAAGAGGAAGATGTAGATGAAATTGAAGATGTAGAGGAGGAAGAAGAAGAAGAAGAAGAAGAAGAAGAAGAAGAAGAAGAAGAAGAAGAAGTAGATGAGCTAAACGAACTAGATGAATTTTCAGAAGAGGATTAAATCTGTACGTTTGTTTTATAATCATATTTGACACTTTAGTGACACTTCTATCATATAAATCTGTGACACTTCAGTGACACTTTATTGACACTTCAGTGACACTTTTTTGACTATGATATTTTTTCAAAAATCTGTGATGTCTATCATATAAATATATTTTTTTATTTTATTGTCATATGTTTTATTGTCAGGTATGACTAGACCATCTGGACGACGCGGAGGATTATATATTAGGCAGCCCCGTCAGCCTCGGGCTGGGGATGGAGAGGGCAGTTCCGTACCCTCATCCTCATCTCCGAGTACGCCAGTGTACCGTTCTGTTCCCGGTCCATTACCGGGACAGGACAGTTCTAGCAGGTTGGCGACTCCTCCCTCGTCGTCTAGCCTTCCTGTTCTCGGTCCATTACCGGGACAGGGCAGTTCTAGCAGGTTGGAGACTCCTCCCTCGTCGTCCAGCCTTCATGATCCCGCTCCAGCATCCCTGATCCCCCGTCCAGCATTCCTACTGTCGACGGCTCTATGGAGGGAGCCCACGCCGATCATATGAAGGACGGCAATCAGACTGATCCTGCCCAGGCAGGAGGTGAGAGCGACCCTCTATGCGCTCCCCCGGGCGAGACGCGTATGGAGATTTGGACGGACGGGCCTATGAAGTAAGTTAATTAATTATTATATATTTCTCAAATGATTATATGTACATATATATTCATGAAAAATTATTATTGTATAGATATCGGCCTTCTGCAGTACAGAGACAGCTGGGGACATTTGTGAGGCAGAACTATGGTGGGCCTTGGCTCAACTACTCAGATGCTCCCGCAGATAGGAAGGCCTTTTGGTTCGCCCACTTCAAGGTAAAAAATTTGTTTATTTTTAAATTTTAATAATCATTTGTGTATATTATACAACTTTTGTATTTTACTTCTTGTAGAGGACCTATTTCTATCCACCACACCGGGCGGCGAGGATCGAGGGCCAATTTCCTGCCGTCATAGCCAAGCTCATCCGTGATGCGATCGACGACCAGAAGCGTCGTGATCGCGCCGGACGTCCGATCCAGGGTTGGATTACGCCAGAGCAGTGGACTGCGATGAAGGCTAGATTCAGCGAGCGCCAGTACCAGGAGCGGTCTGAGAAGGCCAAGGTGGCGCGGTCGAGCGCCGGTAAGTGGTGTGGTGGCTCCATTCCGATGACGGAGCATTTTCGTCGTCTGGTACGTTTCCTATGACGGACATTAATTTATATATAGTTCGATATAATGTTTAATACTAATAATAGATAATATATTTTAACAGGTAAAGAAGGGTGAGGACCCGAACATGATGACCGTCTTCCTGGTCACCCATCGGAGGGCTGGGGACTTCATTGACGAGAGGACGACGCAGGCATATGTACGTTCTATTCAACTAATATTAATTGACTATAATTTAGAAAACAGGAAAATAGATATCAATATAGACTTTAGTAAACACTTACACGTTAGCAAACATGTTCTAGGCCGAGTTTGTTCGGCTACAGAAGGAGGCGGCTGATGCTGCTGCTGCTGCTAGTGTGCAAGCAGAGGGAGGGGCTGGTACTTCCTCCCAGCCGCCTGCAGAGCCATCGCCGGACGAGCTCTGGATGACCGCCGTTGGCGGTCTTCAGAAGGGTACGTACTACGGTACGGGATCCTACGGCGCGTATTTGCCTTCGGAGTCATCCCGGGCTACCTCTGTCAGTGCGCAGTCTCTGGCTACGCAGGCGTCGTCACGAGCTGAGGATGTTCATCGTCAGATCGAAGAGCTGCATCGCGAGTTGCAGCAGCAGATTTCTGATGCGGACGAGCGACGATCCGACCCTCCGATCGTCATTGGACGATTTGATGCGGTCGAGCGCAGTATACATGAGCTGATGAGTCTGCATCAGGCTGCAGCTGCCAACTTGTAGACGCTCACCGTCTACGCAGCGCACGGAGCATAGACAGGTCGAGCTGGACGGATCGCAGAGGAGCCTTTCTCTCTCACTCGCTCAGTATACTGAGAAGGTGGTGAGTACCCTTGCTGCGCATGGTGAGCGACTGCGAGAGCTGGAGCAGGTACGTCCTCCGGGTCCATCGACGGCGTCGACTCCAGATACTGCACTGCCTCCGGCACCGACTCTAGACATTGTACTGCCTCCTACTGCCCCTACGGTACAGCTCACCCAGGAGCAGTATGACTACATTCTATCCCAGTTGCGCGGCAGGGGTCCGCAGTAATTTTATTAGTTTTTTTATGACTTATATGTATTGGCCCTATGGGCAAATTGTTTATTCATACACTGTTGTTTATACACTTGGTGGGAGACTTTTTATCATCTTTTATTTTTATTTGACTCTATTGGATGTTTGTGAGGATGTGTGTCTGTGATATTTACTTTGCACTGCCTCCTATTTTTATTGTGATATTTACTTTGTGATATCTGCGACGGGATGACAAATATACCTACGCTGGGTTATAAGCGATGATCTGATATACAAAGGAGATGCTGCCAAAATTTTAAAAAAATATATTGTGTATTTTTGTTATGATGTGTGTCTGTGTTTACAGTGAATGTAAAATACAGTGTTCGGAACCATCGACAATTTCGATTACTGTTGTATGTTTTATCTTGGATAGAAATAGCAACAGTTCAGGGTGCACTTCTGAGAGCTTCATTTTTACGTCCTTCACTTTCTCGGACGTCGTAAAGGTTCCCGAGAAGGTGAAGGACGTGAAGAGGAAGCTCTGAGAAGTGCACCCTGAACTGTTGCTCTTTCTATCAAAGATAAAACATACAACAGTAAGCGAAACTGTCGATGGTTCGAATACTGCACTTCACACACACTGTAAACACAGACACACAGCATAACAAAAATATCAATTATATTTTTAAATTTTTTTTTTATTAGCGACGGATAGCGACGTTCTGCGACGTACTGCGACGTCATGCAGACGTCGCTATACGTCGCTAACTAGCGACGTTACGTCGCTCGACGTCGCTAATATACGTCGCTACGTTGCCCACGTGGCCACGTGGATGCCATGCCTCGTCATCATTTATAAACTTTTGAAGCGTTGCTAGTGGTCGCTTTACGTCGCAATGTTGGCGACGTACTTATACGTCGCTATCTGTCGCCCATTTTGCGACGTCTAGCGACAATTAACTACGCGTCGCAAATAGCGACGTTTGGCGACTAAATTGCCATCTGCGACTTGCCTATAAGCGACGTAGGTTTTTCGTCGCTAAATACGTCGCAAATCATTGTTAGCGACGTATTTCCTGTATTTAGCGACGTCTCCTGACGTCGCTAATCTGGGTTATTTTAGTAGTGAACGTTGTAGGTGTCCTTACTGAGAAGGAGTTACTCTGTGACACATATTATGGGATTACTGCCGAGGACCCAGCTCTGCTTTACGAGGATGTTCCTGCGGGGAACCTCGCCTAGTTGTCTTTTGTTTACTTAGACTTTTGAGAGTCGACATGTATTAGACTATATCATTTTGTAACTGGACATGTATCCAGTTTTACATTTCTGTTTACTTGTACTTGGACGTTTACTATATACGATGACTTTTGTGTTTGGAGCATTTATGATTCTTCTTCACTTATAGAACTGTTAGCACATTTTAGTCTGATCCTGTTGTCTTTAGAACAGCTTACTACGTTTTATCTCAACGTAGGCTGGGCATGCCTCGGCCTGGCCCAACAATTTGGGTAGCGTGTCGTGACATATATATATATATATATATATATATATATATATATATATATTATATATATATATATATATATATATATATAGTTTCTGGAAATCGGAAACCCTATTTCCTTCAGCCGACTTTGAGTAGTTTTTGATCATGAGAGTCTCCGACTTCCCAAGGCGATTGCGAGCAGCTCCGACCTCCTTTTAGCATGCCGTTTTTATGTTGGATTTGTATTGAGGTATACTTTTCGAATATCTAATTTATTTTTATTATCTCTGAATCTTAATTTCTGTAAAATTTGTAGAGTGTCAGTTGTCGGAAACTTGACACGTTTCAATATTTTCGAGATTCCGAGAGGACCAAAAATTGAAATCACAAACCGTTTAAAGTTTTCGGAAAGCTAACATAGAGGTCTACGACATATATTTTTCACAGAAATTAATTCGTTTATCTAGTATTTTAGTTATTCTTTTGAACTCAGAATTGATCGATGAATCACCGTTTTGGTCACGATTAGCCATAAGACGATATCTTTTGACCAAAACGTGAACTTGCGGCACGGTTGATTCTAGCGCACTCGTGGCGCTGAAATCTACCAAGATGCACTTTCAAAATCTAGAGTTCACAATATTTGACTAGATAGTCAACAGCACATCTCGATTTGCGTGCCATAGTTTCTAAAATTGGAAACATGACTTTTTATGGCCAAACTTCCATGTTTAGATTATATTCAGATTATTATTAGGTTAAATTAGGTTTTTTAAGTAATTTATTCCAGAATGAACTATTATTAGATTAGTCAACCCATTAGCCACTTATTTCATGAATTTAGGACTAGAACCTTAGAATATGACTTGTGGTTTTCGTGCATGGTTTGTTGTATGTTGTATGTTATAGGTTGACATCTTCTAGATTGGAATTCCCCTCGTCCTCGAGTTGTGACTACGGTTTGTGCGAGGATTCAGGCAAGTGCACTTTCTGATTGCTTTCGATTCATAGTAGTCTTTCCATTTCATGTTTATGCATATGCTCTCTTTCTTGTTGACACATTGTTACACGGATTAGTGTCATGGATCCCTACATATTTAATTTTGTTATTGTCGTGTTTTCGTGTTTCGTGATTTGTTCGAGTCCAAGAGTACTTGTCGGGAATGGAAATATGTTAGTAGACATGTGGACTACTCAGAACTATCTCCCATGTCTTTCGTAGAGAATAGCAGCTGCACACGACACGTGCAGGGTGTCTGATTTATCCCCTAGCCGTTCACATGTCGAAACTGATATTTTAAAACATATAGATAGTTGTCTTTACTTGTTTTCCTCGTTTTCTTCACCACTTGCCATGTCATCCTAGTTACATGTTCCTTTTCTAGCTGATATATCATGTCGTAGAGTTATCTACTTTCTTTCATAATTTATCATGATATCGGTCTTATTTTCTAGATCATCTCACACATGTTATTTTCATGTCTTGTGAATTCTATTGTATTTTTGATTTGTCGTCGGTTTGTGTGCTTGTTTATTTCCTGACTGAAAACTAACATTTTTTAGGTTTAGGTGTGGCTTCACTTAGCATGGGGAGATACGGGTGTACTTGCAGACAGAAATCTAGAAATTAGATAGAAGTGGTATCATTTTCATTAATTAAGAACCTTGTATTTTTTTAAATATAAATGTTATAAAAGTTGTAATCAATTTAGAAATATGAATAAGCAATAAATGTTATATTTTATGATTTTGAGCATCTTGGCCGCGACAACGTTCTACCGTCGACTCTGCGGCGTAGGCTGGCTTGGACACGTCTCGTATCCAAAAAGCGAGTACGGGTCGTGACTAGTTTTTGTGGTGGTCCATGCAAGTCCGTTTTCGTAAAAGATTGCGAACTCGTGATAGTACTTAAGTTAGTCATACTATTGCAAGCCTGCCACTAGGAAAATGCTCATTCACAATTAGGACTAATTTAATTTCAGCAGAAGAACTAAGAATAGGAAACCCTTATTCAATTGACTGTTTGGGTAGTTAAGGTTGCTATATATGCCACGTGATTTACGTAGAAATTTATTGAATTCTAAACCCTATTATATAACTTAGGGATCCTCCTAGAAGGATATTGGTTTTATTTAATACGAGGGTATGACATAAGGTGGGTAGACTCTTTGTTTGGTAATCTAGGCCTCCCTCATTCCTAATTATTGTGCAATTTTATTTTCTCCCCGCTAACCACCATCGTCATATCATAAAAGTTGTATTGCCCATTTATTTCCTATTAGCCATAGTAATATATCTTTCTAAGAAACATTGTTTTAACTCCACCCATTGTGTTTGAGCCTAACATGATCGTAACATATCCATATGTTTATTCCGTGCTAGATTTGTTGAAATTTAAGATACGCATATGTTTCCTTCGATTCCTGAATACTAGAGAAATAAAAATTGGAAACTTTTGTTCTCTTTTGTTCGACCACCTTCATAATCGATCGTTTGGTCTTCAACATTGATATCTAAGTGATCATTTTATTTAAAATTGATATTTTCTTCAAGGACAGATACTTACACCTTTCTATCATGATCAATTTGTTGGAATTCTAGAAGCTTCTTTGAAAATTTATGAATATAGTTGGAATAATTTTCGATGACTCATAATGGCAAGACATCAGCGCACTGTCGCCATTTATTTGAATTATGGAGACTACGGGTTCATTGCAGCCAGCAACACACTGGCGAGGCATGACCCCTAAGTTGAAGTAATTCCAAATAAGCGTGGGTCATCGAGCATTATTAAAACTATATCTTTCTTGTCCTATTTCATCCTTGAGTTGTTATGTCAAGATTAGATAGAGTTGATAGGGTATTCGTTACCGTATCATTACTTGATTTGTGGAACCAAGAGTTTATTGCAGCTAGATGTACACTGGCGAGGCATAAATTCTCAATAAAGTGACTTCGGATATGTGTACGAGTATCAAATACCATAGAGGCTACATCTTTTACTGGCATATGACTATTAAGTTTGCAAATTGACTTGTACCTTATTCTTAGTTACCATCTTCTCAATAAACTGGTTGTTCTTCCTCCTCCCTTCTCCTTCTATTTTTTTGAATCGTCATTTTTAAACCTGTTTTGATTTCCTTCCCCTAGATTCCTAAAATGTAGCAAGATTTTGGGTTTTAAAACTCGTGCCTAAATGATTATGGATAAATATTTATGCGTATCGAAATGATTTTGTTTTGATAATCCTTAAATAATTTTGATCATGACTAGACTACTTTTATACTTCGATCATGCCAATTCGCAAGTTTTTCTAAATTTCGATTCTATAATCATGCCTAAATAAATTTTGCTTAACCAGTTAATCAAGCCTATACTACGACTCAATTATTGCTAATATCTAAATTCTACTATGATCATGACTATCTTCAACATGTTCATACTCGTGCCAAATATTTCGAATTTCGATCATGCTAGAATGACTCGCATGATTAATTGTGATCGTGACTGTATCTTGCTTGAATCTAAATGATTTAACCATGTTTTGACCTTGACTAAATTTTGATAGTGACCGCGCCTTTATAATTCCAACAACAGTTAGTCGTACCTGATGACTTTCTTGTTTAGTCCTTTTGATTATACTTTAATCCTGCCACGTAACATCTTTTCTTGGGGTTCGACCTTATCCACGATCTAACTCATTTTGATCATTGATCCTATCATTACTTGATTATATTCTCACTCATGACTAATCGTGTTTTTCGAAATTTCGGGGAAGAAATTTCTAAGATGGGTAGAGTCTTCCACTGATGAATTATCCTTAAGGTTATTATTAGTTTTATGTAAGGACCCAAGACTATAGCCTATGGTCCCAACACAAAGCCACCTATATCTACTTATTCTATTTTTCACCCTAACTGATAGATAATATTAATAAAGACTTTTCTTTTCTTTTAATGTTTAATTTTAATTTTAATTTATCAAAATTTCTTACTAACTTTTCTCACCGATCAATCTAGTTACTCTATACTAGTAAACCCTTAAATTCGACGACGAATTTTTTTCAATGGTGGGTAGATTTGTAAGCCCACTTCCAGATTTTTTTTTTATTTGATTACGATTTACTTTTATGGTCATTAGGAGTCGTACCTAAGCTCATAAGGGAGCTATAATCATATTATAGTTATTTGGACCTTAGTAAGCATTGTTTAGCTATTTTATAGCTTACTATAATTTTTAGATATTTTTAGATAATTTTTAGGTAATTATTTTATTTAGTCTTATATAGTTTAAAGGATTCCAATATTTATTATGAGGCCATTTAGGACTAATATGAGGTAAAGTATTTTTATTTATATTCTAGAAGGTTAAATATATTTTTTATAATTTTCTAAAAATTTTTAGGATTTTATTTGAGTTTATTTGGCCTTAGAATGATTTTTAAATCATTTTCTGTAAATACATACCCAGTCAGCACTAGGGCCCACCCGTCAGCCGCTTGGGCCAACTAAGCGGGGCCCAGCTGTCAGCGGCACAGCAGCTGCCTATATATATATATATATATATATATATATATATATATATATATAGTTTCTGGAAATTAGAAACCCTATTTCCTTCAGCCGACTGAGCAGTTTTTTATCTTGAGAGTCTTCGACTTTCCGAGGCGATTGCGGGCAGCTCCGACCTCCTTTCAGCGTGTCATTTTTTTTTGTTGGATTCATATTGAGGTATACTTTTAGAATATCTAATTTATTTTTATTATTTCAGAATCTTAATTTCGGTAAAATTTGTAGAGTGTCGGTTGTCCGAAACTTGACACATTTCGGTGTTTTCGAGATTTCGTGAGGACCGAAAATCGAAATCACGAACCGTTTGAAGTTTCAGAAAGCTAAACAGAGCTCTACAACATATATTTTTTCCAGAAATTAATTCGTTAATATAGTATTTTAGTTATTTTGTTCAACTCAGAATTGATCGATGAATCACCATTTTGGTCACGATTAGCCATAACGGCGATATCTTTTGACCAAAATATGAATTTGCGGCAGGGTTGATTCCAGTGCACTCGTGGCGCTGAAATCTACCAAGGTGCACTTTCAAAATCTAGAGTTCATGACGTTTGACTAGATAGTCAACGACACGTCTCGATTTACGTGCCATGGTTTCCAAAATTAGAAACATGACTTTTTATGGCCAAACTTCTATGTTTAGATTATATTTACATTATTATTAGGTTAAATTTCATTTTTTAAGTAATTTATTCTAGAATTAACTATTATTAGATTAGTCAACCCGTTAGTCACTTATTTCATGAATTTTGAACTAGACCTTAGAATTTGACTTGTGGTTTTCGGGCATGGTTTGTGGTCCGTTATATGTTATAGGTTGACCGCTTCTAGATTGGCAATCCCCTCATCCTCGACTTGTGACTATAGTTTGTGCAAGGACTCAGGCAAGTGCACTTTCTGATTGCTTTCGATTCTTAGTAGTCTTTCCATTTCATGTTTATGCATATGCTCTCTTGCTTGTTGGCACATTATTACACGGATTAGTGTCATGGATCCCTACATACTTTATTTTGTGATTGTCGTGTTTTTGTGTTTCGTGACTTGTTCGAGTCCATGAGTACTAGTCGGGATGGTAAATATCTTAGTGGACATGTGGACTACCCAAAACTATCTTCCGTGTCTTTCGTGGAGAATAGTAGCTGCACACGACACGTGCAGGGTGCCTGATTTACCCCCTAGCCGTTCACATGTCGAAACTGATATTTCAAAACACATAGATAGTTGTCTTTACTTGTTTTTCCTCATTTTCTTCACCACTTGCCACATCATCCTAGTTACATGTTCATTTTTTAGCTGATATATCATGTTGTTGAGTTATCTACTTTCTTTCGTGATTTATCATGATATCGGTCTTATTTTCTAGATTATCTCACATATGTTATTTTCATGTCTTGTGAATTCTATTGTGTTTTTGATTTGTCGTCGGTTTGTGTGCTTGTTCAATTCCTGACTAGAAACCAACATTTTTCAGGTTTAGCTGTAGCTTCACTTAGCATGGGGAGGTATGGGTGTACTTGCAGGCAGAAACCTAGAAATTAGATAGAAGTGGTATCATTTTCATTAATTAAGAACCTTGTATTTTCTTTAAATATAAATGTTGTAAAGGTTGTAATCAATTTAGAAATGTGAATGTGTCACACCCCAGAACCATAATACTGGAGAGCGGGGGCAGACACAGCCAGCTACATATATAGAAGTGTATTCCACCTCCATATACGGTCACGGCTGTCTAGATACATGAGGGTTTAGCTACAAGCCATCAGTCTCTTATGGTCATGAACAAGCCTATTATCTCAATCTCAAACAAGTAATGGCAGTTTACAAGATATCAAAGCACCAAATATACAATAGTAAGGCGTCCCATACATTACATATTTGGATGATCATGAAGCTAGTCATACAAAATGTGAAGACTAGCAAGAGTTTCAGTAATACATGATCAACCCTAGGATTCGTTAATCATGCTACAGCCCGTAGGCAGACACTAAGAAAAATGCAATCGAGCTAACACATGCTCGTCGGCTAAACGCCTCAAAAGAATAATTTTACAATGGAGTGGGAGAGCCAAAATAAAATCCACTCGTTGCCAGGCTTACGCTTGGTGGTCACCATCTGGCTGAAAGGTAGGGAGATCCTCTGGAGCTGCTCCGGTATCTGGCCATGTCATGACCCGCACCCACTGTGAGGGTACGAGTAGGTAACAGCGCCCAGCCTACGACGCAGTGTCGGCGGTAGAACGCTGTTCTAAGTCTCTAACTAACCATCAACCCATGTAGTATATAATGTACTCATCATGATCAACTCCGAACGGAGGACAAGTATAAGATATTGTAACTCAATCACAGTCTAAGCACGATAAGATAACACAGAAGAATAACTAAGAAAATAGAAAGACAACTACTATAATAATAACAGACTCTCAACAAGCTCAAATACTACACAAGTCTTAATCAAATACGACAAGTTCTATATGAAAAACAGATGTAATTCTACTAAACTAAATCCCGATCACTCCTGAGTATCGGGGCCAAAGGTAGCAAATCCCTCGTCAGGTCAATAATGAGTAGGGCAAGTGTCCTCAGGGCAATCATCTGTAAAATTTCAACATGTCCAGTCAGGACAGGAACGAGCACATCTCATCTAGAAAACCCAAGTAAATGACAGAGAACTATGAAGCAGTTATAGGCAGTTGTAATGATGAACATGGCAGTTTATATTCAGGTGATGGTATAGAGAGACAGATAAAGTACAAGGAAAGTAAGTAACTAAACAAGAGAAGAATCATGGCAATAAAGACTGTAAAGTAGAAGCTAGCTGAACCAGGGTAACATGGTATAAGTCCAGACTGTAAAAGTAGACAAGTGTAACTCCAATGTAAGTCCAGTACAAGACGAATTTAATACAAGATAAATCCAATACGAGATGATTCCAGTCATAGTGATCAATGATTCCAGGGTGAGTCCAGCCTATACTCTAACAGTGTGTTTTAAAATACCGAGATCGACATGTAAACGACTATAGGTAATCCGGCACATCACAAACCTGGCCGGGTGTGAGATGGCTATCATTCCAGTTTGATTCCAGCATGAGGGTGATTCCAGAATTGGGGTATGTCTACATGTCTTACTCTAGTATTTCCCCTTCCAGCAAGTGAATCCAGAAATCCGGCACAAGATTCAAGATGAGTCCAGCCAGAACATGATTATACCAGTAAATGATTCCAGAATGATTCCAGTAATAGAGGACAGACAATTAATGTGTGTCGTATACATGAATCCAGAAATATCCATACATGTTGTAACAGAGAATCACATACAACTAACTAGAACTGAAGTACAGTAATTGACAAATAAATGAGAAAACTATCAGATATCCATACATGTTGTAACAGAGAATCACATACAACTAACTAGAACTGAAGTACAATAATTGACAAATAAATGAGAGAACTATCAGAGAATGTACTCGCCTACTACTCTGAAAAGAGTAGTGTAATATCAGATGTTTGCACCGGAGTCACAATGTCCTAAATAGAGCAGTACAGGTTATAATGTGTTTAAGATAAGGTAAATTAAGTTTATGATACAATCTACATGATTTCTAGGTCAATCTAGGTCAAAGTCAACTCTAAGTCAAACCTGGTCAACTGTCTAGGTCAAACTAGGTCCAAGTCAACTCTAAGTCAAACCTGGTCAACTGTCTAGGTCAAAGTCAGACTTTGGTCAACCTTGGTCAATTTCACTAGTCAACTAGGTCAATCCTACTCCAGTCAAGTCACACTAAGCCAAACCAGTCTAGACTAACAACCAAGCAACAATCACGAATCCACAAGCATCATACATTATATACCATATATATGAATACATTATACATTCCTACTTATAGAGAGAGTGCAATTGTGAGTGTCAATACATCAAGGTCAAAAAAGTGGGTGTGTGTGCATTACAAGGTAAATGGCATGTGAAGGTAAGGGTTTACACTAGTGCACATACTATATAGCAATGTCCAATTTAACTCAAGTTTACATATAGGTCCAAGGGTTTAGTTTTAGGCATATAGTTAGTAACATGTGAAATCAAGGCTAGTCTATACACACATTATCTATTGAACTTGCATTCATTCATCATTGGCATTTTCTATATACCATATACTATATACTATAGGATATCATACAAGGACATGCATCCTATATCTTGGACTAACAAATGTGAGAGAAGCTAACCATATATAGGCTGGATTGATAGAGGAAGAGTAGGGACTGTCCAGTCCAAAACTGAATGAATATTAATACATGAAGACATACATGAACACAAGGAACCCAAACTAGAAATGCCCAAAACCTGAGAACACCTACCAGTAAAAACTAGAAGTGAACACTCAAGGTTCATATGAAGAACTTGAGAAAATATCAAGAACCCAACTGGTATCAACCGAGTCACAGTTCAATAAATATGAGAAGGCATTGCAAACCAAAGAAAATACAATACCAACTAAGAATGACAAGGGTAATATGTAGTGAAGTATAGGGATATGCAATATAGGAATGATGTATGCATTAAATAGGAATGCAGTGGTGAATGTTCTAGTATCTGATACATGAAGGTTTGAGTGAGCTATGTAACACAAAGTATGGCAAGACAGGTATGTGCTTAGTGAATCATTTGTAGGACAGTCCTAATGCAGGCAATCAAAATGAATGCAATGAATGCTTCCTATGTGTGCAGGATACCTAAGGGCAGATGTGTGTGTGGCTGATAGTTGAAAACAATGTGTGTGACAGTGTGTATGTGTACATATTCTCAGAAATTTAGAAAACAGTGAATGTGGGTAAATCTCAGGCTTTAAATAACCAACAATGTGTGTGAGTGTCACATAGGAGGAAATCAGTACATTCAGTTGACAGAATTCATTCAAAACCCAATCTCCAAAACAGTAGACAACACATGGCTCGACTGAAACCCAAGGGACTGAAATATATGCAATGAAGGACTGGCCAAAGACTGAACAAACATGAGTACGAGGACTGAATGATTGAGAAGTAGAATGGACTGATCAAGATATGTAAAGCAGGGGACTGACCAATGGTAATGGACTGATCTCTAATTCATATGTGGGAAAATAGTTCATATGCATACTGTTAAGGGGTTTGGTGTGTGTAATCAAAGTGACAGTCTAGGGGGAGGTTAGTTTCCTGTGTTCTCAGGAATTAAGATAGGAATGTGTCCATATTCAGTGTGTAACAAAGTCCTATATGCCAACAGTGAAGAGTGTCACAGGTTTTCAGTTTTTGGTGTATGTGGGTGTGATAAACATACACGGGTGTGTAGGTGCATAGGTTCCAGGTTAACAGTGTTGTGAGTGTCCTGTGTTTGTCTTGGGTGAGTAAGTGAACTCAGGAAATTAGTGGTTCTCAGTTTGTGTGTGTGTATGGGCTTAGTGCACACTGTTAACAGGGTAAATTTCAGGAACGATTCAGTTAACAGGTTGGACCTGTGAACAGTCTTGACCAGTTCAAAACCAATTCACCAACCAAATTCTTTTCATGTATTCATACTATAACATGTCTACATATATAAATCAAAATCAATTTAAACCTTAATTTACATGATTTAACAATTACTTAACATTTTAACTCTGAAATTACTCAGAACTGAACACAGTATCAGTAATATTGGGAATTTTTAATTCGAATTCGAAAATGCAAATAAAATACATATAAAATAGGTTAGGGTAGAGTCGTACACGTGTCCAGAGTCCACACGAGTCCCCACGTGTCTCTACGACTGGACACGGCATGTCCAAGTCATAAAACACGCACAGACACATCGCGTGCACAAACTGCATCGTGCTGTGATGCAGTCGCCTCGTGGACACGACACGTGACACTTTATGCCACATGGACGTGTCCCTAGGTTCGCCAAGGATAGGAGAATGTGCTCGAGTTTTTGTAATATGTCTACGACACACGTACATTCGATACGGACACCGTATCAGTGAACAATTGCGTGCGTGTGTGTGTGTGTGTGTTTGAAATTTCAGTGCGGGTCAATTTTCTTCGAGCACACTAAATAAGAACCCATGAAATTTTGTGGGAGTGACATCAGTGGGTTCCCGCACATCACCACAAAATTTTGTGGTGTCTTGTGCCATGTCGTGTCCGCTAGGACACTCGAATAGCAGGGGACTGCACGAGGCCTGTGCGCGGTGTCGTACGTGAGGTGCGTGTCCGATTTTGACACAAAAAGCCCACAGAATCGTGCTCAGTCATATAAATACATAATCTACATATGATTAGCTACCCAAATATATAATTTGTTTTGAAAACCAAGAACGAAAAGTTCTAAGAGGCTTTTCGTCGAACACCTATGTACATACATTGATACGTGTCCGATACGGACACCAAACGGACACGAAATCCACCCAAATTCTAGGGACAGCTAGGGGACTCCTAGATCTAGCCCTAATACAAATAAAACTGAATATTGAAAAAATTAGAGGTATTTTACCTATAGGTGCAAATAGCAAGAAAAAGCTCCAAATGGAGGAAATCCAAATAGCAACTCCCAAGCTCCAAATTGCATAACAACTGAGATAAATCTCCACAAACAGTAAATAAACAATAATTAGATCCTAATGCAAAAGACTAGAGTAAAAAAGGAGTTGAAATGAATTTATTAGGATTTTAGGAGAATGGGAATTTACCTTTCCTTCAAAATCTAGGTCAAGCACAAAAGAGGCAAGAACAACATTAAGAGAATATTTATAGGCAAGGAAAAACCTAAGTGTGGCTGCCATGGGTGGGTTTGTTGGGGTTTGGGCTTAAGTCATTGGCCTATGGCTCAATTACATAAGTCATGAATTGGAAAAATCACAAGTCATTGAGTTAAGTCATAAGTCATGAAACCATTTCATTTAAACTTAATCTTCCTATTCAAACCTTGAACTTAAGGTACCTAACTTGAGTTGACTTAAGTTAGACTAGGGTCACACCATTGTTTACCAAGTCACCATAACTAGGGTTAGCTTCTAGGTTAGTCCCTTAAGTCACAACTAGCAAGAGTCAAAATTAATAATCACCAATGCACTAAATCCTAAAATAATTCAAGAGCAAATGACCAAAATACCCTCATGCTCAAAAGTAAAAATAAATTATCCTAATGACATGCTTAGGTTCTAGGTCAGACAGTCTCTAGGGTTTTACTAGCAGCACATCAAAATCACAAGTCATGACTTAAAATAAATTTTAAATTGATTAAAAATCACCAAAATTTATAATGTGATTTAAATACAATAAATAATAATTATAAATAAAAAATTTCAAAAATACCCTCATTCCAGAAATTGGGTGTACAGGCCACGCAAAACCAGCTGGGTCAGATCCCAGAAAGAGTAAGTGCCACAAAGGAGGCTTCACTTAAGAACTAAAACCAGCAATTAGCACAAGAACATAATTATATAATAAAAGAATGGAAATATGGAAAATCATGATGATATACGATAAGATAACCATGGGACTATCTAGATAACCAAGTTACAACCCTTAAACCAAACAAGGACCGGGGTTGTAATCCTTCGTCTGAACGAAACTTGGTTTTTCACCATTTATCGATAAGTAAAGCACTAGAAATCAGGTCATGTAACAATCTTTTACAGGATCAGGACAAGACTAGACTGGGTTAGACTCCATACAATCAATCACGGCCAAATAATAAGTACGGCTTAATACTTTAACTAACTAAGGTTATCACAAGCCTAGTTACTAGCAAGATGCAATGAGATTGTTCCACAGCCACAAGCCGTGTAGACCATCCAGGCTATTCAGACGCAAGTTAGGGGTTGAATTCATGTGGGTACATCGTCCAGGAAACGCATGTACCCTTAAGTAGCTTGAAGGGTGCAACACATGACAGTGTGCTGAAAATATGCCCTACTCGACAGTAGGCTACAGATCCCAGGTAGGGCGCCCAGATAACGGGATGGCATGTAGCTAGAAAATCTTTTCATGACTACTAGATTATTCTAGTTATTAGCCTTAGTCAATTTAAGTAGGTTCCCCTGATCGTGGTACTCAGGGGTCCCTGCCCTAGACATGATGCGAGACCGTACTGGTTCATTTGTACAAACACAATCGTCCATGATGTCCAGGCCATTCATTCTTGTCATGTCATGCTAGCCGTCACAACAACATTCAATAGTTCCCATCATGCTTGCTTGTTATATCTTGTCATGTCATGTCATGTCAGTTACTTATCATACCATGCCATGTACAATTATCAGTCCAGTCGTGTCTATCTATTCAAGGTTATCAAGTCCGTGACGAGAGGGTGCAAGCACAAAAGGCACACAGGTACGCATAGGGGCTCAAGCCTCTACGCGAGAGAAACTACGCTAGGCTAAGGGGGCCCTGAGCGTAAAATGACTTTACACGAGCAAGACCAAGGAAGGACCTCTCTATGTGAGCAAGCGCTCTACGCGAGCAAGACCTGAGGAATGACCTCTCTATGCGAGCAATCACCCTATGCGAGTAGCCCTCTACACGAGCAAGCACTCGAGCGGGACTCTACGTACGCGAGCATCTGAGCGAGACTCTACGCACGCGACACTCTACACGAGCGGGAGTAGCCCCTGCGTAGAGCTCGAATGAGCTCAGCGTAGAACGGTTTACGCGGGCACGCAATGCGTGTACGTAAAAAGGGAACACTACGCGGTCACGTGAAAACGTGTACGTAAAGGAGAAAAAGCTACGTTGGCACGTAAAACGTAGGCATAAAGGAAAGTCACTACGCGAGCACGTATGAACGTGTGCGTAAAGGGCTCGTCTTCTCCCCAAGGCCGAGACTTGCAGCCATGGAGACTCAAGAACTTAAGAAACCCCATCTCGGCCATGACTTGATGAAATCCAGCCATTCAAAAGCCAAACTGCATAAAATCGAAATTTCCACCACATGGAACTCTCCATTATCGAAAACAACCCAGTTTAGTAGATCAAAACCGAAAAGATCAAAAGTGCTAGAAACCTAGATCTACGAAAATCCATACACAAAAATAAAAATCTTCAAGTTCTAAAGTAGTTAAGAATCATGCTAAGAAACCATTGGAACGATCAAAATAGGTTCTCAAGTAGAAGCAAGATGCACTTGCCTACTATAGGAGGTCGGTAGAGAAATAAAGAAGAAGAGAGTAGTAAATGAGGAATGAATGAGGAGAGAGAAGTGGAGGATGGTGGTAGGTCGGGATTCCATACACGTATACTGGAAATACGTATAACGAAAAAATAGAGATGACAACTCTACCTACCTTAAAAGAATTTTGTCCTCGGAATTTAATCCAGAGGCTAGAGATGTCGGGGCAAGCTATATTGATCATAAGCAAGTTATAACTAGGCAATCAATCAAGCAATCATTCGTGCAAGCAAAGAATCTAAAGGCGTGAGACTGAAGGAAGATATCCTGCTAGAAACCTCTCTGCCGGTTCTGAATCTGAGCTTGGACCTGGACATACTACTACGGCCTCTGCTGTTGGAATGCTCGAACTCGGTTGCCACCAAGGTGGGAGCAAACCGACTAAGCCTGGAAAACTCGGTCGTATATCCATCGACCGTCATGCCCATCTGCTTCAAATTGGTGAACCTCGTTTGTAGGTCATATCGAGCTACAGCGTCAAAGTACTTGGTCTGAAATCTTTCACGGAATACTGCCCATGGAACAGGCGTCGCCAATCCAACTGCTATCGTCGCCCACCAGGTACGGGCTAGGTCCAATAACTGCAGGCGCACCACGGCCACCTTCTCGTCTTCTGGGGTCCTCGCTGCTTCTAGAATAACCACAGTATCCTCCAGCCAAGCATCTGCGATAATACCATCTTCGCTACCATCGAAGAAGAGAGGGTTCAAACGCTTGAAGCTGTTGGCCGCACTGTTACCTTGATGACCATCTCTATTCAAAGCATCTTATACTGTTTGGTACAATGCATCACCTCGACGATCCTGTGATGCAAGCAACTCCCTGATGAGTCCAACCAAGACTCCATCATCCTGCCTCGTAGGCTGGGCTGGCTGTACTGGGGGTTCTGGATCTCCGGGAAGCATGACTCAGGAAGCTGCTCCTGAGTGCTGAACTTGATCCTCTTATTGCGGGGGTACTCGCTGAGCTCCTTCCGGCTGATTGGCAGGTCCAAGAACAGTGCCGCTGAAGAAGACGACACAGAGAATAATAAGGAAGGACCATGACAGGTCAAGGATATAAGCATGTGATCAGGTCAAGATTCCAGTGATTTAGAGGATACGAGCAGAGATCAAGGGTAAGTGCTGATTGAGATATCTATTCGGTAAACCCTCACATATCTTGATTCATAAGACCTGCATGGGCCACCACTTAAACCGTGTCATGTCCCAGAACCAGAATACTAGAGAGCGGGGGCAGACATAGCCAGCTACGTATATAGAAGTGTATTCTACCTCCATAAACGGTCACGGCTGTCTAGATATATGAGGGTTTAGCTACAAGCCATCAGTCTCTTATGGTCATAAACAAGCCTAATATCTCAATCTCAAACAAGTAATGGCAGTTTACAAGATGTCAGAGCACCAAATATACAATAGTAAGGCATCCAATACATTATATATTTGGACGATCATGAAGCTAGTCATACAAAATGTGAAGACTAGCAAGAGTTTCAGTCATACATGATCAACCCTAGGAGGGGGCCAACCTACTCCCAAATCGCTGTCTATACAAGTACATAAAACAAGATCGAACAATACACCCATATACCAGAAAAGTTCAGGAATAATATCTCATGACAGGATCCGACGTATGTACTAGTCCATATACCATCGTGTCGGGAATCAAGTAAAACACTACAACTGAATCGGATATAGCTGTGGACACACACAAAAAAGAAAAAGAAAATGCTGTCTTTCCTTTTATTGGCGCAAGGTACCACAAATCGAGTACGCCTGAGAGATCCTGCGTTGAGGATCCCCGAGTACAAAAAAGAATTCTGGGAATGGGATGATGGAGATCGAGTGGCAGTTGCTCCTTTACTCCATTGACACTTCGATAACAAAAGTGGAAGAAAACCTAAGAAAATTGCTAACTCTCTGCTCACTGGCAAGAAGTACAGCAATTTGGCTCTTGAAAATGCTCTTCGTTCTGTATGTTGAAGAAGAATGAGGCCCCCCTTTTATAGTCGTTCTTGAGCTGGAATGGTGTTATGCGTCCACATGAGGAAACACACTAGTTTTTATGTGGGCGCATAGTCCCGCTTTGGGCGCATAGGACGTAGGCGCATATAGTCTGCGAGATCGTAGGTTGGTCGTGGCGTTGATGTGGCTGCATGCTTCGGTGCACGACTGCTCGTGGAGACTGACGTGGCCGTGTGCTTCGGTGCATGTTTTGATCATGGCTTTGACTGAGTCAGGCTTGGGCGTATAGAACTTCACTAGCTGGGCGCATGAAGTTGTACTGACTGGGCGCATGAAGTTGTACTGACTGGGCGCACGAAGCTTTGTTGGCTGGGTGCATGGAGCTCCACTGACTGGGTGTATGGGGCTTTACTGACTTGGGCGCATGGGACTTCATTTACTGAAATTTTTTTATGCTTCTACAAGACCCCCTTCAAAGTTTTCAATACTTGAACAATGTTCGAAATACTTTGAAAGAAGCATGGATCATCTTATTGCGAGGCAATGGGCGCATAGCACGGCTCTCTCCTTGGGAGCGTAGTATTTGGCCAGCCTGTCAGGGATATATGACTGCTGAGATTTTCCTCAAAATCCGAACTAACAGATTCATCGGAACGGAATTTGAAACGGTCCATCCTTCATACGTTGTCTACGTCAGCAAGGAACAGTTGCATAGTATGCAGAGAGCTGATCCTTCACATGGGTGCATAGGTTGTAGTGGGCGCATACATCATAATGGGCACATGCAGCAGGTGGGCGCATAGTATAGCCCGTACCTATAAATAGACCCTTGGAGGAGAGAGAAAGTTTATTATTCCTTTCTCTTTGAATTTCTCAGAAAAACTCTTCGTCTTCTTTCTTTGAGAATCATGTCTCCCAAGGTTGCCAAGAGATCCGCGAAGGGCAAGGGGCTCCGCCGTGTGACTCTTCTCCTGCGGAAGCGTCTTCGGCAGTCCAGGACCCGATTCTGGGAGAGGGCATGCTTCAAAAAACAAAGTCTCGAGCGTTAATTTGCGACACTCAGACTTTTCTTCTGCCCGGGCGCTTGCGCCTAAGTCAACATACTTCTGTGAGCATCATTATGCGCCCACAGAAGTCATGTGCCAACACTGTGGTGCACTATGCGCCCACGTGTTGCCATGTTATGCGCCCTCTAAGCAGTGGCATGTTATGCGCCCATGCACTGTCCAAGTGTTATGCGCCCACATGTCTTGTTTTGGGCTCATATCCCTTTGGGCGCATAGCCTTTTGGGCACATAGGATCCTTCAGAACTTTGTTTTTTCTGTATTTTTCTAAGTCTGACTTTCTTTCTGCCTGTTTTGTAGGGATCTGGCTAACAAATTTCTCCAGGATCGGTATCGACAATTCTGGGCATGGTGAAGATGCGGCACTTGATGTACACATCAGAGAGCTCAGGACTCTTCGTGTTTTGGAAGGGTTCTGGCTTGCAAATTTCTCCAGGACCAGCATCGGCAATTCTGGGCAAGGAAAAGATACAACATTTGACGCACACATCAGAGAGCTCAGGACTCTTCGTGTTTTGGAATGGTTTTCCTCAGATGGTAGGAAGAGCCTTTATACATCGAAGAGTCGGACGGTAGCTGGGCGTCATCGTGAAAGTTCTGCTTTCATGGTTCTTCAAGTAGGCAAAAGCAACACTAGAGATGTTGTTTTGAAGGTATGGTCTCTTGGAGAAATGGGCCCACGACACCCGCAACATGGAGGAGAGAAGGTTACAATTTATAGATATTTTAGCATGGTATATTTGTCCTCCTGTGTTGTATCTTCTCGAAGGTTCAACAACCTTGTTTGCTTGCTCAACAGTAAAACATAACCTCCTTCGAGGGCCATAAAACCACTTTTCGAGGAAAGAGTGGTACTGCCAAGCTGATCAAGCTATGTGTTGCTGATGAGTAGTAGATCTTCCCTTCTTTTGGACATCAATGTAATCTTTTATTTTTTACCCAGATGAAGAGATGAAGAACTTTTTGTTTTGCTCATGAGATGTAGTCCTGTGAATGTAACTGATTTTGAATAAACAGAGTACATTCGCTCCATTCTTTGCTTGTAATATCTGTGGTATTTGTGTTGGAGAGCCAATCATTTGTGTAAAGGGTATCCCGCTAGAGGAGCTCCCATCCTTCTTTTTGTTTGCTTGAACCCATCGCCCTTCTGTACGCTGGCGGTGTGGGTAATAGATTTGAAACAAAAACCCAACGGCGGTAATATGGATGTGATAGGTTTTATGGTCTTGATACCATGTCTTTTATCCCGGATTGGGTATAGGTGTCGAGTCGAAAGACTATCGGTATCAGAGGTAGTATAGATGTGACACATGATAATCATGAGTGGCTTTGTGAAATATCGATGCTAGAGGAAATATGGACGTGCAAGGATATTTCTGGTGGGTATTCTGCTGGAGAATTTTTTGATGTGGACCTATTATCCGTTTTATATTCGAATGATTCGAATATAGATAATAAGTTGAGCGAAGCTGCTAGTAGAGGTAATATGGACGTAATAGCAGAGGATGTCCTATATTTGACCAGAGGTAATATGGACGTGGAAAGATATATAATATTAAGTAGGAGTGGATAATTCAGAGGTAGTAGGGACATGATTATCTGTAACGCCCCAGAACCAGAATATTGGAGAGCGGGGGCGTACATAGCCAGCTACATATATTGAAGTGCAACCCACCTCGCTATACGGTCACGGCTGTCTAGATACATGAGGGTTTAACTACAAGCCAACAGTCTCCTATGGTCATGAACAAGCATATTGTCTCAATCACAAGCAAGTAAGTAAGGTTTACAAGATGTAAGATCACCAAATATACAATGGTAAGGCATCCCAAACATTACATATTCAGCTGATCATGAAGCTAGTCGTTACAAAATGTCAGGACTAGCAAGAGTTTAGTCATACATGATCAACCCTAGGATCCGTCAATCATGTTACAGCCCGTAGGCAGACAGTAAATAAGGTACAATACGAGCTAACACGTGCTCGCCGGCTAAACGCCTCAAAAGAATAATTTTACAATAAAGTGGGAGGACAAAAAGAAACGCACTCGTTGCCAGGGTTACGCGTGGTGGTCACCATCTGGCTGGAAGACAGGTGGATCCTCTGGTGCTGCTCCGATATCTGGCCACACAAAACCAGCTGGGTCAAACCCCAGAAAGAGCAAGTGCCACAAAGGAGGCTTCACTTAGGAACTAAAACCAGCAAATCACAATAGAATATTAAAGATAATAAATAAAGAACTAATAATAATAGAGATAACAACAGTAAACTGAGTACGAGGAAACCATTCAAGTAGCCAGGTCACAACCCTTAAACCAAACAAGGACCGGGGTTGTAACCATTCACCTGAATAGAAACTCGTCTCAAATACTATTGGTACAGTGAAGACAATAAACGAAGAGAGGACACAGAACTGCTCCGGGAGCCGGGTTACAACCCTTAAACCAAACAAGGACCGGGGTTGTAACCCGTCGCCTGAACAGAACTAGACCCCTGATCTTTATTGCTGAGGCCAGCATAAATAATCATTGATAAGGTAACAAGACAATAAACGAAGAGAGGACACAGAACTGCTCCGGGAGCCAGGTTACAACCCTTAAACCAAACAAGGACCGAGGTTGTAACCCTTCGCCTGAACAGAACTGGACCCCCGATCTTTATTGTTAAGGCCGGTATAAATAATTAATCATGCTTGTTAAAGTAAGGTAAAACAAGACGAGCATGGCATGGGGTGCAATAAGACAATAAACGAAGAGAGGACACAGAACTGCTCCGGGAGCCAGGTTACAACCTTTAAACCAAACAAGGACCGGGGTTGTAACCCTTCGCCTGAACAGAACTGGACCCCCGATCGTTATTGTTAAGGCAAGCATCAATAATCATGTCATGTCACAATCTTGCACAGGATCAGGATAAGACTAAGCTGGAATTAACTCCATCCAATCAATCACGGCCAATCAAGAGTACGGCTTGATACTTTTAACTAACTAGGGCTATCACAACCTAGTTACTAGCAAGATGTAATGAGATTATTCCAACAGCCACAAGCCCTGCAGACCATCCGGTTATCCGGGTCGAATGTTCGTTTATGAAGGGTGCACCACATGACTGTGTGCTGGAAATGTGCCCTACTCATCGGTAGGCTACAAGTCCACTGAATGCGCCCAGATAACGGGATTGCCTGTAGCTGGAAATCTCTTCATGACTACTGAATCATTCTAGTTAATTAGCCTTAGTCAATTTCAGTAGGTACCCCTGACCGTGGTACTCAGGGATCCCCATCCTAGACATGATGCAAGACAGTACCCGTTTATTTGTACAAACACAATCGCCCACGGTGTCCAGGTCTTTCATACTTGTCATGCCGTGCTAGCTGTCGCAACAGTATATCGAGATGTATCATGTCAGGGTTACTTATCAAGAGTACACCATGACGGGCCACTATCGTGTTCTATCCTTACATCATTATAAATGAGAAAAGTTGCATAAATAGTCATTAACATATTCTGGAAGCCAAGGAAAAGATCTACAACTTTCATGTTGGGAGTTGAGAGAAATTCTGGCCATAAATCAGCCAAATAGGACAAGAAAAACAACCCAATTAGACACTATGCAGGCAAGGGTGAATTGGGGGCTCATGCGGCAGTAGATGGGTACTCATCTATGTGGCTGAGTAGATGAGTACTCATCTATGCGGCTGAGTAAGTGGGTACCCATCTATGCGGCTGAGTAAGTGGGTACCCATCTATGCGGCTGAGTGAATAAATCTCATGCGGCTGGATAAGTGGGGACCCATCTATGCGGCTGAGTAAGTGGGTACCCATTTATGCGGCTGAGTGAATGAATCTCATGCGGCTGGGTGAATGAATCTCATGCGGCTGAGTGAATGAATCTCATGCGGCTGGGTAAGTTGGTTCCCATCTATGCGGCTGAGTAAGTGGGTACCCATCTATGCGGCTGAGTGAATGAATTTTATGCGGCTGGGTGAATGAATCTCATGCTGCTGAGTGAATGAATCTCATACGGCTGGATAAGTGGGTACCCATCTATGCGGCTGAGTAAGTGGGGACCCATCTATGCAGCTGAGTGAATGAATCTCATATGGCTGGGTAAGTGGGGACCTATCTATGCGGCTGAGTAAGTGGGTACCCATCTATGCGGCTGAGTGAATGAATCTCATGCGGCTGGGTGAATGAATCTCATACGGCTGAGTGAATGAATCTCATGCGGCTGAGTGAATGAATCTCATACGGCTGGGTAAGTGGGTACCCATCTATGCGGCTGAGTAAGTGGGGATCCATCTTCTCAGAAAACCTGAGAATGATGGCCATGGAACCCTTAGCTTCCAAGCTCCATAAAACCTTCACCGTAAGTCCAAATTTGGACTTCCATAGGTCAAAATGGGGTAGAACGAAATTCTCTACAAAACGGAACCATCAAAACTTGGAAATAACAATGTTAACTAGATCAATACCTAATAAATCTAAAAATACTATAAACTTAGATCTACACAAATTGAGCCATGGAAATTAAAAATGCCAAGTACTAAAGTATTTTAGAATGCTGTGAAGAAGAGAATGGAACAATAAAATTTGTGTTCCTCCATGAAGCAAGATTCACTTGCCTAAGCTCTCCCTCTCTCTCTCCTGGTGGTTGAAGAAGTAATAGTGGAGAAGAAAAAGTAAATGAAGAGAGAGAATGAGGGGAATGGATTAAATAAGAAGGGTGGTGGTAGGTAGGAGGGTTCACCTTGGCTCATGATGAACCAAAGTAAACTAAGCCAGCCGAACCAACCCATGAATAAACCAACTAATGAAATGCTAGAATAAATTAAGCAGGAAGACATGCAATACGGGTCAAATTACGTATACGTATACCAAGATACGCAATACGAACCACAGGCATTACAACTCTACCCACCTTAAAAGAATTCCGTCCTCGGAATTTAATTAAGAGGCTATAGGGACAAGAACAAGCTATACTATCACAGATAAGCTATACTAGGCAATCAATTAATCAACCAATCAATCATGCAAGCAAGGAATCGAAGACATGAGGCATAAGGAAGATATTATACCTCACGAGTCAAACAGGTCGGGATATCGCGATTGGATATCATCCTCATGCTCCCACGTTGACTCACCCAAAGAGTGATGACCCCAAGCAACTCGGACTATCTTGATAGTTATGTTCTTGAGTGTCTTCTCTCTTCAGTCCAATATAGACACGGGCCTCTCCTCATACGAAAGGTTGGTACCAACAACCAATTCCGAATGATCCAGGATGTGGCTCGTGTCTGGGATATACCGTCGCAGTTGGGATACATAGAATACGTCATGCACCTCACGTAACGATGGTGGAAGAGCGAGACGATAGGATACATCTCCTACTCGCTCCAGAATATCGAACGGTCCTATATACCTAGGACTAAGCTTTCCCCGTACGCCGAAACGAATGACGCCACGGGTAGGCGAAATCCTCAGGAATACATGGTCGCCGATAGAGAACTCAAGAGGACGTCGATAAAAATTGGCCCAATGATGCTGACGATCTTGTGCAACTCGAAGATGATCTCTGACTCTCCTGACCACCTCAACGGTCTGAGCAATCATTTCTGGACCGATCATCTGTCTCTCTCCGACATCGTCCCATGCTAGCAGGGATCGACACTTCCTACCATACAGTGCCTCGAACGGTGCCATCTGGATACTAGCTTAGAAATTGTTGTTGTACGAGAACTCTACCAGGTGCAGGTGATCTTTCCACGAACTACCGAAGTCGAGTGTACATGACCGCAACATATCTTCAAGAGTCTGGATCGTGCGTTCCGACTGGCCATCTGTCTGTGGGTGATACGCTAAGCTAAACTGGAGGCGAGTCCACAAACTGTCTTGCAAGCTGTGCCAAAAGTACGACGTAAATCTGGAATCTCTGTCCGAGGTGATACTGACTGGTACACCGTGCAATCTGACAATCTGCCGGAGATACATCTCCACTAGCTGAGCCTTCGACTGACCGACTCTGAACGGAAGAAAGTGAGCCACCTTCGTAAGCCTGTCTACGACAACCTAAATATTGTCTCTGCCAGCCGGGGATCTAGGCAATCCAGTCACAAAATCTATGGTTATATGGTCCCATTTCTACTCTGGAATTGGCAATGGTCGAAGTAATCCAGCTGGTCTCTGATGTTCAGCCTTAACTTGTTGGCAGACTAAACAACGAGAGACAAACCGGGCTATCTCCCTCTTCATGCCATTCCACCAAAAGTGTTGGCGAATATCATGGTACATCTTAGTACCGCTGGGATGAATGGAATACTGTGAACTGTGGGCCTCTGCTATGATCTCCTGTCTGATATCTCCACTGGGTACACAAAGATGCTTCCCATGTCGAAGGGTACCGTCTTCATGGATACATAACTCTGGTCTTCGTCCTGCCTCACACTCTGCTCCGAGTAGCTGAAGCTTAGAATCTGCTGACTGCGCCATCCGGACCCTCTCGACGATAGTGGACTGAACTTGCATGCTGGCCATCAATGCCACACTGGTAGGAAGGACAACTTTTATACCCATCTTCTGAAGATCGGCTAACAGCTCTGGTTGCGTTGTTAGGAAATAAACTCCGGCTCTCCTGCTCAATGCATCTGTAACAACGTTGGCCTTTCCAGGATGATACTGCAGGTTGACATCATAATCCACAAGTAGCTCTAGCCACCTTCTTTGACGCATATTAAGGTCCTTCTGGGTGAAAACATACTTCAGGCTTTTGTGATCGGTAAAAATCTCCACCCTATCTCCAAACAAGCAGTGTCTCCAAAGCTTTAGCGCAAAGACCACGGCTGCCAGCTCCAAGTCGTGGATTGGGTAATTTCTCTCATGATCACGAAGTTGTCGTGACGCATAAGCTATTACCTTCCAATGTTGTATCAAAACGCATCCTAAACCTCGGCCTGAAGCATCACAATACACTGAGAATCCTCTGGTCCCATCTGGAAGTGTGAGAATGGGTGCCGTTATTAACCCTCGCTTCAACTTCTCAAAAGAATCCTGGCATTCTGCTGTCCAAGCAAACTGCACATCCATGCGGGTCAACTGGGTCAATGGCGCTGAAATCCGAGCAAAGTCCGAAACAAATTGCCGGTAGCAGCCGGCCAATCCAAGAAAACTGTGAACTTTTGCGACTGTACTGGGAACTGGCCACGACTTAATAGCCACGATCTTCTGGGGATCTACCTCTACTCCTCCTCGGGTGATGATATGACCCAAGTACGAAATGCGATCGAGCCAGAACTCGCATTTACTAAACTTGGCATACAACTTGTGCTTTCTGAGAATCTGGAGAACAATTCGAAGATGTTGCTCATGCTCCGCTTCACTCTTGCTGTAGACCAGGATGTCGTCTAGGAACACAATCACAAACTGATCCAAATAAGGCATAAAGATACGATTCATGAGGTCCATGAATACTGTCGGTACATTGGTTGCTCCAAAGGGCATAACAAGGAACTCCCAATGCCCATACCGAGATCTGAAAGCTGTCTTTGAGATGTCCTACTCTCTGACTCTGATCTGATGGTATCCTGATCGTAAGTCAATCTTCGAAAATACTGCTGCCCTTGGAGTTGATCAAACAAGTCATCTATCCTCGGGAGAGGGTATCTGTTCTTGATTGTCACTGAGTTCAAGGTATGATAATCTACACATAACCTGGACGTATCATCCTTTTTTTCACAAGAAGCATCGGGACTCCCCAAGGCTATCCACTAGCATAAATGAATCCCTTGGTTCTGAGTTCTTCAATCATCTTGTACAATATCTCTAGCTCTGACGGCGCCATCCTGTAGACTCTCTCTGACACTGGGGCTGATCCGGGAATCAAGTCGATATTGAACTCGATCTCCCGCTCTGGAGGCATCCCTGGAAGCTCTTCTGGGAAAACATCTGGAAACTCTTCAACTATCCGAGGTAACTGCACTGCTGCTACTGCCATCCGCAACACTGGAGGAGAAGGTTCGACTTCGCCTCGAGAAAAGGAAAACTCTGGCTCGCCTGGAATGCTAAAAATAACCATGCCAATGTGGCAGTCTATCCGAGCATACTGGTCCCTCAACCAATCCATCCCTAAGACCACATCATAATCGGCCATCGGGAACTCTATCAATCTAGCGAAAAAGTCTCTACCGCTAACTACGATCCGACACGAGGAAAACACCCTATCTACTCCCACAAATCCGTTACCAGTAAGTATATTGAGTCTTACTAATAATGACTCGGGCTCCAGTCCTACCCGTGTCGCGAATCGTGCAGACATAAATGAATGCGGGGCACCAAAATCAAATAATACTGAAGCTGAAAAGGTATTGCCGAGAATAGTACCTGCCACTACCTCACGTGGTGCTATTCCTTCTTCTCCCATGGTCAAAGCCAGCACTTGACCATGTCCTCTAGGTGCGGGTCCCCTCTGCTGAAAATTCCTCTGCCTGCTCTGGATCAGGGCTTGGGCTTGGGCATACTGTTGCGGTCTCTGCTGCTGGAATGCCTGGGCCTGCGTCGACAATGGCCTCAGAAACGGGTACTGCAGCTGCTGCTGCTGCTGGACTAGTGCTGGTCTTCTAACTGAAGGATTAGAGAAGGCCGATGAACTCCCCCTGTTCGGGCAGTTCCCAACCATGTGGTCCGGGGCACCACAAACCAAGCACAAACCCTGTGCTCTACGACACTCTGATACCACATGTCCTGGCTTCCCGCAGTGTGAACATCCCACTGCGGAAGACTGCTTCTGCTTCTGCTGCTGAGGGTGCGTCGGGGTGGAATGCTGAGCCGACGTCACTGAGGCCACCCGTCTCGGAGCTCCAATAGTCAAAGCCCTGGCTGCCGGGGCTGGTGCCGAAGACTAATTCATTTGACCGTGGGATCGCTTTCGACCTCCTGTCCTATCCACGATCCTCTGGGAGGTATACTCATGCCTCCAAGCTACTCTTAATACTGCATCAAAAGTCTGATGCTCAAACTGCTCTACTGCCAATAAAATCTTTAGGTGGAGCCCCTGGTGGAACCGCTGGGCTCTATCGAACTCGGTCGCCACCAAGGTGGGAGCAAATCGACTAAGCCTGGAGAACTCGGCTGCATATCCATTGACCATTCTGCCCATCTGCTTCAGATTAATGAACCTCGTCTGTAGGTCATACCGAGCTACAACATCAAAATACTTGGTCTGGAATCTCTTCCTGAATACTGCCCATGAAATAGGGGCCACTAATCCATCGGCCTGCGCTGCCTACCAGCTGCGGGCAAGATCTAGTAACTGCAGGCGCACTACGGCCACCTTTTCGTTCTATGAAGTCCTGGCTGCTTCTAGAATCACCTCTGTGTCCTGAAGCCAAGCATCTGCGGCGATCGCATCTTCACTGTCGTCGAAGAAGGGAGGGTTCAAGCGCTTGAAGCTGTTGGCCGCGCTATTAACTTGTGTAACGCCCCAGTCCCAAAATACGTAGGACTAGGAACGTAGACATGCCAGCTGTATTCATACGAAGTATACTCCAATATATGGAAGCCTCGTATAAATACATAAGCTGTAAAATGCAGTAGAACCATCACTAACTAATCTCATCCACAAATCAATGAATAAAAGATATCATATATCAACTATGAATTTGTCTTGATATAATATGTTGGGCGGAGACAAATCCACTACCAACAAAATAAGAAAAAGTACATAGAAAATGAAATGAGTGGCGAGCGAAGCGAAGACGATCCAAATGCAATCATCCTCAAGAAATAGCGAAGATCACGGCTAGAGCTAGAACACCTGCGAAAGACAATAGCACACACCTGGGGAGACAACCAGGTCCTCAGAGGGACGTAACAAGACACATAATATCATGCCATATAAACTGAATAAATATTGCTCAAATAAATAAGTAAATTAAATTATAACATGTTCCAATACGCACCTACTGAACGAGCGTACCATCCCTCCAACCAAACAAGGACAGGAGATGGTAAACTAATTCACGGCGACGTATCTTTCCATGCTATGAATCCAATATGGTATCCGGACCCCAACAAGGTTCAATACCTTCTCATCGAAGTAGTAAGTCACACCTACAACCAAACAAGGACAAGATGTGACGAACTAATCCACGACAAGTTATTGTTCCAAGCCACGGTCAGATACAAGTACCCAAACCAAAAGTACCCGTACCTAACGGATAGGGTAGCCTACCGTTCTAAGTGAAATGTAGTTAAGAACAATCCTTCCTACGCATGGGCCCTGGCTAAATAGGATCGGCGTAGTCCCCCCTTGGGCACCAGAGGCCCCATCAGTAAGAGCATGACGTTCCGCGGAATCGTCAGTGGCCGTCAGTAATCTTGGGTCATCAACCCCGTATCTCCAGCGGAGAGTCCAGGTCACAAAGGAAAGTGCATCGAAGCCCATACGCTAAGGAATTGTCCTCCCCGCCCAATGCCTACTGTGTTGTATCCACAACACAAACCACAATAACCGCTAAGTCAAACTAGCATACAACCTCTATTAGCGGTTATTCCTATCGCATGGCTTGTACGTACTGGTGGCCAGCCAATCACGCACTTCCGTATTCTACATGCGACACATAACTTCGTGTTACAACGTGTCAAGGCCAATGAATGCAACACACAAGGTGGTCCCTTAATCTAGGTTTAATTTGTAAGAAAATAATACACAGCAGGAAATATAATGAACAGTAAGTTCTAACAGGTTAAGCCATGTATCACAATTTATTTTGCATAAAGAAAATAAGTAATGCATGAAATATGAGCTAGAATAAATAAACAGCTAATGGCAAGGTGTCTTGCCTGGTAGGACGCCTGGTGTGCTGCGATGATCAAGGTGGCATGATCTGCAACTTCAGTATAACAGCTACACAAGGGGACCTCTGTTGGTGGCATGGATCGTGTCATTGAGTCCAGAAGGGTCAAATTAGTTAGGGTGGACATAAGATAGTCTAGATTTTGGAAGGAATAGGAACATGATTAGTCATGGTCAAGAATCGGTAATCGAGGAGATTTGGGGAAATAAATAAATAAACATCTTATTTTGAAAATAGTTTTGATAGTTGCAAATAATTTGTTGAAAGAATACTTTTAGGTAAGAAGATATACTTTGAAAAATCTAAAAAAAGAAAGGAGACCAGTAAAGTATAAGAACTAAATTTTGTCAAGGTAGTCTTTGGAATATTTATATTTATAAAAAGATTTTAGAAATCTTTTTGAGAATAGTATTTACAAGTCATAAAATGTATATTTAAAATCTAAAGGTAAACTATCTCCAAATATTTGGGGATAAGCCCTTACTAATTTGTTACAAAAAGATTATATAGTTTTTAGGAAATTTATATACTACATATTTATAGTTAATAAAATAGTATCACTACCTGGTACTAACAGTACAACCACAATATAGATAAATAATAATAGTTTTTAAAGCTTCCCATAAAATTCCTATTTTAATAATGCTAACAAGTTAATAAATAGTTCATAAAAGGTACACAATAGCATAATACTAATAATAACAAAATAATAATAATAATAATAACAATCATAAAAATAATGATAATAGCAATAATAATGGTGAAAATAATAATAATATACTTAATTGTACTTAATTCCTACAAAAAATCTTGGAAAAGATAAAGAAAAAAAAGAAAAAGAAAAAAATAAATAAGGAAATAAATTAAAACCAAAATGACACAGAAACCCAAAAGGGAGCAGAGACTGCTGTTCTTGACCACAAAAGGAGAAAGGAGAAAAATCAGAACAAAAATTTTGAGAAGAGAGGAGGGATGAATGTTTGCCATTAAAATTGTTTTGATTAAAATCTTAATACAAACAGAACAGTGATACAATATAGGACTTAGATGTAGTCCTAGGAGTACACTTTTGTTTAAGCTGGGTCCTTAGTGCCAATGGAGCGAGTGGTAATGCGTTGACTCCGTTGACCGGCTGACGGCGGTTATCGGTTCTCTGAAGGTGTTGATTGCTCTGGGTGCTGGAGCTTGCTGAGAGGAGTAAGACGTTGAGTGTCTAGAACTGCCTCTCTGATGATTCTCTGTTGTGGATTCTTTTTTGTGAGTCTTATGTTCTGAGTCTCTGTGTGTGTGTGAAGGAGATGACCCTTCTATTTATAGTTTTGCAGGCTGGCTGCTCATGCGCGCACGTAGGATGCGCCGGTGTGGGAACGCCACGTGGAGGTTGCTGATGGAGGCGCATGGATGCTGCGCCCTGATCGAGGGGGAGAACTCTTCATGCTGCTGTGGTGAGCCGGCACGTAGCAGGGAGAAGATCTTTCCGTTGCTAAAATCTTGGACGAGTTGAGTCAAAAGACACGTGTCGTCGACTCATGGTTCGAAGATCTCGGATTTGGTGGAGAGGAGTGATCTGGTGGGCTGTGCCTTGGATTGGGCGTAGGAGGAGGCTGCGGCTCATAACCTTTAGGAGTTACAAACCATTTGGGGCGCATGGCTTTTGAGGCGAATGCAGGCGACTTTCCTTCTGTCTTTCGGGATCAGAGAGCAGTCTGAGGCGCATGGCTTTTGAGGCGCATGCTGATTTGGACGCATGGCCGTAGAGGCATATGCGGGTTTGGACGCATGGCCGTAGAGGCGCATGCGGGTTTGGACGCATGGCCGTAGAGGCGCATGCGGATGGCCACGTGGCAGTAGCCGTCGGAGTCATGATGATGCTGACGTTGCCGATGCTTCGTTCTCTGAAAAAGCTATCAACTGTTCAGACTTTGGGAGGCGTGCTGCCAACTCTGTCAGTTCAGCATTTAATGTTGGTGACGTTCGATAGACAGCTGAGTGGGCGCGTCGGTTGGCGTTCCACTCGGTATGGAGATGTGTGGGGGGCGCATCCTCTATAATGTGCCGAGTACTGTAGGGCGCGTCTGTATGATGCGCCTGACGCCGAAGGGCGCGTCTGTGTGATGCGCTGTCTGGCTGGCGCATCGGACATATCTTTTAATGATGCGGCTGTCTCGCTCTTCGAGTGCTATAAATAGCCGTTTGGCTAAATTCGAGACGTCCGGTTCATCCATTTAATGTAAATTCATTGCACGGAATTCGGAGGGCCATCCACTTGGCGCGTGGGTTTGATCTGCCCGGCCTATAAATAGTGGCATGGAGAGAAGATTTGCTTCTCATTCCCTCACGTACTTCTAATATGAATTTGAACATACGGGTGCATTCTGCTGACGAAGTGCTCCCGAGGGTGAAGATGAGACGCTGTGTTGTCTTCGATGCACTTGAAGGTGACTGTTACATCCAAAAGACGGAGTCGAGGGCTTCTGAGGCAGGTGGAAGGTGCCTGTTGCATCCAAAGATAAGGATGCTCGAGCCTCGTCTCCGTTATTCCGGAAGAGCCGTAGATCGGAATGGCGGTGCAAGGCTCTCTCTTCCTGCAAAGTGGGGTTTCCCCACTTTGATCGTGTCGAAAGCTGCTCCTTTAGCCGTGGTTTCGATCACGATCTTCCTTCGGCTTTGGAGGCTCTTTCGAAGCCTCCCCTGGCCACAGCATTTGCGGTGCTCTTCAGCTCCTTGGTTCCAGCCAGAGGGTTAAATGCTTTGTGTTGAAGCATTTATCGGGCGAGCCTGGTTGGAAGAGCGGCACATAACTGGGCTCTGCTCGGCCAGGTGAGCCTGGCTGGAAGAATTTGGCTGAAGGGATGCACATAACTGAGGTGCTGAAGAGATGATGGGATGCGCCTGGATGTAGGCGCATGATATCTGCTGCGCCTCACTGGTGGCGCATAGTGATGCTGCGCCTATCTGGAGACGCATGGTGGCCGCTGCGCTTATCTGAAGGCGCATGATGGCCGCTGGCTGTAGACTTTAGGCTCTTTCCTTTGTAGGAATTCTCCTTTGTACAACCTTTTCTAGACATGTAATAGACTTTTATATATAAATAAAAAGTCCTTCTTCAAATGTCTATAATTATTGACTTTGCTGTGAAGTTCTTCATCTGAGTTCTGGCGCATGTAGTGTCTGGCGCATGGGCTTTCTGGTTGTGAAATTCCATGCTTCTACAAGACCCCCTTCAAAGTTTTCAAAACTTTTGAGTAAGTTTTGGAATACTTTGAATAAGAAGCATGGAGGTCAGGGCGCATGATTTCTGGGCGCATGCCTGTTCGGGCGCATGCTCTTCTCAGTTAATGATGATGGTGCCTCGGTAACCGAAAAGATTAATGATGATCTTTTGGTTTTATTTGCTGCTATCCTTGCACAGAACCCGAGGCGACGGCTGAGATCACACGTCATCTGTTCACGCGTGCGACCATGCCCTATAAATAGGTAAGAGTCGGAGAGAGAAAGAGTTCTTCTTCTCTGTGCCTCTGCTTCTTTAGAGTTTCTTCTTCAAAACCCTAACTTCTCCTTCTTCGAGAGAATGGCTCCCAAGACTCCTCGCGGCGCTGCCGGCAAGGGGAAGGAGAAAGCGAAAGAGTCCGCGGATGTTGCGGCGGCGGTCGTTCCCCGTCGGCCTGTCGAAGTTCGGCCAGAGGTGGTTGGTAAGTCTCATTGTCCCGCCAACGCACATAGGCCTTGAGTCTTTAATGATGTGCCGCGGTCTTTGTCCGCCAACGCGTATGGGTTTAAACCTTGGATGCGCCGAGGCTATTCCGCTGACGCGCATGGGTTCAAAACCCTGAAGATGCGCCGAGGCTATTCCGCTGACGCGCATGGGTTCAAAACCCTGAAGATGCGCCGAGGCTATACTACTGACGCGCATGGGTTCAAACCCTGATGATGCGCCGCAGTTTTCTCCTTTAGACACATTGTGTGTTCTCTTCTGATTTTTTCTGATCTTTTACTAGTGTCGATGGCAATCCCACTTTTGAATGAAGTTTTCTCGGAGGCTGCCTTCAACCAAATGGGAGTAGAGCATAACGAGGAGGTGATGAACCCTGCTCAAGATGTTCTTATGCTGGATCAGCCTCCTGAGAGAATGACCCTAATCCGTGAACAGCCGTATTGGTTCCTCAAACGGATGATGGAGCGTGGAGTCATTAAACCCTCCACATCTGATAAAGTGACCTTCCTGAAGCCTGAGTTCCTGTTTGGAGACCGTCTCACTTCTACTGACTCGTCAGTACTGAAGGTCAAGGAGGACTGGTTCTTTACTGCGAATGGAGTGCATATGACTGTTAAGCAACTTGAACGTCAGTAGCCTTTGACGTCCTTCTGTCGCCTCGTTTCCCAGAGGAGAATGTCTTGGGAGCTTACCCCTTCTCAGGGGGGAGCGATGACTGGTGTCATCCAAATTGATTCTACTTCCGACCAAAGGGATGCTTTGACCGTTGTACGGTCTGGGTCTTCTTACACTTGGCGGACTTTACGTCCTGGGAGCCTCTTCAGTGATGTACCCATTGATATGTTTGCTTATAGTGCTTCGACTTTTACACATCGTATGTTTTTGATGGAACGTTCCTACCCGACAGGAGAGTTTCGGGTGGAGGATTGGTGCCATTACGTCTCCAAATGGGATAAACTGACGCTCTGGATCTTGTCGCGGTTTCAGACTGAGCTCCGAGAGATCGGGTTGACTGCCGCGATCCGTGCTACCCAGGCAGGTGTTGACCTTAATAGGCACATGTTCCTCGCACTCCTGGAGATGTTTGATATCCATACCGGGACCTTCTTTACCCCGGTGGGGGAATTAGGGTTCGCACTTCATGAGATGTACGAGGTGTCAAAACTCCCTTGGGGGTCGGAACCCTATGAAGAGTACTTTCCAACCAATGAGGAATTTCAAGTCCTGGGGGACAGGGCTGAGGAGATGACGGCCGTCTTCAAGGAAGTGGCGAGTCATCATTACTATATGCAGAGACGGGATAGGAACGGGACGCAGCCTCATGTGACCGCTTGGAGAGATCATGTCTTTAGACAAGACAAGGAGGATCCCTCACAATTTTCCACTCCACCGGCGCTCTCTCGTAGCGAAGTGTTGTCCGAAATGAGCAGGTTAGGTGAGAAAAATCCCCGAGGAAGTGAGGACCAGCAGTCAGATGCACGCTCCTACAGCTGCTTCTGGCATCTTGCTTATCGGATGTCACCCAAGGCGGTGTTGGCATCCTACCTGATGATATGGCTCCGGGATTGCGTATTTGCGGGCGGATCCGGTGCCGTAGAGAGGGTAACCCGAAACTTAATCCTGCCAGCCGTGAAGCTGGTTTTCGGTCGACGTTTGGCTCTTCTCTCCGCAATGGTATGTAACCTGCAGCGAGGTTTGAGAGAGTTTGCTGGAAATGTGATTCATGACAGAGGCCGAAACAATAACTTCCCGGGCGCCGAACTGCCGTTTCACTATTTGATGGGATGGCTGATTTTGCATCATCCCAGTGTGATGAGCCCAGGCTCGGAAGGAGATTATAGGGCTGGAGATGCATTCCTTCGTCGTTTCCATCGGAGGAGCTGGTCGCATACTGGTGTCCCAGTTTGTAGAAAGGTTTTATCCCGTCTTCAGGGTTGGGAGATCACCAAAGTTGGTCCCATCTATTTGGGTTTTGAGGCCAACGAGGATTTAAGGGACCTGGGCGAAGGTACCACCACTCTGCCTCAATGGGGATTCCGCTGGTTGCAAAGTATCCGGCCGTCCCATCTGGTGTACCGGAACAGGAATCAGTGCTACCTGGAACCATACTTGCCGAGCCGCTTTGCACGGCAATTTGGTTATGCTCAGATGATGTTGGATAACCCCAGTAATACCCTAGGGTATGTTGGAAGTTTGTTGGATGGTGCACGAGCTTGGCATTACTATAATGCCGGATGTACCGGAGCTCGTTTTACGTTGCCCGTCCCCGATCCGCGGCCGCCCATTCTTTACTCGACCGCCAAATTTTACTGCGTTATGGCTGCCCCGCCCTCCGGATATGACAGGGAGACCAGCCTTATCGCCGGCACCCAGTTAGCAGCGACTGGGGATACGCCAGTGAAGGCCCGACCGAATCGTCCGTCAGGGGTGAGTCAACGGAGTGCCCCCTCCGCATCACAAGTAGAACCCGCTGGCGATCGATCGAAACGATGTGCAGATACAGGAGCTGAATCTTTTGTATCGAAGAAGCAGAAGAAGGCACCGTTATCGACGGTGTCATCGGATTCGGCGTCCGAAGAGGTAAGGTTATCCTACTAAATCTGATTTTGGTTCCGCCACTTACGAGGCCTCATCTTCTTTTGTAGGAGCCGCTAAAAAGAAAACCTCGTACCCCAAAGTCGGGTGGGAGTAGGCGAGAAGAGATAGTGAGCTCGTCTGGAGTGCGTATCCCGCCGACAATGATGTCTCTCATGGAGGAAGATCCGGAGGATACTGTGGAGGTTCCGGTCAGGAGGGAATCTGAGGGTGCAACAGCTTCCGAGGTGGCGAAGGCCACAGCGGAGGCTTCACATGGTTTAGCAAGTGCGCAGCTTCCTGGTGATGAAGAGGAATGGAGTTCATCATCTTCCGATGACACCGCTCCGGAGCTGCAGGAGTCTGTTGCGGGGGCAGCAGAAGCAGTGGGGATAGAGGATAGGGTTGATTCCCCTCCTGGTCATGATGAAGGGAGGTCGGCTGAATCATTGCCGAATCCTTCCTTGGCTTCAACCATGGACATAGAGATGGCTACCGATCAGGCGGTAGCGACAGATTTTGTCCCTGTAGAGGGACTTGAGAAGAATGAGACTCTTCTGCCGGTCTTGTCTCCTGGGGCTGGCCAGGAGATAAATGTTGACCTCCCCATTTTGCCGGGGGAGGTGGCTGATGCTGATAGAATGTCGGGGGAAGAGGTAGCCGTTGACGTCGGTGATTTCTCCAGTCTTGAGAAGGGTAAGGGTGTGGAACCCTCTGTTGCTCCTTCCACTTGGGGTACTATCAGGACGCATGTGCCTGCTCCTTCTGTTCCTTTGACTCCTCGGGCTAGCAGTCTGGGCCCTGTTGATGAAGAGCCTATTGCTGCCGAGATTCAAACCTCTCAGATCAAGGTCGGCGGATCTTCCTCCGGTCCGCAAACTGTAGTAGCTCCCTCAACTCCTGCTATGACGCCGCAGGTGCTGGCGGAAGCCGACGGGTATGTGAAATTCCTCGTCGAGGGAGTATACAAAATGCTGGAGAAAGGTGTATCTGCAGTAGTAGATGCCAAGGGGAGCTTTGCGGCGGCAAAAGCTTTGGCAATGCCTTGTATCGAGCTGATCCGCATTCACCAGGGCCATGACCATATGGCCGAAATTCTGGAGGTTTCGGTGATGGAACTGGACGAGCGGCTCGCGGAACTGCAGCGCATCCAACGAAATGACCTCTCGGTCTTGGTAGATGCAGAGATAGGAAAGTCGATGGCTGAGATCGAGGCTTCCCATCGAGCCGAGGTGAGCAGTTGGGAGCGTGAAGTGGCTGGGACTGAGGCTGCGGTGGAGCAGCTGTCTCGATCTATGAAGAAGACGACGGAGAAGCGGGCTGCGGTGGATGCTAACATCGCCGAAGTTGATGCTCAGATGCGCCGTCTTGAAAACCAGCGGGCCCAACTTCAACTAGAGGCTGAGCGCGTCCTGGCTGAACACGTGGCATTCAAACGGGAGGAAATGACTCTTACTCAGCGGACCCTTGCTTTGGCTCTACAGCGACGACAGCTTGATGAGAAGTATGAGAGTAAAACTTCTGCTGAGGCTGTCGGGTTAATGCGTCAAGAAGCCGAGCTGCGAGTCCAGAAGACTGTGGAAACTCGCACTGCCGACCTGAGACGTCGAGTCAGAGAACTCTCATCCCACCCTGGGGAGGATCGGGGATTGTAGCTTCTCTTCTTTTTTATGTGTTTTTGCAACTCTTGCTGGGGAAATAGCGTATTTCTGTACTCCCTTTTTTTTTTGAAAAATAAAGAAATACACTATCTCTTTGTGATGTGTTTATTTTTGATCTCATGAACTTGATGATTTATGTGGACCTATTATCTTTTGTGCACCTTGGTTTTTAGGTACAGATAATAAGTATAAAGGAACCAACATGTTTGCTCAGAGGTAATGTGGACATGGCAATCATTAGGTTCAAATGATAGAATCTTCCTACTCAGAGGTGTTTATGGACGTGGTAGGAATGATCCTGTGGGATACGCTGAACAACTCAGAGGTAATGTGGACGTGGAAGTTCTGCGATCAATGTACGACAACGTAGGAGTTCTTTGTACGGGATGTTTACTCAGAGGTATTATGGACGTGGTAAACATGAAGGATAGCTTAAGCTCACGAAGTGTAAGGTTCCGCTTTGTAGGATGTAGAGAGACAACTCAGAGGTAATGTGGACGTGGTTATCTTTCTACGGAAGGATGCCACGGAACAGCTGGGTTCCGGAAGCGATTGATTTTGTGAAAAGAGGTTATTTGGGGAAATACATGTCTTGGAGGATGTCAAGAGTAGTACTTCTTTAGGAACTTGCCGTTGATGGGCATCATGAACAAGTCCCCATTGGGTTTGGCGAGCCGGTAAGCACCGTTTGAGTATACCGTCTCGATGATGAAGGGTCCTTCCCATTTGGGCTCGAACTTCCCTGGTGTCTTGTGAGTTAACACCATTGGCCTTCTGACTGCTAAAACCAGGTCGCCAACTTGGAAAGTTCTTTGCTTGACCTTCTTGTTGAAAGCCTGTGATATACGGGCTTGGTAAAGTTCGATGCGTTGTTGAGCTAGGAGACGCTTTTCGTCAAGTGCCTCCAATTCCCGCAGACGACGACGTTGATTGTCTTCTTCTGTGAGATCGTTTGTGATGGCCACACGGAGCGAAGGTATCTGTATCTCGAGAGGCAGTACTGCTTCGCTCCCGTAGACCAGGGAGAATGGAGTGTTGCCTGTTGGGGTCCGTACCGTTGTGCGGTAGGCCCAAAGGCATTCGCCAAGCTTTTCGTCCCAGTCGCGTTTGTTAGATGACACGACTTTTTTGAGTAGCCTGACGATAGTTTTGTTGAATGCCTCGGCCAATCCGTTTGCTGCCGGATTGTAGGCGGTTGAGGCCACGTTTTGAATGCGATTCTTGTCACAGAACCTGCTGAAAATGTGGCTGATAAACTGAGGACCATTGTCATGGATGATTCGCCGGGGTACCCCAAAACGGTAAATGACATGGTGTTTGATAAAGCTGACCACCCTGGAGCTTTTTACTTCTGCTAGTGGGACTGCTTCCGCCCATTTGGAGAAGTAATCGGTGATGGCCAGGATGAAGCGGTGTCCTCTCGATGAAGGAGGGGTGATTGGCCCTACAATGTCCATGCCCCAGGCTTCGAATGGCCAGGAGGCGACTGTAGGATGTAGAGGTTCAGATGGTATATGTATGAAGTCTGCATGAAGTTGGCATGCATGGCACTTCTTAGCATATTCCACTGCGTCGGCAACCATGGTTGGCCAGTAGTAGCCCATATGTATGAAGTCTGCATGAAGAGGCCCTTCAAGACAGAGCTGAGGGCAGTCAGGACCTTGCAGATGCGCCTGTCGAAGACGAACTCCAGAATGTGGCTGGGGGTGGCCAAACACCAGGAGAAGTAACTCCCCCACATGAGAGTGAGGCTGAGAGCGAAGCCTCAACTAATCTATCCACTTCCGGCCGTGTCATGACAGTATACATGACCGAGGGTGATCTTGAGGCTGATGCGCCGCCACAGGACATTGTCCAGCGCATAGACTCGTTAGAGGGAGGACTCAAAACCCTCTCTGCCTCAATGCAAGCACTGACTCAAGCAGTGTTTGAGATGCGGTCGGCCTTGATCAGGACACCTTCAAATGGTCCCGACCCAGGAGCTAATGGAGAGTCGAGTGTGCCCCTCCAGCGGACACCCTCAGACACAGAAGCACCCCGGACATCGGAGCCCTCAAACGCTCCACTCCAGGTGGGACCTCCTTCCCCGGCTCCTAGCTCCACGGAGGACGTGGTCGAAATGATCAAAGATCTGCGGGAGCGCTTCGAGTCCAAGAACAGGCAGGAGGAACGCCAGAAGATGGGCATTCCCCAGCCTTATCCCCTTGAGTGGAACAAGGTGGTTTATCCCCCAAAGTATAAACCACAGACACTCACACCGTATGACGGGAAGGACTCTCCACGACGGTACTTGACGTACTTCCAGTCGCAGACAGGGCATCTTCCGAAGGAGGACGCGCTCCTCACCAGCATCTTTGCTGGGGCCCTGAAAGGGGTGGCGTATGACTGGTACTGCAGCCTCCCCGATAATTCCATATCGTCCTTCGACGACCTGACACGCCTCTTCCTCGACCGCTTCTACGACGGTGGGAAGGACATGACGATGGCGTCTCTCATTGAGATACGCCAGAAGGACAAGGAAACGGTTCGGGCATTCATCGAACGCTTCCGTCAGGCCTGCTTCAGGTTACCTCCAGGCATGCCAGAACATGCGCTTCTCTCCGCTTGCAGTATGAACATGCTGCCTGCAGTAAAGCTCTGGCGTAACTCTACTCCCCCTCCCGATTGGAGCTCCCTAATCATTGAAGATGAAGCTGCAGAGAAGAAGGCGGCCAATGCACGTCTTCTGGGTGTTAGCTTCCCCGCCTTTGACGATAAGGGGAAAAAGTCCGCAACCAACAATTCCGGACGAGAAACAAAGGGGAAACAGGCATTGACAGTTAATGCCTCGAAGGGCGCATCTGCGCCTACTCAAAAGCCTCCATTGGCACCGAGACCCAAGGAGGTTTATTCATTCAATGATGACGACACCCTGCAACTCTTTGAGATACTAAAGCAGGGTGACAAGATCAAGCTTCCGGACCCGAAGCGGCCCGATGAAATCGGGAAGGTGGACAACCCAAGGTACTGTCACTACCATCGGTTTGTCGGACACCCGACTAAGGACTGTTACGTCCTCAAAAATTACATCCAGCGCATGATCAATGCGGATGTAATTTCTGTCGATTACGAAGAGAAGACGGTGTCAGCTAATATGGTGTCACTTCAGTTCGGCACCTTGCCGCCGACTACCACACAAGATGGCGTCGTCTCCATCCCTAAGGCGACAATGGAGGTGGTGAATTTGCCACCCACCCGTGACAATGTGAGTGGACTTGTCCCACTCACCACATCTCGAGGAGAGGTCCTCTGGGTTCACCCCGACCTCGTCTCCGAGGTAACTCAACCGGAGGTACGCCCTACCCCCAAAGCAAAAGGCAGAAAGATCAAGTCTTGCCGTACGGTCTCTTCTTCAACGGAAGAGGCGCTTCCTGTGCAGACGCGTGCACAACAGAACTCCCAACCCGGTGAAGCTGTCGCCGAAGTGGTGCCTCCTGGCACCATCCCTGAGGAGGGTCCATCCAAGCCCTCAGCAGCCAATAAACAAAAGCAAGTGGAGGCCCGTTTCGACAGACCTCTGCGGAAAGAAAATGCTTCGGGGCTAGCCAAGCCCCACAATTTTGACATCCTGGCACAACTGGCCAGTACTCCTGCACGCTTGTCTCTGTTCGAGCTCCTGCGTCTCTCCAAGGACTCCCGAGAAGCTCTTTGCGAAGCTCTGAAGGATGCCGAATCCTTTCTCAGTCAGGTCAAGCAGCCTGAAGACCTCCCAACTACTTGTGCACACTGTCATTGTGCGGATGAAGTTATCCCAAACATAACCTTCACCCAACAAGACATGCTGCTCAAGAATCACCGACATAACCGACCGTTGTATTACACAGGGTACATCGGTTCGGTAAAGGTGAGCAGGATTCAGATCGATCCGGGGTCTTCCCTAAGCATCATTCCAAAGGCGCTGCTATCAAATTTAGGGATCCCAATGTACCGGCTAGCACCCTCCAATACGACCATCAGCGACTTCAACGCCAGCAAGAGCGAGCCACTGGGCAAGATCCGGCTGAAGTGTCACATCGGCAGCCTCAAAACTGAGGTGACTTGTTATGTGGTGGATGCCGAGGTCAACTACAACATCTTACTCGGACGACCATGGTTACATGAGTACATGGTGGTGCCCTCCACGCTCCACCAATGCATGAAATATGTATCCACCAACGGCGTCATCCGGACGGAGTTTGCAGATATCGATCCCTTTAAAGGGATTGAGGCCTACTTCACCGACTCCGACTTGTACAAGCCACTTGACGAGAAGGAAGCCAACGACGCCGATGATGAAGTAGAGACGGCAACAGAGCCGGACTTGGAACCCGAAGCGACTCCTGACGCCCCCTTGAAAATCCGTCTGAAAGGGAGACCACCCCAGAAGGCGCCTCCAATGAGCATCAAGCTATCAGGAAAAGCGCCAGCTCGCGAAGCCCCCCTGAAGATACGCCTCAAGGGGAAGCCACCACAAACAGCGGCTCCCCTAGTGGTAAAATTACAAGGGAAGGCGCCACTCATCGAAGGCGCAACCGAGGCACCCCTCAAGGTGCGTCTTAAAGGCAAGCCGCCGCAGTCATCCAAGATGTCGGAGAGGGCTCACATAACCCTCTCAGACCCCAAAGTCAGAGCGGTGGAGGACTCTCCTGATCCGGCCCCAGTGCTTACAGACGAGAAGCTTGGCGAATACATCTCTGCTGATGTAGACGCACCCTCCTTCGACAATGTAATCCCACGGGATAAAATCTCGTACTTCATCAATAATAGAGTGTCTTTCAATTATTCTTGTCTTCCACACTGGAATGCCATGTATACATTAGACAACGCTCTACGGTCGTTGCAAACACAAGTAACGACCGTCTACCATAATCAAATAGTCCCGTCTCAAGGAGTCTTCATAGTCCCTCCACGAAGCCGAGACGAAGGCACCATCATCTCGGGCAAAATCGAGCGTCGTCGGAACCTCCCGTCGATCGAGCCCGAACCTGATACCGGCAGAGTACAAGTATATCGATACACGGATGCGGCTAAGCACATCATCCAAAAGATGGGCTACGACCTGAAAAGCAACAAAGGCCTAAACTACGGCAAGGGTCGGCATCTCCCTGTCCGGCTTTCGATGCCCAATGGAAAGCCACAGGATTACTATAATCGGACTCGACGGGGGTTAGGCTATGTCACGCTGCCATCAACTCCAGAGAGTTCAGACGCAGAAGACATAGAACATTCCCACTCATCAGAAGCATCGACGTGGGATTCCGATACCAGTATCGGATCAGTCTTCAGGAAAGTGCTGTCAGCTAACATGACATCGGCGCAACCTCAGAAAGATGAAGGCGAAGACCAACCGCCGGAACCCTTCGAAGAGGAACCCTGGGCTCAACGCCTAGGAGAACAATGGGAGTCTCGTTTTGAGTTACGAGAACCTCCCACCGAAGACGAAGTCGAGCAAATCGACCTCGGGGATGGGTCTTCTTCTAAACCCATCTTTATCAGCAAAAGCTTGGAAGGAGAAGACCGAGAATCTTTAGTCCAACTCGCTAAGGAGTATATCGACGTCTTCGCCTGGAGCTACGAAGACATGCCGGGTCTTGATCCACAGATCGCGATGCATAGGTTGAACATCTTACCAGATGCCAAACCTATCAAACAACAACAGCGACGCTTTCGCCCGGACATCATGAACGCCATCGATCAGGAGGTGGACAAACTCTTGACCAGTGGCTTCATCCGTAAGGAACAACACCCGGACTGGGTAGCCAACGTCGTCCCTGTCACCAAGAAGAACGGGAAGATACGAGTCTGTATCGACTTCAGGGATCTCAACTCTGCGTGCCCGAAGGATGAATTCCCGCTCCCAATCACCGATGTAATGATCGACAACACATGTGGCTTTGAACGCATGTCCTTCATGGACGGGTATTCAGGCTACAATCAAATCAAGATGTTCCCCGATGACGCAAAACACACGTCATTCAGGACTCCAAAGGGTGTTTTCTGCTACACCGTAATGCCCTTCGGCTTGAAGAACGCCGGTGCAACGTATCAGCGAGCTATGAGCACCATCTTCCGTCAACATCTTCGCAAGACAGTTGAGTGCTATGTTGACGACATCGCAGTCAAGAGCCGCCTCAAAAGAGATCACCTACAGGACCTAAAGACGGTCTTCGATCTCATGCGGGCACATCAACTCAAAATGAACCCCGCTAAATCCTTCCTAGGGGTTTCTAGCGGCAAATTCTTGGGCTTTGTCATCACGGCAAAAGGCATTCATGTCGATCCCGAGAAGACTAAAGCCATCCTTAACATGGACCCTCCGAAGAACCTTCGAGAACTTCGGGGCTTACAGGGACGTTTGGCATACATCCGGAGGTTCATAGCAAACCTCTCCGATAAATGTCAACCCTTTACTCAGCTCATGAAGAAGGGAGTCTCTTATGTCTGGTCAGAGGAGTGCCAAAAGGCTTTCGACGACATCAAGGCTTACTTAACAAGCCCGCCAGTCCTAGTGGCACCTGTCGCCGGCAAACCATTCCTCCTCTACGTCCGTGCCATGGATCATTCCCTCGGCGCTTTGCTGGCTCAAAACAGTGATGCAGGCTACGAGCAAGCAATCTACTACCTCAGTCGAACACTCATCGGGGTCGAACACCGGTACAACCCCGTTGAAAAGGAGTGCTTGGCTTTGGTGTTTGCCATTCAGAAGACTCGTCATTACGTCTCGGGCCAGACAATTCACGTCATCTCCCGAGTCAATCCGCTCAGAGTTCTCATGACAAAGCCAGGGTCATTAAACTCCCGGCTGGCTACATGGGCGATCCTACTAACACCATACAACATGGTGTTTGTTCCGTAGAAGGCAGTCAAGGGTCAGGCTCTGGGTGACTTTTTAGCTGCACACCCCATCCCAGAATCTTCAAAACTCTATGAAGACATCCCGGATGAAGTTCAAGAATCAAACGTCACTGAAGGAAGCCCCGTTTGGCGGATGTTCTTCGATGGCGCTTCAAGAACGGGCCCCAATGGCCAAATCATCGCAGGAGTGGGGGTAGTCTTAGTCTCCCCCGATCAGCTGGTCATCCAGCGCGCATACTCCCTTTCGAAGCCGTGCTCCAACAATGTTGCTGAGTACAATGCACTCGTCATGGGACTCCAGCTAGCACAACAGCTGGGGGTGGATCATCTGGAAGCCTACGGCGACTCGAAACTCGTCGTAAACCAGATTCGGGGGCAATACGAGGTTCGCCATGAAGATTTGATCCCTTACCATGAAGTTGCATTGAACATCATTTCAACCTTCACTGGGTTCTTCATCGAACATGTACCCCGTCTACAAAACTTGGAGGCTGACGCTCTAGCTGGCCTCGCAGCCTCATTGGCCGCGCCCCTTGGGACTCAACACTATGTCACGGTAACTGGCCGAGACTTGATTTGTCCCAGAAACAACCTATGTTTGCAAATGGCTCACGCCATGCCGACAAATACTGGGGTTAATGTCCGAGACTGGAGGTTCCCGTTCATCGACTTCGCTGTCTACGGAATCCTTCCAGAGGACCCGAAGGAAGCCGTCTCAGTCAGGAGACGCTCTCTTCGATTCTACTACGATACAGCCACTAAAACGCTGTACCGACGCTCCTTCGACGGGCTTCTCCTTCGATGCCTGTCTAACGAAGAAGCGGCCGAAGCTCTTCGAGAAGCTCATGACGGAACTTGCGGAGCTCACCAACCATGGCCTAAGTTGCAAGATCGACTGCGACGTATGGACTACTACTGGCCAACCATGGTTGCCGACGCAGTAGAATATGCTAAGAAGTGCCATGCATGCCAACTTCATGCAGACTTCATACATACACCATCTGAACCTCTACATCCTACAGTTGCCTCCTGGCCATTCGAAGCCTGGGGCATGGACATTGTAGGGCCAATCACCCCTCCTTCATCGAGAGGACACCGCTTCATCCTGGCCATCACCGATTACTTCTCAAAATGGGCGGAAGCAGTCCCACTAGCAGAAGTAAAAAGCTCCAGGGTGGTCAGCTTTATCAAACACCATGTCATTTACCGTTTCGGGGTACCCCGGCGAATCATCCATGACAATGGTCCTCAGTTTATCAGCCACATTTTCAGCAGGTTCTGTGACAAGAATCGCATTCAAAACGTGGCCTCAACCGCCTACAATCCGGCAGCAAACGGATTGGCCGAGGCATTCAACAAAACTATCGTCAGGCTACTCAAAAAAGTCGTGTCATCCAACAAACGCGACTGGGACGAAAAGCTTGGCGAATGCCTTTGGGCCTACCGCACAACGGTATGGACCCCAACAGGCAACACTCCATTCTCCCTGGTCTACGGGAGCGAAGCAGTACTGCCTCTCGAGATACAGATACCTTCGCTCCGCGTGGCCATCACAAACGATCTCACAGAAGAAGACAATCAACGTCGTCGTCTGCGGGAATTGGAGGCACTTGACGAAAAGCGTCTCCTAGCTCAACAACGCATCGAACTTTACCAAGCCCGTATATCACAGGCTTTCAACAAGAAGGTCAAGCAAAGAACTTTCCAAGTTGGCGACCTGGTTTTAGCAGTCAGAAGGCCAATGGTGTTAACTCACAAGACACCAGGGAAGTTCGAGCCCAAATGGGAAGGACCCTTCATCATCGAGACGGTATACTCAAACGGTGCTTACCGGCTCGCCAAACCCAATGGGGACTTGTTCATGATGCCCATCAACGGCAAGTTCCTAAAGAAGTACTACTCTTGACATCCTCCAAGACATGTATTTCCCCAAATAACCTCTTTTCACAAAATCAATCGCTTCTGGAACCCAGCTGTTCCGTGGCATCCTTCCATAGAAAGATAACCACGTCCACATTACCTCTGAGTTGTCTCTCTACATCCTACAAAGCGGAACCTTACACTTCGTGAGCTTAAGCTATCCTTCATGTTTACCACGTCCACAATACCTCTGAGTAAACATCCCGTACAAACAACTCCTACGTTGTCGTACATTGATCGCAGAACTTCCACGTCCACATTACCTCTGAGTTGTTCAGCGTATCCCACAGGATCATTCCTACCACGTCCATAAACACCTCTGAGTAGGAAGATTCTATCATTTGAACCTAATGATTGCCATGTCCACATTACCTCTGAGCAAACATGTTGGTTCCTTTATACTTATTATCTGTACCTAAAAACCAAGGTGCGCAAAAGATAATAGGTCCACATAAATCATCAAGTTCATGAGATCAAAAATGAACACATCACAAAGAGATAGTGTATTTCTTTATTTTTCAAAAAAAAAAGGGAGTACAGAAATACGCTATTTCCCCAGCAAGAGTTGCAAAAACACATAAAAAAGAAGAGAAGCTACAATCCCCGATCCTCCCCAGGGTGGGATGAGAGTTCTCTGACTCGACGTCTCAGGTCGGCAGTGCGAGTTTCCACAGTCGCCTGGACTCGCAGCTCGGCTTCTTGACGCATTAACCCGACAGCCTCAGCAGAAGTTTTACTCTCATACTTCTCATCAAGCTGTCGTCGCTGTTGAGCCAAAGCAAGGGTCCGCTGAGTAAGAGTCATTTCCTTCCGTTTGAATGCCACGTGTTCAGCCAGGACGCGCTCAGCCTCTAGTTGAAGTTGGGCCCGCTGGTCTTCAAGACGGCGCATCTGAGCATCAACTTCGGCGATGTTAGCATCCACCGCAGCCCGCTTCTCCGTCGTCTTCTTCATAGATCGAGACAGCTGCTCCGCCGCAGCCTCAGTCCCAGCCACTTCACGCTCCCAACTGCTCACCTCGGCTCGATGGGAAGCCTCGATCTCAGCCATCGACTTTCCTATCTCTGCATCTACCAAGACCGAGAGGTCATTTCGTTGGATGCGCTGCAGTTCCGCGAGCCGCTCGTCCAGTTCCATCACCGAAACCTCCAGAATTTCGGCCATATGGTCATGGCCCTGGTGAATGTGGATCAGCTCGATACAAGGCATTGCCAAAGCTTTTGCCGCCGCAAAGCTCCCCTTGGCATCTACCACTGCAGATACACCTTTCTCCAGCATTTTGTACACTCCCTCGACGAGGAATTTCACATACCCGTCGGCTTCCGCCAGCACCTGCGGCGTCATAGCAGGAGTTGAGGGAGCTACTACAGTTTGCGGACCGGAGGAAGATCCGCCGACCTCGATCTGAGAGGTTTGAATCTCGGCAGCAATAGGCTCTTCATCAACAGGGCCCAGACTGCTAGCCCGAGGAGTCAAAGGAACAGAAGGAGCAGGCACATGCGTCGTGATAGTACCCCAAGTGGAAGGAGCAACAGAGGGTTCCACACCCTTACCCTTCTCAAGACTGGAGAAATCACCGACGTCAACGGCTACCTCTTCCCCCGACATTCTATCAGCATCAGCCACCTCCCCCGGCAAAACGGAGAGGTCAACATTTATCTCCTGGCCAGCCCCAGGAGACAAGACCGGCAGAAGAGTCTCATTCTTCTCAAGTCCCTCTACAGGGACAAAATCTGTCGCTACCGCCTGATCGGTAGCCATCTCTATGTCCATGGTTGAAGCCAAGGAAGGATTCGGCAATGATTCAGCCGACCTCCCTTTATCATGACCAGGAGGGGAATCAACCCTCTCCTCTATCCCCACTGCTTCTGCTGCCCCCGTAATAGACTCCTGCAGCTCCGGAGCGGTGTCATCGGAAGATGATGAACTCCATTCCTCTTCATCACCAGGAAGCTATGCACTTGCTAAACCATGTGAAGCCTCCGCTGTGGCCTTCGCCACCTCGGAAGCTGCTGTACCCTCAGATTCCCTCCTGACCGAAACCTCCACAGTATCCTCCGGATCTTCCTCCATGAGAGACATCATTGTCGGCGGGATACGCACTCCAGACGAGCTCACCATCTCTTCTCGCCTACTCCCACCCGACTTTGGGGTACGAGGTTTTCTTTTTAGCGGCTCCTACAAAAGAAGATGAGGCCTCGTAAGTGGCGGAACCAAAATCAGATTTAGTAGGATAACCTTACCTCTTCGGACGTCGAATCCGATGACACCGTCGGTAACGGTGCCTTCTTCTGCTTCTTCGATACAAAAGATTCAGCTCCTGTATCTGCACATCATTTCGATCGATCGCCAGAGGGTTCTGCTTGTGATGCGGAGGGGGCACTCCGTTGACTCACCCCTGACGGACGATTCGGTCGGGCCTTCACTGGCGTATCCCCAGTCGCTGCTAACTGGGTGCCGGCGATAAGGCTGGTCTCCCTGTCATATCCGGAGGACGGGGCAGCCATAACGCAGTAAAATTTGGCGGCCGAGTAAAGAATGGACGGCCGCGGATCGGGGACGGGCAACGTAAAACGAGCTCCGGTACATCCGGTATTATAGTAATGCCAAGCTCGTGCACCATCCAACAAACTTCCAACATACCCTAGGGTATTACTGGGGTTATCCAACATCATCTGAGCATAACCAAATTGCCGCGCAAAGCGGCTCGGCAAGTATGGTTCCAGGTAGCACTGATTCCTGTTCCGGTACACCAGATGGGACGGCCGGATACTTTGCAACCAGCGGAATCCCCATTGAGGCAGAGTGGTGGTACCTTCGCCCAGGTCCCTTAAATCCTCGTTGGCCTCAAAACCCAAATAGATGGGACCAACTTTGGTGATCTCCCAACCCTGAAGACGGGATAAAACCTTTCTACAAACCGGGACACCAGTATGCGACCAGCTCCTCCGATGGAAACGACGAAGGAATGCATCTCCAGCCCTATAATCTCCTTCCGAGCCTGGGCTCATCACACTGGGATGATGCAAAATCAGCCATCCCATCAAATAGTGAAACGGCAGTTCGGCGCGCGGGAAGTTATTGTTTCGACCTCTGTCATGAATCACATTTCCAGCAAACTCTCTCAAACCTCGCTGCAGGTTACATACCATTGCGGGGAGAAGAGCCAAACGCCGACCGAAAACCAGCTTCACGGCTGGCAGGATTAAGTTTCGGGTTACCCTCTCTACGGCACCGGATCCGCCCGCAAATACGCAATCCCGGAGCCATATCATCAGGTAGGATGCCAACACCGCCTTGGGTGACATCCGATAAGCAAGATACCAGAAGCAGCTGTAGGAGCGTGCATCTGACTGCTGGTCCTCACTTCCTCGGGGATTTTTCTCCCCTAACCTGCTCATTTCGGACAACACTTCGCTACGAGAGAGCGCCGGTGGAGTGGAAAATTGTGAGGGATCCTCCTTGTCTTGTCTAAAGACATGATCTCTCCAAGCGGTCATATTAGGCTGCGTCCCGTTCCTATCCCGTCTCTGCATATAGTAATGATGACTCGCCACTTCCTTGAAGACGGCCGTCATCTCCTCAGCCCTGTCCCCCAGGACTTGAAATTCCTCATTGGTTGGAAAGTACTCTTCATAGGGTTCCGACCCCCAAGGGAGTTTTGACACCTCGTACATCTCATGAAGTGCGAACCCTAATTCCCCCACCGGGGTAAAGAAGGTCCCGGTATGGATATCAAACATCTCCAGGAGTGCGAGGAACATGTGCCTATTAAGGTCAACACCTGCCTGGGTAGCACGGATCGCGGCAGTCAACCCGATCTCTCGGAGCTCAGTCTGAAACCGCGACAAGATCCAGAGCGTCAGTTTATCCCATTTGGAGACGTAATGGCACCAACCCTCCACCCGAAACTCTCCTGTCGGGTAGGAACGTTCCATCAAAAACATACGATGTGTAAAAGTCGAAGCACTATAAGCAAACATATCAATGGGTACATAACTGAAGAGGCTCCCAGGACGTAAAGTCCGCCAAGTGTAAGAAGACCCAGACCGTACAACGGTCAAAGCATCCCTTTGGTCGGAAGTAGAATCAATTTGGATGACACCAGTCATCGCTCCCCCCTGAGAAGGGGTAAGCTCCCAAGACATTCTCCTCTGGGAAACGAGGCGACAGAAGGACGTCAAAGGCCACTGACGTTCAAGTTGCTTAACAGTCATATGCACTCCATTCGCAGTAAAGAACCAGTCCTCCTTGACCTTCAGTACTGACGAGTCAGTAGAAGTGAGACGGTCTCCAAACAGGAACTCAGGCTTCAGGAAGGTCACTTTATCAGATGTGGAGGGTTTAATGACTCCACGCTCCATCATCCGTTTGAGGAACCAATACGGCTGTTCACGGATTAGGGTCATTCTCTCAGGAGGCTGATCCAGCATAAGAACATCTTGAGCAGGGTTCATCACCTCCTCGTTATGCTCTACTCCCATTTGGTTGAAGGCAGCCTTCGAGAAAACTTCACTCAAAAGTGGGATTGCCATCGACACTAGTAAAAGATCAGAAAAAATCAGAAGAGAACACACAATGTGTCTAAAGGAGAAAACTGCGGCGCATCATCAGGGTTTGAACCCATACGCGTCAGTAGTATAGCCTCGGCGCATCTTCAGGGTTTTGAACCCATGTGCGTCAGCGGAATAGCCTCGGCGCATCTTTAGGGTTTTGAACCCATGCGCGTCAGCGGAATAGCCTCGGCGCATCCAAGGTTTAAACCCATGTGCGTTGGCGGACAAAGACCGCGGCACATCATTAAAGACTCGAGGCCTATGTGCGTTGGCGGGACAATGAGACTTACCAACCACCTCCGGCCGAACTTCGACAGGCCGACGGGGAACGACCGCCGCCGCAACATCCGCGGACTCTTTCGCTTTCTCCTTCCCCTTGCCGGCAGCGCCGCGAGGAGTCTTGGGAGCCATTCTCTCGAAGAAGGAGAAGTTAGGGTTTTGAAGAAGAAACTCTAAAGAAGCAGAGGCACAGAGAAGAAGAACTCTTTCTCTCTCCGACTCTTACCTATTTATAGGGCATGGTCGCACGCGTGAACAGATGACGTGTGATCTCAGCCGTCGCCTCGAGTTCTGTACAAGGATAGCAGCAAATAAAACCAAAAGATCATCATTAATCTTTTCGGTTATCGAGGCACCATCATCATTAACTGAGAAGAGCATGCGCCCGAACAGGCATGCGCCTAGAAATCATGCGCCCTGACCTCCATGCTTCTTATTCAAAGTATTCCAAAACTTACTCAAAAGTTTTGAAAACTTTGAAGGGGGTCTTGTAGAAGCATGGAATTTCACAACCAGAAAGCCCATGCGCCAGACACTACATGCGCCAGAACTCAGATGAAGAACTTCACAGCAAAGTCAATAATTATAGACATTTGAAGAAGGACTTTTTATTTATATATAAAAGTCTATTACATGTCTAGAAAAGGTTGTACAAAGGAGAATTCCTACAAAGGAAAGAGCCTAAAGTCTACAGCCAGCGGCCATCATGCGCCTTCAGATAAGCGCAGCGGCCACCATGCGTCTCCAGATAGGCACAGCATCACTATGCGCCACCAGTGAGGCGCAGCAGATATCATGCGCCTCCATCCAGGCGCATCCCATCATCTCTTCAGCACCTCAGTTATGTGCATCCCTTCAGCCAAATTCTTCCAGCCAGGCTCACCTGGCCGAGCAGAGCCCAGTTATGTGCCGCTCTTCCAACCAGGCTCGCCCGATAAATGCTTCAACACAAAGCATTTAACCCTCTGGCTGGAACCAAGGAGCTGAAAAGCACCGCAAATGCTGTGGCCAGGGGAGGCTTCGAAAGAGCCTCCAAAGCCGAAGGAAGACCGTGATCGAAACCACGGCTAAAGGAGCAGCTTTCGACACGATCAAAGTGGGGAAACCCCACTTTGCAGGAAGAGAGAGCCTTGCACCGCTATTCCGATCTACGGCTCTTCCGGAATAACGGAGACGAGGCTCGAGCATCCTTATCTTTAGATGCAACAGGCACCTTCCGCCTGCCTCAGAAGCCCTCGACTCCGTCTTTTGGATGTAACAGTCACCTTCAAGTGCATCGAAGACAACACAGCGTCTCATCTTCACCCTCGGGAGCACTTCGTCAGCAGAATGCACCCGTATATTCAAATTCATATTGGAAGTACGTGAGGGAATGAGAAGCAAATCTTCTCTCCATGCCACTATTTATAGGCCGGGCAGATCAAACCCACGTGCCAAGTGGATGGCCCTCCGAATTTCGTACAATGAATTTACATTAAATGGATGAACCGGACGCCTCGAATTCAGCCAAACGGCTATTTATAGCACTCGAAGAGCGAGACAGCCGCATCATTAAAAGACATGTCCGATGCGCCAGCCAGACAGCGCATCACACGGACGCGCCCTTCGGCGTCAGGCGCATCATACAGACGCGCCCTACAGTACTCGGCGCATTATAGAGGATGCGCCCCCCACACATCTCCATACCGAGTGGAACGCCAACCGACGCGCCCACTCAGCTGTTCATCGAACGTCACCAACATTAAATGCTGAACTGACAGAGTTGGCAGCACGCCTCCCAAAGTCTGAACAGTTGACAGCTTTTTCAGAGAACGAAGCATCGGTAATGTCAGCATCATCATGACTCCGACGGCTACTGCCACGTGGCCATCCGCATGCGCCTCTACGGCCATGCGTCCAAACCCGCATGCGCCTCTACGGCCATGCGTCCAAATCAGCATGTGCCTCAAAAGCCATGCGCCTCAGACTGCTCTCTGATCCCGAAAGACAGAAGGAAAGTCGCCTGCATGCGCCTCAAAAGCCATGCGCCCCAAATGGTTTGTAACTCCTAAAGGTTATGAGCCGCAGCCTCCTCCTACGCCCAATCCAAGGCACAGCCCACCAGATCACTCCTCTCCACCAAATCCGAGATCTTCGAACCATGAGTCGACGACACGTGTCTTTTGACTCAACTCGTCCAAGATTTCAGCAACGGAAAGATCTTCTCCCTGCTACGTGCCGGCTCACCACAGCAGCATGAAGAGTTCTCCCCCTCGATCAGGGCACAGCATCCATGCGCCTCCATCAGCAACCTCCACGTGGCGTTCCCACACCGGCGCATCCTACATGCGCGCATGAGCAGCCAGCCTGCAAAACTATAAATAGAAGGGTCATCTCCTTCACACACAGACAGAGACTCAGAATATAAGACTCACAAAAAAGAATCCACAACAGAGAATCACCAGAGAGGCAGTTCTAGACACTCAACGTCTTACTTCTCTCAGCAAGCTCCAGCACCCAGAGCAATCAACACCTTCAGAGAACCGATAACCGCCGTCAGCCGGTCAACGGAGTCAACGCATTACCACTCGCTCCATTGGCACTAAGGACCCAGCTTAAACAAAAGTGTACTCCTAGGACTACATCTAAGTCCTATATTGTATCACTGTTCTGTTTGTATTAAGATTTCAATCAAAACAATTTTAATGGCAAACACTACCCCCGATGGTGTCTTGGAGGACATCGTCATTTTGAGGGGCTTCAGGGAGGCCATCTTCGCTTTGATGAAGATCCGCCGCAGCTGTGCTTTGGACATCTTCGTCTTCGGAAGGAGGCTCAACAAGGGTCTAGCTACCCCCAGCTTCCTCCAAGGACTTCTTCCTCGACCGAGTGCCTTCGAACACTCCAGAGGTCGTGACAGCTGCCTTGGTTTTCCTCGACTGGCTTTTGGATGAAGACGAGGAATTGGCAGTCGTCTTCCGGACAGATGAGGAATTGGAGATCACGTTGCATGACGTAATCTTTAGTTCCTCTTCTGCTGACACCTTTGTCCCAAGGCGATGTCGGAGGGGTGTCGATGATTGTAGCCGTTGGAAGACCGACTGCTTTGGCGGTACTGCCGTCTTGCAACAGCAGTTGATGGTGACCACTGCACAAGTGTGCCCCGTGAGAGGCGCATCGTGCTTGTTGGTCAACTCTCCTGACCGGCGCTTGTGAGTGATCACGTTGCGCAAGTCGTTGGAGGAGAGTGCTACCCTCACACCCCTCTCAGGCGCATGGCAGGGCCAAGCGCCGGGGTGGTCGGGTGAGTGCTGCGCCCCCTGATCTAATACCAAGTAGGCATCACGATCAGTAGTGGGGGAACCACAGCATTTGAAGTGACTTGAACGGACCTCAAACGCACAACCAGAGGAGGCGCGGGAGTTCAAGAGCACTGAGTTTGCCTCTCTCGGCTTGGTTGTGCACGCAGTGAATGCGCCCAAGTGAGATGAGGACTTTGAAGGTCGACTCGTTGTCAGTGCGGGAGCACTTGAGTCAACCTTGTACAGCTTGCCATCGGCAGCGCGCATGATTGTAAGCGCGTGTCTCTGGCCGGCTGCTGGCATAGCACGTTTGTGGCGCGTGGCCCGTGCCGCCTTGGATTTCTTCGTACCAGCCCGCTGGGGCGCATAGTACTCAGCATCCAAATTCTCCTCGCCATTATAGCGAGTGAGTCTGTCGAAGACAGAGGCTCGTTGTGGCACATCAGAAGTAATGCACGGGGCATTGGCTGCGCCCCTACTCCGTCGACGTATCTTCCTCGCCTGAGAGGAAGATGGCTGGGGAACGTGGTCAGCCGCACGCTTCCCCGAGAGATGCGCTACATCAGCGGGCGCACCTTGACTGCTGAGGACGTCAGCAGGATGGGAAGGCTGGATGGGCGCATCCCCTTCAACGGTGGTGCCCGAGGCGTCGACTTTGCGCACCCAGACTGCGCGGGTCTTCTTCGGCTTCGACAGCCGCTTCGAAGGACTCGCACTTCCTTCAGAAATGAACTCCTCGTACGCCTGTTGATTGAGGCGCACTCTTGTGGGAGGAGCCCACCTTCACGTCGTCGGCCTGTGACACGACTTTCTCGGTAGAGGGGAAAGAGGTCCCCAGCAGAGTCGCCAGCTTGTTTGCCATTAAAATTGTTTTGATTGAAATCTTAATACAAACAGAACAGTGATACAATATAGGACTTAGATGTAGTCCTAGGAGTATACTTTTGTTTAAGCTGGGTCCTTAGTGCCAATGGAGCGAGTGGTAATGCGTTGACTCCGTTGATCGGCTGACGGCGGTTATCGGTTCTCTGAAGGTGTTGATTGCTCTGGGTGCTGGAGCTTACTGAGAGGAGTAAGACGTTGAGTGTCTAGAACTGCCTCTCTGGTGATTCTCTGTTGTGGATTCTTTTTTGTGAGTCTTATGTTCTGAGTCTCTGTGTGTGTGTGAAGGAGATGACCCTTCTATTTATAGTTTTGCAGGCTGGCTGCTCATGCGCGCATGTAGGATACGCCGGTGTGGGAACGCCACGTAGAGGTTGCTGATGGAGGCGCACGGATGCTGTGCCCTGATCGAGGGGGAGAACTTTTCATGCTGCTGTGGTGAGCCGGCACGTAGCAGGGAGAAGATCTTTCCGTTGCTGAAATCTTGGACGAGTTGAGTCAAAAGACACGTGTCGTCGACTCATGGTTCGAAGATCTCGGATTTGGTGGAGAGGAGTGATCTGGTGGGCTGTGCCTTGGATTGGGCATAGGAGGAGGCTGCGGCTCATAACCTTTAGGAGTTACAAACTATTTGGGGCGCATGGCTTTTGAGGCGCATGCAGGCGACTTTCCTTCTGTCTTTCGGGATCAGAGAGCAGTCTGAGGCGCATGGCTTTTGAGGCGCATGCTGATTTGGACGCATGGCCGTAGAGGCGCATGCGGGTTTGGACGCATGGCCGTAGAGGCGCATGCGGGTTTGGACGCATGGCCGTAGAGGCGCATGCGGATGGCCACGTGGCAGTAGCCGTCGGAGTCATGATGATGCTGACGTTGCCGATGCTTCGTTCTCTGAAAAAGCTGTCAACTGTTCAGACTTTGGGAGGCGTGCTGCCAACTCTGTCAGTTCAGCATTTAATGTTGGTGACGTTCGATGGACAGCTGAGTGGGCGCGTCGGTTGGCGTTCCACTCGGTATGGAGATGTGTGGGGGGCGCATCCTCTATAATGCGCCGAGTACTGTAGGGCGCGTCTGTATGATGCGCCTGACGCCGAAGGGCGCGTCCGTGTGATGCGCTGTCTGGCTGGCGCATCAGACATGTCTTTTAATGATGCGGCTGTCTCGCTCTTCGAGTGCTATAAATAGCCGTTTGGCTGAATTCGAGGCGTCCGGTTCATCCATTTAATGTAAATTCATTGCACGGAATTCGGAGGGCCATCCACTTGGCGCGTGGGTTTGATCTGCCCGGCCTATAAATAGTGGCATGGAGAGAAGATTTGCTTCTCATTTCCTCACGTACTTCCAATATGAATTTGAACATACGGGTGCATTCTGCTGACGAAGTGCTCCCGAGGGTGAAGATGAGACGCTATGTTGTCTTCGATGCACTTGAAGGTGACTGTTACATCCAAAAGACGGAGTCGAGGCTTCTGAGGCAGGCGGAAGGTGCCTGTTGCATCCAAAGATAAGGATGCTCGAGCCTCGTCTCCGTTATTCCGGAAGAGCCGTAGATCGGAATGGCGGTGCAAGGCTCTCTCTTCCTGCAAAGTGGGGTTTCCCCACTTTGATCGTGTCGAAAGCTGCTCCTTTAGCCGTGGTTTCGATCACGGTCTTCCTTCGGCTTTGGAGGCTCTTTCGAAGCCTCCCCTGGCCACAGCATTTGCGGTGCTCTTCAGCTCCTTGGTTCCAGCCAGAGGGTTAAATGCTTTGTGTTGAAGCATTTATCGGGCGAGCCTGGTTGGAAGAGCGGCACATAACTGGGCTCTGCTCGGCCAGGTGAGCCTGGCTGGAAGAATTTGGCTGAAGGGATGCACATAACTGAGGTGCTGAAGAGATGATGGGATGCGCCTGGATGGAGGCGCATGATATCTGCTGCGCCTCACTGGTGGCGCATAGTGATGCTGCGCCTATCTGGAGACGCATGGTGGCCGCTGCGCTTATCTGAAGGCGCATGATGGCCGCTGGCTGTAGACTTTAGGCTCTTTCCTTTGTAGGAATTCCCTTTTGTACAACCTTTTCTAGACATGTAATAGACTTTTATATATAAATAAAAAGTCCTTCTTCAAATGTCTATAATTATTGACTTTGCTGTGAAGTTCTTCATCTGAGTTCTGGCGCATGTAGTGTCTGGCGCATGGGCTTTCTGGTTGTGAATTTCCATGCTTCTACAATGAAGAGATCGGACAGGATGGGAGAGAAGCGGCGGTAGGCGGAGAGAAGGGGGAGATGGTGGTCCGGCGGTGCTATCTGGCCGGGGTTTTCGAGGCGAAGGCGGTGGAACGGCGACGAACGGAGGGTTTTTGGTCGAGGTTGTCGGCGGCGGAAGGCTGGCAGTGGTCGGAGAGGGTCGGAAGCTTGGGACGGCTCCGGTGGCGCGGTGGCAAAGGGTTGCCGGCTCGTGCGGGGAGAGCAGCGCACTCGCGGCGGTTCAGAGAGAGAGGGCAGAGGCCGGAGGAAAAAAGGGGCGGAGCGGGTGACTACGCGAGGGCGGCCCCGAGGAGCACACGTGCGACGATGGCGGCGTACACGCGCGGAGGTGCTGCCTTGGCGGCCGGCGGCGTGGCCGGACTCGCAGTGGCGGCACCGCGTGGGTTCGGCGGATGCCGAGATCAGGAGAGGCGGCGCGGATCTATTCGAACCGGTGCGGGCGGACACAGTGCTGCTTGCCGGGGAAGGAGATCGACCCCCGGGCGGCGCTCGACTCGGTGAGGTAAGGGTGTTCCTAATTTTAGGTTTTTGTTTATTTGTGGTGGTGCTGGTGATGGGTTTCCCGATGGTGGCCACCGACCTGGCTTGGTCGAGACGGGGAGGTAGAGGTTAGATGGTAGTCCGGTGGAGCGGGGGTGATGGCGGTGACGACGGGAAGTCGTCGGGGTGGTGCTCTGGAGAAGAGGACTGGGTCGGGATTGGTCGAAGTTTTGCCGAAGGTTGGGAGGATGACAGGATGGTGTTGGTGCACGGCGGTAGTGGCGAGGTATTGGCTAGTCGGGAGAAGTTGGGGTGCGTTGGTGAGGTACTGGCCGTGGGTCGACGTACGTCGAGGGTGAGGGAAGTAGGGGGTCAAGGTGGTGATGGCGGTCTAGGCTAGGGCTAGGATTAGGAATAGGGTTTGGGAATTTTGATGTCGGGGTGTGTACGACACATGGAAGAAGATAAATAATGTACATGTAAAATAATGGAATAAGATTTTGGATGGACACAGACACGATGCACGTAGAATTATGGAGGAAATTTGTGGAAGAAGAATTGTAAAAAAAAATAATGGAGGAGTACCCGCCTATTTATAGGATGTGGAAATTCCCATTTGGATAGGATTATGATTTGATTTAAATCCCCTTTTTAGATAATTCAGTACTTAATTTAAATAATTCAATAAATCAAATCTCAAATCAATCCAATTTAAATCAAATTTAATTTTAGTTTAAATCAAATCAATAAATCAAATTCTAATATGGATATCTATTTAAATAAATCCAAAAATCAAATCACGATTTAAATAGCCAAAAATAACTTCCAAATATATTTTTCAAAATACCAATAATAATAATTTCGAAAATAATAAATATTTTTAAATATCTTTTTGAATAATAAAATATTAATATTAATAAACCTCAAAAATTACATTTTTATTTAAAATAGACAAATAAATAATTACGATACATATGTATGCAAAAATATTCTTTACATAATTATGCTTTTCTAGTATACAAACATATTATTTTATATTTAATAATTTTTAGAAATGACAAGTTTAGAAATGAAAGCAAAACTAATTATTATATTATTTGAACCTATAAAAATAGAACAAAATATTTTTCTAAAATATGTACGCTCGCACATATTCGTACTCGTCGAGCAAATTCGAAAGAAAACGAACTTCCGCACACGACGTATAATACGACTACGTGACGTACAATACAAAATTTTAAATCGGTATCAAATTTAATATAAAAATAGTAGAAAATTTAGGGGTTTTACATCCTACCCAACTTAAAAGAATTTTGTCCTCAAAATTAAGAATTTCGTAGGGGGGTGAGAAGACACAAGGGGGTTTCGATGGGAAACAATCGATAACAAATCATGACGTAAGAATCACGATCTAGATCATAGAAAATTAATACGGTATGGTCACGGGTAATGAATGAGGGTCACGATTTAGAGAACGAAATAGATTCGCCTTAATTAAGCGATTAGAGGGTCATGACAGTATTTATAGGGCCGAGAAAAGCACGAGTAGTTTAGGAGGGAGAAATAGCAATATCTAGTGATAATGGTCATAGGTGATAGGATAGCTAGAGGAAGTGCAAGTATAACGCCTTCGTCCTTCTAAAATAGGTGAAGGCGAAAGCAAGATAGAGTGTGAAGGAGGCGTTATCGAATACGAATACGTAATTCAAAGACGATTGAATAATTTCAAAGGAATTGTCAAGGCAGTCATGGATGGGATTCTAGAGGACAAGTTTAGCTATGTCCCCATCCACGTAGAATAATAGACAAAAGCGAACTAAAGTGCACTTGGTTGATCAGACCATTGTGCACCGGTTCTGATAAGACAACATGTTAGTGGGAGCTCTTCCAATAACATATGTCTTGATCAAGCTTGAAAAAAAGATAAGCTTGCAAAAACTAGGCTACATTAGCATCATTAGTTTAGATAGTAAAAATATAGGCACGATGGTAGATGAATAAAAGCAATATGAATAGTCTAAGAGTCATAAGGATCTAAGTCTTGTTTATTCCTATACCAACATTCTACGATTTTATTGACCAAGGCTCTGACTGACCAAATGGGTTAACTTCCTCTAGTCTCTATGGTCTAGAGAATATATTCTCCTTAATGGTCAAGAGTGTGTCGGGTCGTGGGGTGTTCTACCCAACTTAAAAGAATTAAGCTAAGGGGGTTTTGGGACATCCAACTAGTAGGGTCAATCTCTAGCAAGCACGAAGGAAAGATAAGAATAGGGATGGAAGGAAGCAAGCAAGATGCAATTGATGAGTCAAACGGTAGATAAAGTCAAGGAAAGAGGTCAAGTATGTGGATGAGATCCTAGATTTCTAATCCTATACGCAGGCTTGCTTGGTACGGTAAAGTAACCAAACAATTTATCTCGACCTGCATGGGCTACCACAAAAACATGTAACGCCCCAGTCCCAAAATACGTAGGACTAGGAACGTAGACATGCCAGCTGTATTCATACGAAGTATACTCTAATATATGGAAGCCTCGTATAAATACATAAGCTGTAAAATACAGTAGAACCATCACTAACTAATCTCATCCACAAATCAAAGAATAAAAGATATCATGTATCAACTATGAATTTGTCTTGATACAATATGTTGGGCGGAGACAAATCCACTACCAACAAAATAAGAAAAAGTACATAGAAAATGAAATGAGTGGCGAACGAAGCGAAGACGATCCAAATGCAATCATCCTCAAGAAATAGCGAAGATCACGGCTAGAGCTAGAACACCTGCGAAAGACAATAGCACATACCTGGGAAGATAACCAGGTCCTCAGAAGGACGTAACAAGACACATAATATCATGCCATATAAACTGAATAAATATTGCTCAAATAAATAAGTAAATTGAATTATAACATGTTCCAATACGTACCTACTGAACGAGCGTACCATCCCCCCAACCAAACAAGGACAGGAGATGGTAAACTAATTCACTGCGACATATCTTTCCATACTATGAATCCAATATGGTATCCGGACCCCAACAAGGTTCAATACCTTCTCATCGAAGTAGTAAGTCACACCTACAACCAAACAAGGACAAGATGTGACGAACTAATCTGCGACAAGTTATTGTTCTAAGCCACGGTCAGATACAAGTACCCAAACCAAAAGTACCCGTACCTAACGGATAGGCTAGCCTACCGTTCTAAGTAAAATGTAGTTAAGAACAATCCTTCCTACGCATGGGCCCTGGCTAAATAGGATCGGCGTAGTCCCTCCCTTGGGCACCAGAGGCCCCATCAGTAAGAGCATGACGTTCCACGAAATCGTCAGTGGCCGTTAGTAATCTTGGGTCATCAACCCCATATCTCCTGTCACGCCCAAGAACCAGAATACTGGAGAGCGGGGGTAGACATAGCCAGCTACGTATATTAAAATAGAAAACTACCTCGATATACGGTCACGGCTGTCTAGAAATATGAGAGTTTACTACAAGCCAACAGTCTCTTGAGGTCATGAACAAGCCTAATGTCTCAATCACAAGCAAGTAAGTAAGGTCGCAAGATGTATGATCATTAAATATACAATAATAAGGCGTCCCAAATATCACATATTCAGCTGATCATGAAGCTAGTCGTACAAAATGCGGGGACTAGCAAGAGTTAAGTCATACATGATCAATCCTAGGATTTGTTAATCATGTTTACAGCCCGTAGGCAGACAGTAAGTAAAGTGCATCGAGCTAACAGGTGCTCGTCGGCTAAACGCCTCAAAAGAATAGTTTTACAATAGAGTGAGCGAAACAAAATAGAAAACCAACTCGTAGCCCGGGTTCCTTCTAGTCGCCACCATTGGACTGGAAGCTTGGTAGATCCTCGGAAGCTGCTCCGAAATCTGGCCACACAAAACCAGCTGGGTCAACCCCAGAAAAGCAAGTGCCACAAGGGGGCCACGAAATAAGAACAAAAGCCAGCAATCAGCACAAGAAAATCTAATATTAAAACTAGAATTTACGAAAACATGGCAGGATGATATACGACGAGATAACCATGAAACTATTCTGATAGCCAGGTTACAACCCGTAAACCAAACAAGGACCAGGGTTGTAACCCTTCATCTGAACAGAACTTGGTTTCCCATCATTTATCGGCAAAATAATAATGTAAGAAATCAAGACAGAAAGCAATCTTGTACTGGATCAAGACACGGCTAGGCTGGTTATACCTCATTCAATCAATCACGGCCAAGCAGATACTACGGCTTACTACTTTAACTAACTAGGGTTATCACAGGCCTAATTACTAACAAGATGCAGTGAGATTGTTCCACAGCCACAAGCCCTGCAGACCATCCAGGTTACCCAGGTCGAAAATTAGGGGTTGAATTCTGGTGGGTACATCGCCCGGGAGACAAATGTACCCTTAGGTGACTTAGAGGGTGCAACATGCGACGGTGTGCTGGAAATGTGCCCTACTCGACGGCAGGCTACAGATCCCAAGAGCGCCCAGGTAATGGGATTGCCTGTAGCTGTGTCATCTCTTCATGACTACTGAGTTATTCTAGTTATTAACCTTAATCCATTTTAGTAGGTACTCCTGACCGTGGTACTCAGGAGTCCCATCCTAGACATGATGCAAGACAGGACTAGTGGATTTAACAAGCAAACAAGGAAGAACCACCCACGGTGTCAAGGCAGGTCAAGTTAAGTAGTCGTCGCAACAGCGTTAAGATAAATTATGTCAGGGTACTTGTCAGGAGTGCGCCACGACGGGCCACTATCATGTCAGGTTGGTCATATCAGGAGTGCACCAATACGGGTCACTGTCGTGTTATGCTAGTTCCTTGTCATACCATGCCATGTACAATAGTCATTCCAAACATATTAAGTAAAATCAAGTTCATGACAAAAGGCGTAAGGATATAAAATAGGCGTAAAATATCTAATAAAATATCAATATACAGGGCTATAGAAGAGCCAAGCTTAAAGAAATAAGACCAAAACTCCAAGAGCCAATGGGTTAAGCAAGGGGTTCAGGGTGCAACGTACGCACAAGGGCACGCACAGTGTACGCACAAAAGCACACACGCAGGAGAGCTAAGGTACGCAAAAAATCACGCACGCAGGAGAGCTGCGTACGAGAAAAGTCACGCACGCAGGAGAGCTGCGTACGAGAAAAGTCACGCACGCAGGAGAGCTGCGTACGCACAAAAGCACGCACACAGGGAAAGCTGCGTACGCACAAAAGCACGCATGCAGGGAGCTGCGTACGCGTAAAAACATGCACGCAGGGGAAAGGATCTTCTTCTCAATGGCTGAGAAGAAGCTCCCATGGCTCCAAAACTTCAAGGCTTCACAACTTGGCCATCCGAACTCCAAATCCGGATTTCCAAAGTTCCAACCAGGGTGGAATTGAACTCTCTTCCACATGGAAACATCAAAATCCATAAAAATCCAACTTAAATAGATCAAAACCATACAAAACCGAAAATAGGAAAAACCTAGATCTAGAACAATGGAGACTCCAAATCACAAAATACCAAGTTCTAATGTCGATCACTATGTCCTAATCTAGTAAATGGACAAATAAAAGAGGGTTCTCATGTGGTGGCAAGGTGCACTTGCCTATGGGTTGGGAGAGTTGTGTGGAGGAAGAAGAAGAGTGTTGTGTAGAGGAAGGAGAAGAAGAAATAAATGGAGGTTTATGAGGAGAGAGAAAAAGTTGGTGGAGTCTTAAAGAGGGTGGGATGTGGTGTGTTGAGGGTGGAGCATAGGCTAAGGTGTTCCAATACACATTAAACCAAACCAAACCAACCCAAACCAATTAAAACCGAGCCATGTCAAAAATCCAAAATACGAAAAATACCGAAATTCTACAAGTTGAGAAAAAATAAAAATACATGCCAAAAATCATATACGAGTATAAATACGAAATACGGGAAATGAGGGTGACATCTCCAGCGGAGAGTCCAGGTCACAAAGGAAAGTGCATCGAAGCCCATACGCTAAGGGATTGTCCTCCCCACCCAATGCCTACTGTGTTGTATCCACAACACAAACCACTATAACCGCTCAGTCAAACTAGCATGCAACCTCTATTAGCGGTTATTCCTATCGTACGGCTTGTACGTACTGGTGGCCAGCCAATCACGCACTTCCGTGTTCTATATGTGACACACAACTTCGTGTTACAACGTGTCAAGGCCAATGAATGCAACACACAAGGTGGTCCCTTAATCTAGGTTTAATTTGTAAGAAAATAATACACAGCAGGAAATATAATGAACAGTAAGTTCTAACAGGTTAAGCCATGTATCACAGTTTATTTTGCATAAAGAAAATAAGTAATGCATGAAATATGAGCTAGAATAAATAAACAGCTAATGGCAAGGTGTCTTGCCTGGTAGGACGCCTGGTGTGCTGCGATGATCAAGGTGGCACGATCTGCAACTTCAGTGTAACAGCTACACAAGGGGGACCTCTGTTGGTGGCATGGATCGTGTCATTGACTTACCTTTAGATTTTTCAAAGTATATCTTCTTACCTAAAAGTATTCTTTCAACAAAGTATATCTTCTTAGATTTTTCAAAGTGTATCTTCTTACCTAAAAGTATACTTTTAGGTAAGAAGGTATACTTTTAGATAAGAACTAAATTTTGTCAAGGTAGTCGTTGGAATATTTATATTTATAAAAAGATTTTAGAAATCTTTTTGAGAATAGTATTTACAAGTCATAAAATTTATATTTAAAATCTAAAAGTAAACTATCTCCAAATATTTGGGGATAAGCCCCTACTAATTTGTTACAAAAAGATTATATAGTTTTTAGGAAATTTATATACTACATATTTATAGTTAATAAAATAGTATCACTACCTGGTACTAACAGTACAACCACAATATAGATAAATAATAATAGTTTTTAAAGCTTCCCATAAAATTCCTATTTTAATAATGCTAACAAGTTAATAAACAGTTCATAAAAGGTACACAATAGCATAATACTAATAATAACAAAATAATAATAATAATAATAATCATAAAAATAATGATAGTAGCAATAATAATGATAATAATGATGATAATAATAATAATATACATAATTGTACTTAATTCCTACAAAAAATCTTGGAAAAGATAAAGAAAAAAAGAAAAAGAAAAAAATAAATAAGGAAATAAATTAAAACCAAAATGACACAGAAACCCAAAAGGGAGCAGAGACTGCTGCTTTTGACCACAAAAGGAGAAAGGAGAAAAATCAGAACAAAAATTTTGAGAAGAGAGGAGGGATGAAGAGATCGGACAGGATGGGAGAGAAGCGGCGGTAGGCGGAGAGAAGGGGGAGATGGTGGTCCGGCGGTGCTGCCTGGCCGGGGTTCTCAAGCCGAAGGTGGTGGAACGGCGACGAATGGAGGGTTTTTGGTCGGGGTTGTCGGCGGCAGAAGGCTGGCGGTGGTCGGAGAGGGTCGGGAGCTTGGGACGGCTCCGGTGGCGCGGTGGCGAAGGGTTGCCGGCTCGCGCGGGGAGAGCAGCGCACTCGCGGTGGTTCAGAGAGAGAGGGCGGAGGCCGGAGGGAAAAAGGGGCGGAGCGGGTGACTACGCGAGGGCGGCCCCGAGGAGCACACGTGCGGCGATGGCGGCGTACACGCGCGGAGGTGCTGCCTTGGCGGCCGGCGGCGTGGCCGGACTCGCGATGGCGGCACCGCATGAGTTCGGCGGATGCCGAGATCAGGAGAGACGGCACGGATCTATTCGAACCGGTGCGGGCGGACACAGTGCTGCTTGCCGGGGAAGGAGATCAACCCTCGGGCGGCGCTCGACTCGGTGAGGTAAGGGTGTTCTTAATTTTAGGTTTTTGTTTATTTGTGGTGGTGGTGGTGATGGGTTTCCCGATGGTGGCCACCGACCTGGCTTGGTCGAGACGGGGAGGTGGAGGTTAGATGGTAGTCCGGTGGAGCGGGGGTGATGGCGGTGACGACGGGAAGTCGTCGGGGTAGTGCTCTGGGGAAGAGGACTGGGTCAGGAATGGTCGGAGTTTTGCCGAAGGTTGGGAGGATGACAGGATGGTGTTGGTGTACGGCGGTGGTGGCGAGGTATTGGCTAGTCGGGAGAATTTGGGGTGCGTTGGTGAGGTACTGGCCGTGGGTCGACGTACGTCGAGGGTGAGGGCAGTAGGGGGTCAAGGTGGTGATGGCGGTCTAGGCTAGGGCTAGGATTAGGAATAGAGTTTGGGAATTTTGATGTCGGGGTGTGTCCGACACGGGGAAGAAGATAAATAATGTACATGTAAAATAATGGAATAAGATTTTGGATGGACACAAACATGATGCACGTAGAATTATGGAGAAAATTTGTGGAAGATGAATTGTGTAAAAAAAATAATGGAGGAGTACCTGCCTATTTATAGGATGTAGGAATTCCCATTTGGATAGGATTAGGATTTGATTTAAATCCCCTTTTTAGATAATTCAATACTTAATTTAAATAATTCAATAAATCAAATCTCAAATCAATCCAATTTAAATCAAATTTAATTTTAGTTTAAATCAAATCAATAAATCAAATTCTAATATGGATATCTGTTTAAATAAATCCAAAAATCAAATCACGATTTAAATAGCCAAAAATAACTTCCAAATATATTTTTCAAAATACCAATAATAATAATTTCGAAAATAATAAATATTTTTAAATATCTTTTTGAATAATAAAATATTAATATTAATAAACCTCAAAAATTACATTTTTATTTAACATAGACAAATAAATAATTACGATACATATGTATGCAAAAATATTCATTACATAATTATGCTTTTCTAGTATACAAACATATTATTTTATATTTAATAATTTTTAGAAATGACAAGTTTAGAAATGAAAGCAAAACTAATTATTATATTATTTGAAACTATAAAAGTAGAACAAAATATTTTTCTAAAATATGTACGCTCGCACATATTCGTACTCGTCGAGCAAATTCGAAAGAAAACGAACTTCCGCACACGACGTACAATACGACTACGTGACGTACAATACAAAATTTTAAATCGGTATCAAATTTAATATAAAAAAATAGTAGAAAATTTAGGGGTTTTACACCTTGATGACCTCCTCTGGTCAAAGCATCTGCCACCGCCTGGTGCAAGGCATCTCCGCGACGATCCTGGGAAGCTAATAGGGACCTGATGAGACCCACCAAAGTGCCATCATCAGGCTCTGCAGGCTGGACAGGCTGAACTAGTGGCTCTCCTTCAGCAGGCATGACTCTGGAGGCTACTCCTGAATGCTGGGCTTCATCTCCAGGTTGCTGTTGGTCCGCGGGAGATGCTCCGCCTTGCTGATCGGTAGGTCAAGAAACAATACCGCTGAAGAAGACGACATAGGGAACAATAAGGAAGGACCAGGACAGATCAACGATACAAGCATGTGATCAGGTTAAGATTCTCAGGGATTTGAAGATACGAGCAGAGATCAAGGACGAGTACTGATTGAGACATCTATTCGGTAAACCCTCACATATCTTGATTTACAAGACCTGCATGGGCCACCACTTAAACCATGTAACGCCCCAGAAACAGAATATTGGAGAGCAGGGGCGTACATAGCCAGCTACGTATATTGAAGTGCAACCCACCTCGCTATACGGTCACGGCTGTCTAGATACATGAGGGTTTAACTACCAGCCAACCGTCTCCTATGGTCATGAACAAGCCTATTGTCTTAATCACAAGCAAGTAAGTAAGTGTTACAAGATGTAAGATCACCAAATATACAATGGTAAGGCGTCCCAAACATTACATATTCAGCTGATCATGAAGCTAGTCGTTACAAAATGTCAAGACTAGCAAGAGTTTAGTCATACATGATCAACCTTAGGATCCGTCAATCATGTTACAGCCCGTAGGCAGACAGTAAATAAGGTACAATACGAGCTAACACGTGCTCGTCGGCTAAACGCCTCAAAAGAATAATTTTACAATAAAGTGGGAGGACAAAAAGAAACCCACTCGTTGCCAAGGTTACGCCTGGTGGTCACCATCTGGCTGGAAGACAGGTGGATCCTCTGGTGCTGCTCCGATATCTGGCCACACAAAACCAGCTGGGTCAAACCCCAGAAAGAGCAAGTGCCACAAAGGAGGCTTCACTTAGGAACTAAAACCAGCAAATCATAATAGAATATTAAAGGTAATAAATAAAGAACTGATAATAATAGAGATAACAACAGTAAACTGAGTACGAGGAAACCATTCAAGTAGCCAGGTCACAACCCTTAAACCAAACAAGGACCGGGGTTGTAACCCTTCACCTGAATAGAAACCCGTCTCAAATACTATTGGTACAGTGAAGATAATAAACGAAGAGAGGACACAGATCTGTTCCGGGAGCCAGGTTACAACCCTTAACCAAACAAGGACCGGAGTTGTAACCCTTCGCCCGAACAGAACTGGACCCCTGATCTTTATTGCTAAGGCCAGCATAAATAATCATTGATAAGGTAACAAGACAATAAACGAAGAGAGGATACAGAACTGCTCCGGGAGCCAGTTACAACCCTTAAACCAAACAAGGACCGAGGTTGTAACCCTTCGCCTGAACAGAACTGGACCCCCGATCTTTATTGTTAATGTCGGTATAAATAATTAATCATGCTTGTTGAAGTAAGGTAAAATATGACGAGCTTGACATGGGGTGCAATAAGACAATAAACGAAGAGAGGACACAGAACTGCTCCGGGAGCCAGGTTACAACCCTTAAATCAAACAAGGACCAGGGTTGTAACCCTTCGTCTGAACAGAACTGGACCCCCGATCGTTATTGTTAAGGCAAGCATCAATAATTATGTCATGTCACAATCTTGCACAGGATCAGGATAAGACTAAGCTGGAATTAACTCCATCCAATCAATCATGGCCAATCAAGAGTACGGCTTGATACTTTTAACTAACTAGGGTTATCACAGCCTAGTTACTAGCAAGATGTAATGAGATTATCCCAACAGCCACAAGCCCTGCAGACCATCCGGTTATCCGGGTCGAATGTCCATTTATGAAGGGTGCACCACATGACTGTGTGCTAGAAATATGCCCTACTCGTCGGTAGGCTACAAGTCCACTGAATGCGCCCAGATAATGGGATTGCCTGTAGCTGGGAATCTCTTCATGACTACTGAATTATTCTAGTTAATTAGCCTTAGTCAATTTCAGTAGGTACCCCTGACCGTGGTACTCAGGGCTCCCCATCCTAGACATGATGCAAGACAGTACCAGTTTATTTGTACAAACACAATCGTACACGGTGTCCAGGTCTTTCATACTTGTCATGCCGTCCTAGCTGTCGCAATAGCATATCGAATTGTATCATGTCAGGGTTACTTATCAAGAGTGCGCCATGATGGGCCAATATTGTATTCTATCCTTACATCATTATAAATGAGAAAAGTTGTATAAATAGTTAATAACATATTCTGGAAGCCAAGAAAAAGATCTACAACTTTTATGTTGGGAGTTGGGAGAAATTCTGGCCATAAATCAGCCAAATAGGACAAGAAAAATAATCCAATTAGACACTATACGGCTAAGGGTGAATTGGGGGCTCATGCGGCAGTAGATGGGTACTCATCTATGCGGCTGAGTAGATGGGTACTCATCTATGCGGCTGAGTAAGTGGGTACCCATCTATGCGGCTGAGTAATTGGGTACCCATCTATGCGGCTGAGTGAATGAATCTCATGCGGCTGGGTTAGTGGGGACCCATCTATATGGCTGAGTAAGTGGGTACCCAGCTATGCGGCTGAGTGAATGAATCTCATGCGGCTGGGTGAATGAATCTCATGCGGCTGAGTGAATGAATCTCATACGGCTGGGTAAGTGGGTACCCATCTATGCGACTGAGTAAGTGGGTATCCATCTATGCGGCTGAGTAAATAAATTTTATGCGGCGGGGTGAATGAATCTCATGCGGCTGAGTGAATGAATCTCATGCGGCTGGGTAAGTGGGTACCCATCTATACGGCTGAGTAAGTGGGGACCCATCTATACGGCTGAGTGAATGAATCTTATGCGGCTGGGTAAGTGGAGACCCATCTATGCGGCTGAGTAAGTGGGTACCCATCTATGCGGCTGAGTGAATGAATCTCATGCGGCTGGGTGAATAAATCTCATGCGACTGAGTGAATGAATCTCATGCGGCTGAGTGAATGAATCTCATGCGGCTGGGTAAGTGGGTACCCATCTATGCAGCTGAGTAAGTGGGGACCCATCTTCTCAGAAAACCTGAAAAGGATGGCAATGGAACCCTTAGCTTCCAAGCTCCATAAAACATTCACCGTAAGTCCAAATTTGGACTTCCATAGGTCCAAATGGGGTAGAACGAAATTCTCTACAATATGGAACCATCAAAACTTGGAAATAACAATGTTAAGTAGATCAATACCCAAGAAATCCTAAAATACTATAAACTTAGATCTACACAAATTGAGCCATGGAAATTAAAAATGCCAAGTACTAAAGTGTTTTAGAATGCTGTGAAGAAGAGAATGGAACAATAAAATTTGTGTTCCTCCATGAAGTAAGATGCACTTGCCTAAGCTCTCTCTCTCTCTCTCTCCTGGTGGTTGAAGAAGTAATGGTGGAGAAAAAGAAGTAAATAAAGAAAGAGAATAAGGAGAATGGATTAAATAAGAAGGGTGGTGGTAGGTAGGAGGGTTTACCTTGGCTCATGATGAACCAAAGTAAACCAAGCCAGCCGAACCAACCCAAGAATAAACCAGCTAATGAAATGCTAGAATAAATTAAACAGGAAGACATGCAATACGGGTCAAATTACGTATACGTATACCAAGATACGCAATACGAACCACAGGCATTATATTATCCTTGATGAATGCTTTGCTCAGAGGTTATGTGGACGTGGCAAAACATAATCATTTCACTGGAGAAATAATTATCAGAAAATAATTCAGAGGTAATAGGGACGTGACTTGTTTTCGTCAAACGGAGTCAAAAACGGAAATGATTCTACTGGGAAAATATTTAGTGGACCTATTATCCAGGGCGTATTCAAGATTCTTGAAATACGGATAATAGTTAGATAGTTTTTTTTGAATCATGTAAACATCGCACTGTACATTTACATGACCGAATATATTGAACTTTATGTAAAAGGGGTTACACATAATATTTCTTCAGGAACTTGCCATTGATAGGCATCATGAGCAAGTCACCATCAGGCATGGTCAGCCGGTACGCACCATTAGAATATACCGATTCTATGACGAAAGGGCCTTTCCATTTAGGCTGGAATTTCCTTTTTGTTTTGTGCGTCATGACCATCGGTCTTCTCACTGCTAGAACCAGATCGCCGACTTGGAAGACCCTTTCCTTCCCTTTTTTATTGAAGGCTCTGGAAAGGCGTGCTTGGTATAGCTCAATGCGCTGCTGAGCTAACAAGCATTTTTCGTCTAGTGCTTTGAGCTCCTGGAGTCGCAAACGATAGCTCTCTTCAGTAGTCAGCTCGCTGGCTAAAGCTACACGAAGAGAAGGAATCTGGATTTCTAGGGGAAGAACTGCTTCGCTCCCTTAAACCAGAGAGAATGGCGTACTACCTGTTGGAGTCCGGACCGTTGTGCGATAAGGCCATAGACATTCATCGAGCTTCTCGTTCCAATTGTGCTTGTTTGAAGACATGAACTCCTTGAGAAGTTTTATAATAGTTATGTTGAAGGCTTCTGCTAGCCCGTTAGCTGCTGGATTATAGGCAGTAGAGGCTATGTTCTGGATTCGATTCTTATCGCAGAACCAATACAACGCATGGCTTACGAACTGTGGACAATTATCATGGATGATCCTGCGAGGTAGGCCGAAGCGGTAGATGACGTGATGTTTTATAAAACTGATCATATTTGACGTCTTCACTTCGGTGAGCGATATAGCTTTCGCCCATTTGGAGAAGTAATCGGTTATGGCTAGGATGAACCGATGTCCTTTGGAGGATGGCGGACTGATTGGTCCTATGACATACATGCCCCAAGCTTCAAACGGCCAAGATGCTGCTGTCGGATGTAGAAACTCCGATGGTTGATGAATGAAATCAGCGTGGAAATAACAAGCTCTACACTTCTTTGCATATTCGACAGCATCGGCTATCATTGTGGGCCAGTAATAACCCATTCTTTTAAGACGATCTTATAATTTGGGGCCAGGTTGATATGCACCACAAACTCCATCGTGTGCCTCCCGGAGTGTGTGTTTGGCTTCTGAGTCTGACAAGCATCGTAATAGTAGCCCGTCGTAAGAGCGTCGGTACAACATCTTGGTAGCTGTGTCGTAGTAAAATCTGAGGGATCGCCTTTTGATGGATACTGCTTCCATCGGGCCCTCGGGAAGGATTCCATAGATAGCGTAGTCTATGAAGGAAAATCTCCAGTCTTTAGTATCGACGTTTGTTTTCGCTGCATAACTGTGATAAATAAGCAAGGCATTTTTCATACAGAATAGTTCTCGACCAGACACTGTGATCGACTACTGAGTATTGGTAGGAATGGTCAAGGAAGCAGCGAGACCGGCTAGAGCATCTGCTTCTATATTCTGTAGTCGAGGTACGTGCTCGATGAAGAATACAGTAAAAGTAGATGCCAACTCGATTGTTGCTCTGTGGTAGGGGATGAGATCTTCGTGGCGAACTTCATAATTCCCTCGAACCTGACTAACTATTAGCTTTGAATCACCGTAAGCTTCTAGATAGTCAACTACCAGTTGTTTTGTCAGTTGTAGGCCGATTATTAGAGCATTATATTCGGCCACATTGTTGGTGCATGGTTCCACGAGAGAATATGTACGGTGTATAACAAGATGATCATGTGACACGAGCACGACATCTACTCCAGCCACAATATTTTTTTTGGGCCCTGTTCTTGATGCGCCGTCAAAGAACATTTGCCAAATAGGGATTTCTTCAGTTGCAGTGTTAGACTCCACCACTTCGTCGGAGATTTCATCGTAGAGTTTTGACGACTCCGGCACCGAATGAGCTACTAAGAAATCATCTAATGCTTGACCTTTAAATGCCTTCCGAGGGACGAAGATCATATCATATGGAGTCAACAGCATTGTCCATGTAGCTAAACGGGAATTAAGAGAACCCGGTTTAGTCATGAGTATTCTTAGAGGGTTGACTTTAGATATGATGTGGATAGTCTTCTCGGATACGTAGTGGCGTGTCTTTTGGATGGAAAATACTAGTACAAGGTATTCCTTCTCCACCGGTGTGTATCTGTGGTCGGCACCCACCATTGTGCGGCTGAGGTAATAGATTGCCTGTTCATGACCGCCTTCATTGTTCTGAGCTAAGAGGGCGCCAAGAGAATGGGCCATAGCGCGGACATATAGTAAGAAGGGCTTCCCCATTATTGGAGCTACCAATACTGAAGGGCTTGTAAGATACACCTTGATGTCGTCGAATGCACGTTGACATTGTTCAGTCCAGACGAAAGATACGCCTTTCTTCATGAGCTGGGTGAACAGTTGACACCTTCCAGAGAGGTTTGAAATGAATCATCTGATGTAGGCTAGCCTTCTATGTAGTTCGCGTAGTTCTTTGAGGTTTCTTGGAGGATGCATGTCGAGAATAGCCTTCACTTTCTCCGGGTCCAGATGTATACCCTTTGATGTGATGACAAAACTAAGGAACTTGCCGCTGGAGACTCCCAGAAAAGACTTGGTTGGATTCATCTTGAGTTGGTGTGCACGCATTAGTTCGAACACCGTTCTCAAGTCTTGGAGGTGGTTGCCCTTGAGACGACTTTTGACTGTGATATCGTCTACGTAGCACTCTACAGTTTTGCACAAATGATCGCAAAAAATTGTGTTCATGACTCGTTGGTATGTCGCCCCTGTATTCTTTAATCCGAAGGGCATCACCGTATAGCAGTATACCCCCAACGGTGTTTAAAAAGATGTGTGCTTCTCGTTGTCGAAGAACATCTTGATTTGATTGTAGCCTGAGAATCCATCCATGAAGGACATCCGTTCGAAGCCGCAAGTATTGTCGATCATTACGTCGGTAATCGGTAGAGGGAACTCGTCTTTTGGACATACAGAGTTTAAATCACGGTAGTCGATACAGACTCGAACTCTACCATTCTTTTCTATGACTGGGACGCTGTTGGCAACCCATTCTGGATGTTGTTTCTCGCGAATGAATCCACTAGCGATGAGCTTCTTGACTTTATTCTCGATGGCTTCTATGACGTCTGATCGAAATCGTCGTTGTTGTTGTTTCACTGGTTTAGCTTTAGACGAAATGTTCAGGCGGTGCATGGCAACTTTAGGGTCAAAGCCTGGCATGTCTTCATAGCTCCATGCGAAGATGTCGATGTATTCTCTTATAAGCTGTATAAGAGATTGGTGTTTATCGTCAGATAAGCTTTTGCTGATGAAGATTGGTTTGAAGAATGCTTCATCTCATAGATTGACTTGGATGACTTCATCTTCGGTAGGTGGTTCACGTTGTTCCAAGCACAGCTCCCACCTGGTGTCCATCTTTTGAGCCCATTGTTCGAGTTTGATTGATTGGACATCGTCTGTAATTTGGTCAGCGAAAACCATGTTGACGGACAGAGTTACTTTGAACATGTCACCGATGCTAGGGTCTGAGTCCCAGAGAGAGGATTCAGAAGAATGAGAACAACGATCTGCTTCATCATCTGATCTTTCGGGGGTTGTTGGAGAAGAAACATAGCCCAAACAAGCACTGCTTCGTTGATAGTAATTCTCGGGTTTATCGGGAGGAATAAAGTGTCGTATTGGCAACCGTCGTCCTCGGCCGTAATTTAGCCCTTCGTCGCTTTTGATGTTATATCCCATATTCTGGATGATATTTTTGGCCTGCCAACTATACTGAAAAAGTTGTATTTTCCCAGAGTCATAGTCAGCTTCTGTGTTGTGCTTAGGAGAAGTAGAGTCTGGAACGAACTTTCTCTCGCCAATTATACGACCGAAGATGATTAGCTCTTCATCTTTCTTTCTGGCTGGAACGATGAAGTAGAGGATATCTTTAGGGTAAACTTTTTCCTACAGGTGAGGTGTTGTGACCGGCATGCAGAGGTGTGGTTCTATGCTGTTCTCTAGAGCGTATATCGTATCTATGTAGTGGTTTACAGATTGACAGACATCGGAGTAATTCAAAGATAAACCTTTACTAAGGAAATACGCAAGTTCTTCTTCAGGGATAACATCATCCGCTGAAGGTACATTATTCTGAGTATTAATATACTCGTTGAGAGGATCATCATCTGGAAGAGGAGCCATAGTCTTGGCCGAGTTCACCACGTAGGGTAATTCTCCAGGATTGGGAGGACGGGCATCAGTAGGTTCCCCCCTGAGTGTCTTACTGAGAATGATGGTCAATGGTTTGACCTTGTCGGGTTTCTTTCTTTTTATCCAGATTGTGAGAGGCTTCGGGGTACTTTTTGGAGTAGTCGTCATTTGACTCAGATAATTAGGGGACCATCGTTGGGGGACGGCGTTGCTTAAGCTTCATTGTCAGCTTCATTGCCATCATCCTCGGGGGGTTGAGATTGGTAAAGTACCGGATCTCTATAGTAAGCTTCAATGCCCTTAAAAGGATCTACATCGACAAGTTCCGTCTTCACGACACCGTCGCTGTTGACGTACTTGAAGCACAGGTGAAGTATGGAAGGGATGATAATGTTCTCATGTATCCATGGACATCCCAATAAGACGTTGTAGGATACATTGGCATCGATCATATAGCAGAAAACCTCTGTTCGGAGATCACCTATCTGACATCTGAGACGGATCTTGCCCAGCGGATGGCTTCCGCCAGCATTGAAAGCCATAATAGTTGTGTTGGTTGCGGGTAACATGTGCAGTGGGATTCCCAGGATTTGAAGCAAACTTCTAGGAATGATGCTGAGGGAGGATCCTGGATCGATGTGCATGCGGTCCACCTTGATCGCCCCGATATACCCTGTATAGTACAGGGGTCTATCATGACGATTATTTTTGAGTAGCATGTCCTCCTGTGAGAAGGTGATGTTGGACACCACTTTCATAGTATTGTGGCAGTGGGGGCAGAAGACAGAATCTTCAGCAAGGTAAGAGTCGGCATGTAGCAATGCCTCACTTAAGGCCTTCCGCGTTTCTTTGGAGAGTCACAATAGATCGAACAGAGACAACCTGGCAGGTGTATTGGCTAGCTGAGCCAGTATGTCAAAGTTGTAGGGTCCATCCATGTCTTCGGGAGTTGGCGCCTTTAGAGATTTGTCAAACCGCGTCTCCTTCTGCTTGGATTTGTCCGTTGTTTGAGGCCTGGATGGGCCAGCTTCTGAGCTTGTGGGGGCAGCAGGAGCTTGAGAAGGTAGTGCCTCTTCTTGTGTGGGATCGTACGTCCAAAGATAAGTCTTCCCCCATCGCGTCTCGCCAGATAGAACCTCGTAGATGGGGAAGGATACCATATGTCATGGCTTGAATTTCTTGCCCCTTCTTACTTTAGGAAGTGCTACCCCCTGCGTTACTTCTTGGACAAGGTTCGGGTGGACCCACATGATCTCACCACGTTCAGTTGTGAGTGGAACCAAGGTCGAGTTGCAAGCTGGTGGTAAGTTGACGACTTCCATCATCGCCTTGGAGATTGGGACCACGCCGTCTGGGACTTCTGTAGGAGAAAATCGCCAAACTGAAGAGAGATGATGTTAGCAGATACGACCTTGTCTTTAGTTTCGAGGTTGATCACTTGGCTGTCGATAAGCTATTGTATCTTCTTCTTCAGGACGATGCAGTCCTTGGTGGAGTGATGCACGTACTGATGATAAGGACAATACTTGGGATCATTAAGTTGGCTCGCCTCTGTAGGACGTCGTGGCGGAGGCAATGTCAGCTTGTTGTTCTTCGTTAATGTGTAGAAGATGGTAATGACATCGTCTTCGTCGAAGGAGAAGGTCTCCTTAGGCTTGTCGGAGGCACCCTGAGAATTAGAAGCTGCTTTGGATGTGTCGACTTTCAGGACTTCTTTTCCTTTACCCCCACGAACAGGGATAGTTTGAGGACGCTTGCCCTTGTCTCCAGATTTAAGTATCTTCAACCCCAGTAGTTCCAAGTTAGGAATGTCATTTTCAGCAGCATCAGCGGCCCCAATGAAAGCGGGCCATGTATCATACTTATGTATACCTAGACAAAACTTTACTGTAGTAAGGAAGTTTTGTCGACAAGTATCCATAAGTTCTGAGTCTGGTATGTCGAAAGGTATCTTCATTGCTAACCGCCTGAAGCGTTCTATGAAGGCGATGACAGACTCAGTCCTCCTTTGCTTGGTCTCGATGAGAGTGGACATACTAACAAGCATGCCACTCTCGTAAAACCTGTTGAGGAACATCCTCTCCAAGTCTTTGAATGAATTGATACACCCGTCAGGCAGACTGCAGAACCATTCGAAGGCTAACCCCCTGCAAGGTGCTAATAAACAACTTCGACAGGAACGGATCGTCTCTGGGCAAGTGCAGAGTTTGCGTATTGAAGTATGTCATGCGCTGACAAGGAGAAGTCAAACCGTCGAATAAGTTCAGCGTCAGCGGCTTGTAGTTAGGAGGGCAAGTAGCATTCTCCCACTCAGGGGGATACGGTTGAGATATCCCTATCTTCTGTAGCTCGTCTTTGTGTGAGATGGTATCGAGGCGAGCTACCAGGGAATTAATTGCATCATGTTGATTGAGCAGGTATTGGAAAACGGGTGCTGAACGGTTGTCAGGTGTTGTTGGCAAAGGACCACCCCCAGCATTTGCAAGATTTGAAGGAGGCACAAGGAAATGATACTTATTTTGTAGGGAAGGAGGGTTGTTGCTGTGAGCCGGACTAGTGTGGGCTGAGACGTTTTGTTGCGATGGAGGAACAGCCCCAGCAGCTTGAACTGCCATGATACTGGTAAGCATATCAGTGATCTTGGCGAATGCTGTTTCGAGACCTTCTAGCCATTTACTAGTCTGGTCGCTGGCTTCTTCAGGTCTTTCTCTATCCGTCATGTATATAGATAGCATGCGAGGATGAATAGAGGAAGCGGTAAAACTAGTGCTGATACTGTCTGTCTTCGAGTGGCTAAGTCCTTCATCTTCAGGTAGAGGAGGTAGATAGTCGCCATCGAATTCGGAGGGATCATCATCCTCTGGAAGGCTACACCCAGTGTGGGGGTCATCTGCTTCAGATTCTGAGGGAATGCTACCCCCGGCTTCGTCGTCCATACGGAATCTTGCCTTTGATCGAGTGCCCATATAGACTCCTTCAGATGTGACAGCCTGTTGGCCATCTGTTGGTAGACTTCGTCTTCTCCTTCTTGTGGAACTGAGAGAGAAGGTTGGGTTGGTGGTCCACCGTCTTTGATTGGGGATTCCGTAAGGGGGACCCCATGAAGCCATATTGAATGAAACACATAGTAGCTTCTCGTCGTCAGAGAAGTATAGCCGTCGAAACACGAACTTTCTCTGAGGCACGCTTGTCACTTTAGAGCAACAAAAGTTGATAAAAATATTGGTGCACGGAAGTGCACTATGAATTGTT